>CM029532.1:11212295-11709795 GCA_017141395.1 Laodelphax striatellus | reverse complement strand
TTCAACTGTACAAAGAGAAAACTGTTGGTTAATTTCGACAAAAACAAGGAAAAAGTGGAAGCATGTGGAGATGTGAGTTTGTGCGCCTGTATGTTACAGCAGGGAATGGAAAAAATATAGAGAGACTGAAGTTATGTTTCTTGATACTTCTCAAAACACCCTCGTAGGATTAACTAATTTTGAACTTTGAATGTGTTTATGTGTTAATCTGATTAAGAAAAATTCTTCTAGTTTGAATGAAATAATGAATTGCTTAACATTCGAAATTATTCAAGAAGAATTTATCGTGCTCAAAGTCAAAATATGTTAAAAAGAGAGATAAATGATTAGCTTGCAACATTCAGTAGCTCCAGAGATGGACATTACAGTAATACGGAACCTCATGTTTCTGAAACTACAGAATCATGAATTCATAATGCTTGAAACATTCCTAGAATGAAATAAGGGATAAGGACTATTGTATAATAGCTGATATTTGCTAACGTTAAAGCAGAGCTCTATAGAATATTATGATATTTTGCATTCAAAAACTATGCAAAGTAAAAAGCATTATGCAGTAATCTAAAGTCAAGCATCCATTCTCTCTAACTTTCCTCATTCATAATCGTCATTCATTCTATAATTCTTTGGAATTTGATCCCGAAATCGACTGGAATCTAGGTTTATCATTAACATTCCATTTCTAAAAAAACTAAGTTTATCATAATACTGTACTATCAGTAAAATGACTACTACTAACAAAATAATGTTGATCAGGCCATGATTAAAATACACGATCCATCATCCTATGAATTGATTAATGATTTCAAGGTCGATAAAAATAAGTTTAATTATGTGAATGGAATCACTGTACATTTCTGACGTGAAAGTGTATTCTACTGTATTATGAAAAGTAAACGTGATTATTAACCAAAATCTACTAATGAAACTAGATTTCTATTAAGATGAGAAGTTGATATCTGAGTTGCAATCCATCAAACTCTAAAAAACTTACAGTATACACTTCCTTGGGTAAGACCTGGAATAATTTTCATCCATAAATAACAAATAAAATTAAAAAGTGACTTCCAACAACGAGGCTAGGTATTTTTCTAGCATTTCTCTGTCTTTTCATCCCAGTACAGCCTCCGAAATGCAAAGAATTTAGGTCATTTCAAATCAAAACTAAGATTTCAACTGAACCTGTAAATAATTGCGGTAGTGTCATTTTCAATACAGGTTCAATTTAGCTAAGTTTTCATTCGAAATAGTTGTCACGCAAAAGCCAAATGAAGGAACTGAAGGGAGGAATGATTATGTTTCCAAATACTGGTCACTAGAGAAAGAGGAAAGGAAACTCAATATTGATGGTGATGTTTGGAGGATAATATTGATATGAATTTCAAAAAAAAAAAAGATAGTTCAAAACTTTCCCTGACTTTTCCAAAGAAAAAATCAACAAGGGATCGGATTGAAATTGAATAAAAAGGAGAAAACCCATAAAGATAAAAATGAGAATTGTGAAAATTGGGGAGTTTTAAGAATAGTGTGAGTGTCGTTTGAATGACACTGGGAGAAAAGAGACGTGAAAATGCGATAGGGGCAGTTCGATAAAAGTGCGAAGAAAGAGATTAATGCTTCACATTTAAGACGTGATGGAAGGAATGAGAAATATAAAATATAGTGATAAAAAGGTGAAATATAGTAATATAAATAAAGGGAGAAAAGACTGCCTACAAAGTGAAGAAAAGTGTTTGAGGGCCGAGTTCGTCAGTGTCAGACATTCAAATACTTTTCCACCCGGCATTGAATTGTCAATAACAGTGTTAGGGAACATTAATAAAGTGACAACAAAGGATGGACAATAATAAAGTGGTTGACAGAGCAATGCGATGTGCCTGGGTGATGGTGAGGGAGGGTGGAGACCCACTGACCATTCATAGACCACCGCTCCAAATCTAACAAAGTTTTGTTCCTATTGACTTGCTGTCAAAAGCGCACAGACTTTGCACAGATTTGGTCGTTCAGTCCACCTTCTCTCCATTCAGCACTCACTCTGGTCATTGCTCTCACTACTTGGACTGTTTGAGTGAATCGATAGTGGAGAGCCTGTTGTTTCTTTCCTAATTATCGTATTGTTTGTACATGGTTCAATGATAACAATATATCCATTGTATTATAGTTTTATGGGTTGAACTTCGCGTTCGTACATAACTAAATCTACAAGCAATAGGCCGGTGGCACATAATAATTGGATTGAAGTTGATTTTTAATTTATCATGAGAATAACAAACATAATTAATGTTGGAGATTAAACTTAGTAGACCATTTTGCAAGTGAGACTCAAACTCCTAAGTAAACATACATACAGCAACCTGTAACACTATATTTTCTTCATATTTCAGTGATATTCGAGATTATAGCATCCTTAGGTTTGAGTACTTCTGGAATATAAAACTGTTATGATAATAATATAAAACTGAGATAATAATAATCTCTGAAAAATATTACTGGAATATAGAACAAATCTTTGTGTTGCAGTCTCATATATACACTACGATTCATTTAATTTGACGCTTGGCATTAGATAGATAGATAGATAGAGAGATATTATTTTTTAAATTATTTTTACGGTCATCAGCAACGTCAAAAAATAATATCTATCTAATGCCAAGCGTCGAATTAAATTAATGTTACTGTATATTCACTCATGACGTATTAGTTGCTCATGGTCTTAGTAAGCTGTTTGATTGGGTATTGCATACAGATTTGTTGGTATTGCAGGCTGGAGATTAATGTGATAGAATTAGCAATCCTACAAATGAACTACGAAACTAGTGGAATTTTTTAGCGTATTTAACCTACTGATAAAGAATCAGTTATAATTTTCGTCCCTAGTACATTATTGAGAAAATTTTTTAAGTAAATGTTAATGTGGCACTGTCTTGAAAAAGCACTTGATACTTCAGGTTTGGTTATATATTTATGGCAAGTATATCGGTAATAAATTGAATAATAAAATTACGGATTTCTTTATTGACTAATACCCACTTGAAGTCGAATGTTCATTTTCTTCTAATAATGTGTTCCAACTGTGCATATCTATCTTATCGCATAAATTGAATGACATGTTTGAATAAACCTCAACTTTATCATTTTTCAGGTTGAGAGTATTTTCACAGAGAAGTGAAGCCTGATTGAAGAAGTCGCTCACTCATTGATCAAAATAAGAACATACCGATCTCTGGCATCTATTAATAGTTGGAGATATTGAACATTTCGGACTATTTTGAGATGATTGGTTCTCAAGCTCTAACACATTCTACAAGACCGTCGAATTCAATTTATTGAAATGCAATTCATTCCTTCCCAATGTGCTTCATAAGTTTGAAATGAGGGTAGATGCTATTTGAATCCAGTTCTTCTCAACTTGAGTTATGTTTCAAAGTTGAGGAGGGAAGTGATTAATTTTGTGCACAATGGCTTGCATTCGCCATTGTTCCGTTTCGACCCAGAATTCTGCATTGAAACTACCAACTCTAGGTAGGTTTACTTTCCTACATGACAGCAATTGAGAGCTGCCGTCAAGTTTTAATGGCTTCAACTTCTTTTGTAAATGATCTAGGATGCGATTCTACTTTATTGCGCGAAGTACTTCGGTAATTTTTTTACAATTTCTGATAGAGTAGTTTATATTGAACTATGTTGTCACGAAGTAAATTCGTAACGGTTGAATTTCAAGAAGAAGGCGCTCGCCTATCAGGAAATCTCGTGGTCCAACGTCCAATTCAGCCTCTAGCCTACTGCGCCGCCTCTATGCGCAGCCTTTCCCCACCACCACACCCCGTCCCACTGCCCCCTTGGGGTGGTCAGAGCATTATTAGTTGAGTCATTCTTTGACAGTCTTGGTTTAGATTCCGAACGGTCAAGTGGGCACAACAGAGCTTCAGCGGCGAACAGAGCAGGAGTCTCCGGAATCGGCACCGCGTCACCGAGGAGGCAGTTCCCAGCTTGTTCGAGCGTGAAGTAGCTTGCAGCCGCTTATACTTCCGAGTTCTTCCGGCCGAAGGACGGTGTCGGATTATCCATTCCGGCGGGTACGGATTAGTACCGAAGTTCATAATCATTGAGAGTCTTAATAGAGATCCCGAAGAGTCAAGAGAGCAGCAGAGCTTCAGCGGCGAACAGGGCAGGAGTCTCCGGAATCGGCATCGCGTCACCGAGGAGGCAGTTCCCAGCGTGTTCGAGCGTGAAGTAGCTTGCAGCCGCTTGTACTTCCGAGTTCTTCCGGCCGAAGGACGGTGTCGGATTATCCATTCCGGCGGGTACGAGTTAGTACCGAACTTTCTATCATTGACAGTCCTAGTTCAGATTCCGAACAGTCAAGCGGGCAGCAGAGCTTCAGCGGCGGACAGAGCAGGAGTCTCCGGAATTGGGCAGCGCGTCACTAAGGAGGCAGTTCCCAGCTTGTTCGAGCGTGAAGTAGCTTGCAGCCGCTTGTACTTCCGAGTTCTTCCGGCCGAAGGACGGTGTCGGATTATCCATTCCGGCGGGTACGAGTTAGTACCGAAGTTTCTACATAAATTCATAGTCCTGGATCAGATTCCGAATAGTCAAGTGGGCACAGCAGAGCTTCAGCGGCGAACAGGGCAGGAGTCTCCGGAATCGGCACCGCGTCACCGAGGAGGCAGTTCCCAGCGTGTTCGGGCGTGCGGCAGCTTGCGGCCACTTGTACGTCTGAGTCCTTCAGGTCCGAAGGACGGTGTCGGATTATCCAATCCGGCGGGTACGGGTTAGTACCGAAGTTTTCCACATAACATATTCACTTTCAAACCATTTTCCTGGTTTTCCCGACTTTTCCTACAGCTCTTTAACACTTTACTTTTTTCTTGCCTCTATTCAATTCTTTCTTTACTTATACTTTCTCTTGCTTTGCCTATTACTTTCTCTTTCTTATTCTATTCCTCCTTTTCTATTATTACCTTCTCTTACTTCACTTACTTCTCTTACTTTTTATACTCTATTCTTTCTCTTTAAAACCCCTTTCAATTCCTTTCTCTATCTCGGTCGCTAGACACTAACTTGTTACTAAGCTTCGACGCGAAGGAGGAGCAGTGGCTTACTTGTGACTGGCGAGCGTTGATTATTCATCTTGATTCTGTCTCGGCTGCGGTGTAATAACAGGCCTTTAGGCGATCTCGCGCAGAGTGCGCAGGGGCGTACCTGAGCACAGTCTGTTGTATCCGTTTTCTCCGCTTGCTAGACCATAGACCAGCGAGTTGGTGGGAGCAATCGGTATCCGAATCCTATATTCCTTCACCATCACTGCCCGAAACCTTTTTTTATTATTATTTTTTTTTTATATATTTATTTCTCATAAAATTACAAATAACACTTTTCAAACAAACAGAAAAAAGAATCAATAACAATACAGTATTATACAAATAAGAACATAAGAAACTACTTCCCCAAAAGAGCAAGCTCGAGCTTGGGGAAGGAGCAGCCGTGCTACAATAACAACTAAAAACTATATCCTTCTACAAAACATATAAATCAATAATGATATAGTAATCCAATCATTCAATTCCTAAAATTATAATCATATTGTAATACAGAATTTAAATACAGTATAATAAAAGATAAATTTATGCGAGAAGAGTGTTTATAAATATCAAGATAAATGAATAGAACTGATATATAGTTGAATGAAAAAAGTATAACAAAAACACTATCCTATTGTATTCCAGAATCGCTCAGCCCTATCCCAGCCATGAGCGTCAACAAGATACTTTTTTAAATGCAAACTAAAATTCTTTTGGGCAAGTACATCTCTGACATTGCTAGGCAGGCTATTAAAAAATAATGGTGATAGGTATAGGAAGCTTCGCTGACCGGCTGTAGTCAAAAACCGAGGAACAGTAACCAGACCTGACTCCTCCCGTCTTGTTATTGAACAGTCCGTTCTATTTATGAATTGAAAGAGTGAAAACTTTTTGTAATATAATATGATGTGTTTCAAGTAAATCTGTCGGATGGGTAAAACTGAAAATTCTGAGAAAACCGCTTTAGTTGAATACATTCTATTCTTTTTTAGTATGACCTTTAATATTGAATTCTGTATTGTTTTTACTGGTTTTAAAACATTTTTATATGAACCTCCCCAACCCACAATACCATATTGAAGCAAGGACTGTGCCAGCGCATAATACACTATTTTCATAACTTTGACAGGCAAGACTGAACGCAGTTTTACAAATAGGTAAATTAGTTTTCTAGATCGCTTAGCAAGTTGTGACAAATGTACGTCCCACTTTAAATGCTGATCCACCATCACACCAAGGTATCGAATACTGTTAACCTTCTCTATTCTATTACAACTAGCTGAACGCCCTAGTTTCTTCAGAGCACTCCAATGAGTGCAAAGCGAGAGACATATTTTCTGGCTGATTATGTATATTTAAAGAAAAAGTTATATATTTTGTTTTAGTCAGATTAAGAGTTAATTTCCTCATATCCAGCCACGTTTTGACTTTCTTAAGTCCACTTGCCGCTGTGTCATATGCGCTAGCCCAGTCCTTCTCTTGAAAAATTAAAACCGCATCGTCCGCAAAAGATAAAATTTTTCCATTGACTAAATTAAGGTTACAAAAATCATTAATATAGATCAGGAAGAGACAAGGTCCAATCACTGTTCCCTGTGGAATCCCTATTTTAACATATTTATAATCACTAGAAACGTTGTTGACTCTCACACACTGCCGCCTGTTCTTCAAATAACTTACAAACCATCCCAGAGCCGCATCCCCAAGACCGAGGCAACGGAGGCAATCGATTAGACGATTATGGCACACTGTATCAAAGGCTTTTGCAAGATCCAGGAAAATGTCTTTTTCCTGAGTCCAAGTTTAAAATTGTTTCTTTGACAAAAGCAGCAATTGCTTCTTGAGTTCCCATCCCCTCTCTAAAGCCAAATTGATTATCTGATAATATATTGTTAATGCTCAGAAAACTATGAAGCTGTTTCTTAACACATTTTTCAATTATTTTTGCCAGATTTGAAAGTAAGCTTATAGGCCTGTAATTAGTGATTTTACTTTTATCTTGTGATTTAAAAATTGGTTGTATTACTGTCGTTTTGAAGGCATCTGGAAAAACTCCTTGTTGGAAACTAGTATTAATAATGTATTTAAGTGGTGAGGCTATACAATTTTTTACAGATTTTAAAACAGATACAGAAATGCCGTCATGACCAGGCCCAGATGCACCCCTAAGGCTATCAATCGCCTCCACCACCTCAGTCTCTGAGACCAACTGAAAAGAAAAATGATCCTGCGGATTCCAGTTGGGATCATGAACATTTAAAGGCCTCAAATCATCACCAGGCTCTTGTGGAATTTGTTGCACCATATTCTCTCCAATAGAAATGAAAAAGTCGTTGAAAGCATTTGCACAAATATTAGGATTATCTCTAGCACTATAGACATCACCATTAATTTCAATTTCTTCGATACATTCCTTCCTACTATTACAACCAGCTACCTCCTTAATTATGTTCCAAGTCTGTTTAATATCGTTACCTGCCTCCTCAATCTTTCTGCTGTAATATGCTTGTTTAGCTTCTCTAATAAGAACTGTCAGTCTGTTTCGATAATTTCTAAAATAGTTCCTAAGGTTTATATTGAAAGGCTCCTTTTTACATTTATTAAATAACACTTGTTTGTTTCTAATGGATACTACTAAACCTTGAGTAATCCATGGCTTGATTTTTTTCAACCTAGAATTAGCTTTAGCTGTACTCATAGTGGATTTTTCAATATAGCTTTGCAAAGTAATAAGAAAATTTTCTGTTGACTCATTAACATCACCGTTAGACAAGACAGACTGCCAGCCCTCAGATTGGATAAGAGTCAAAAGCCTATCATAATTAAGCCTGGTGACGACAGGTGGCACCTCAGGTTGGGCAGCAGTGCGGGCCGGGTCTATGGCACAGCGAACCCGGAGAGATGTAACATAATGATCAGTTAGACAGGTCTCCAATACCATGGGTTCAATGTGCTTATTAGTGTGTACATTACCAAAAAAATGATCCAAACAAGAGGGTGTTCCCTGAAATGGGACCCTAGTGCAACAGTTCACATAAGATATAAGCCCGTTCTCATTTAATAAATTCAAATACGATTCAGTGTGCGGATTATGACTATTATTCAAAATATCAATATTTATATCTCCTACCAATATAACATTTTTCCCCATACTTATGTCCAAAAGTAACTCACCCAAAGAGTTTACAAACTCATTGCAATTTACATTTGGAGATCTGTAGGCACATATAATTACCCACTCCTCCTCAAAAGCTTTTAACTTAACCATAAGACAACTAGCCCCAGATAATGTACATTCCTTCACATAAACATTGTCATAACTATTTTTCAAATAAACTACTACACCCCCATTTCTATTTGTCTGGTTCATGGAGTAGTATTGATTGAAACCAGGAATGTCACACCCAGATGGCCTAATACTTTGGTGACCCGTCTCAGATAAAACTATCATGTCAATGATTGGCAATGCATTGGCAAATTCCAAACAAAACTCATCAAAATTTTTCCCAATAAATCTAATATTACTATGAATTATATCGAAATTTTCATTAGATTGGTGAGAAATAATATTGTAATAATCAATAGAGTTTTTCAAACATAATGTTTCGATTTCATTATATTCGTCTAAATTTTCAAAAATGTCCATAATAAGAAAAAATCAATAATCATCACTGAACAAATCACTCAGTACTTTAAATCTTAGAGAGGTCGACATCACTTTTTATCTGGATCACCGCTTTATTTTCGTCCTTCTTGATAAGAATATTTCCATCGCGTACCCACACAAAGCGATATCCTTTCTCCCGAGCTAGTTTTCTGGTTTTGTTCAACAGCTCAAGCGTAGAGGGGATCAAGTGTTCGTGAGCCATCACCCTACTACCAGGTAAATCAGTCGAAATCGCTTTTGCAGAAATACCAGGTCCACTAGTATCTTGCGAGGAAGATCTTCTAAAATTTCCCAGCCATGACACCTTGTCTTGCCGACGCACGAATTTGATAACAATCGGTTTAATGCTGTCCCTCTTACTAGGAAGACGATGGGCCACACTAATGTCTTTTGCAGTTATCGCGCTACCAATCGCCCTTGAAACGGAATTGAATACTTCGTTTATACATTCATTTTTTGTCTCCGTGATACCGGTGATAACAATGTTCTCCCTACGACTGTAGGCCTGCAGGGCTGCAATTTCACTTTTAAGTTTTCCATTTTCATCTTTCAAGTTATCAATGTCCTGTTTCATTTTCCTATTGTCCTCCTTGATAGCTATAAGTTCATTTTTAAAAGTGTCGAATTCATCGGAAATAAAATCAATCGAATGCTTAATGTCTTTGAAGTCGCTTTTGAATGAAGGCGGCAATTCAGCTTGAATGAGCTGTTTGACAACAAGGCCGATCGCTTGAAGGTCAGCGGGAGAGAGAGCGCCGGGAGTAGACCCCCCGACCCCCGCCTCTACAGCTGCAGAGGCAGTAGACGGAGCACTGTCACCCACACTGGCGCCGGGCAGTTCATGTTGCGTTGCGCTTATCTTTTTCGCAGCTACCGGCACCGACTTGCATTCGTTGCACTTCCACTTACCCTTACTGTCAGTGGACATTTTTCGATAGTTTTTTTCATTTATGAGCTGACACAAAAAATGAAAATTATTTTTACATACACTGCACAGAAGCACGTCCTGTTCATGAACATCACTGTCACATTTCACGCAATGCATAATGATTAAAACTGTTAGAAACGAATGATTAATACGGAACAGACAACAATAGATGTTTCTACTTCAACAGCCCGAGGCACACTGATTATTATTTCACTTTTCTTCTTTCTTCCTTCTTTCCGGTCCGCAGCGGGCTACTCTGCCCCCGCAGACCGCTTTTCTTCTTTCTTTCTTCTTTCCGGTCCGCAGCGGGCTACTCTGCCCCCGCAGGCCGCCTTTCTTCTTTCTTTCTTCTTTCCGGTCCGCAGCGGGCTACTCTGCCCCCGCAGACCGCCTTTCCTCTATCTTTCTTCTTTCCGGTCCGCAGCGGGCTACTCTGCCCCCGCAGACCGCCTTTCTTCTTTCTTTCTTCTTTCCGGTCCGCAGCGGGCTATTCTGCCCCGCAGACCGCGCTTCTTCTTTTCTTCTTTCCGGTCCGCAGCGGGCTATTTTGCCCCGCAGACCGCGTTTCTTCTTTCTCTTCCTTCCGGTCCGCAGCGGGCTATTCTGCCCCCGCCGACCGCGCTTCTTCTTTATTTCCTCTTTCCGGTCCGCAGCGGGCTATTCTGCCCCCGCAGACCGCGCTTCTTCTTTCTTTCTTCTTTCCGGTCCGCAGCGGGCTATTCTGCCCCCGCAGACCGCGCTTCTTCTTTCTCTCTTCTTTCCGGTCCGCAGCGGGCTATTCTGCCCCCGCAGGCCGCTCTTCTTCTTTCTTTCTTCTTTCCGGTCCGCAGCGGGCTATTCTGCCCCCGCAGACCGCGCTTCTTCTTTTTCTCTTCTTTCCGGTCCGCAGCGGGCTATTCTGCCCCCGCCGACCACGCTTCTTCTTTCTCTTTTTTTTCCGGTCCGCAGCGGGCTATTCTGCCCCCGCCGACCACTTTTCTTCTTTCTTTCTTCTTTCCGGTCCGCAGCGGGCTACTCTGCCCCCGCAGACCGCTCTTCTTCTTTCTTTCTTCTTTCCGGTCCGCAGCGGGCTACTCTGCCCCCGCAGACCGCTTTTCTTCTTTCTTTCTTCCTTCCGGTCCGCAGCGGGCTACTCTGCCCCCGCAGACCGCGCTTCTTCTTTTTCTCTTCTTTCCGGTCCGCAGCGGGCTATTCTGCCCCCGCAGACCGCGCTTCTTCTTTCTTTCTTCTTTCCGGTCCGCAGCGGGCTATTCTGCTCCCGCAGCCCGCGCGTCTTTCTTTCTCTTCTTTCCGGTCCGCAGTGGGCTATTCCGCTCCCGCAGCCCGCGCGCCTTCTTTCTCTCTTCTTTCCGGTCCGCAGCGGGCTATTCCGCCCCCGCAGACCGCGCCACTTCTTTCTTCTTTCCGGTCCGCAGCGGGCTATTCTGCCCCCGCAGACCGCGCTTCTTCTTTCTCTCTCCTTTCCGGTCCGCAGCGGGCTATTCTGCTCCCGCAGACCGATCTCATTCTTATCTTCTTCTATATTCTCTGTATTTTCTGAGCTGTCTCCCTATCCCGTTGGCAGTGTGCGACAGCCCGGCCGACCATCCTTTCCTCTTATAAAATATCGGCAGGGGAAAAGGGATTGCTAGCTGCTAGCAGTGGCCATTGAAACGCATAAGCTGCGTCCCAACAGAAGAAGAGGCGACCGCAACCGCCTGTTTCAGCCTGCCAGAAGGAGTCAATCGCGGCCGCAAACCCGCGACTCAAACCTCCTTTCCTTGCCCCCCCACTATCCCTTCTGAGACTAGCCGGCCAGGAGCGACACCTGGGCAATCACCTGTGCAGGTAGGCAGCACCAGCATACGTGATAGATTGGCGCCCTCGCGTGGGGCCCGGAAGGAGGACCTTACTGTAAGGAAAATGTCCGATGACGACAGAGATGACCAAGTCCTTGTTCATCTTGATACAGAGGAGGAGCTGCCGGAATCAGCCACCGACCCTAGAGTCTCTTGGGTGTACAAACTCCACAAGGACCAAGCGATTATCCTGCTAAGGAGTTTCTACCGACGGACGGTACAATGGCCGAGATAAGGAGGACGCTGGTGGAACACCACCGCCAGACGATTGCTCAGACGGCCGCCGACCCGACCACGAATCGAGTCGGAGCAAGGGATGACAATCCAGTTCAAGTTACCGGAGGACTTTCAAACAGGTCCGAAGCCGCCGCGACGAGGCTGCCGACGAGCGATACCCATTCAAGCATGATTGAGATGCCTTCAAGAGTACGGCCAGCACCTTACACTAGTTCCTACATGGACCCAGGGGTCGTGTGCGACAAGGTGCGGAGCTGGCGCCTGACATTTGATGGGAGTAGCGATGCACCGAGCTTCATGGAGAGGCTGCAAGAGCTGCAACAGGCCTATGGACTAAGCGGGTCACAGCTGTTCACCGCGCTTCCGGAATTAGTATCTGGCCGGTGTTCTTTGTGGTTGAGGAATCGACGCACACAATGGAGACGATGGGAGGACTTCGTCGCTGATTTTAAAATGAGGTACTACCCTCCGACGTATGAGGAAGACCTCGATAATCAAATTCTCGCGAGGAAACAGCGAGAAGGCGAACTTATAGATGAATATTCCGAAGAGCTACTCACCCTAATGAGGAGGAGAGGCGAATTTTCGGAGGCAGAAAGGGTACAACGATTGTATCGGAACTTATTACCTCGGTATAAGTTATACATCAGACCTTCAGAGGCCGACGACACGGATACATTACTCCAGTTGGCTCGACAATATGAGAGGATTAAACTCGAAGAGAAGCACGCAAGACAGTCTTCTCGGGCGCCCAGGTTGGAGGAGCCAAAGAAGTTCAACCGCCCTCGAACCGACGTGGAACGCGACGCACCAGCGCCGCGGAAAACCGAACCGGCCACCACTGAACAAGTGTGTTGGCAGTGTAAGCAGCCAGGGCATTGGCGATCTCAATGTCCGGAAAACTCGCAGTGTAAACGTTGCAGGAAACAACGTAACAATTGTACTTGTGAGAAACCGCCCAGGAGGTCAACAGAGACCGCGGTGGTAAAGTCGTCTACACAAATAGAAACCGAGGTGGAATCTAGAGATGACAACCGGATCTATGTTATTGCTGAAATAGCAGGAAGGAAATATCGAGCGTTACTTGACACTGGCGCTGAATCAAACTACATCAGTAGTGAGGCCTTCAAAAATCTGAAGGAGGCAGATATCCTTAAGAAAGTGTCTGCACGTCACAACGCAATATTAGCGGACGGTACACTAGCACAACTAGGAGAGAAAGTCGTTGTAAATTTGAAAATCAATCAAATTGTTGTACCAATGACAGTAACTAGTATGGAGGGGCTTTCTCCTGAGTTATTGATTGGCATGCAGTTTATGCGAGAGCACCGCATGAAGATCGACACTCATTGGAGGGAGGTTGAATGGGAACCGCAGTTACCCATTGTTAAATACAAGGGTAGTGTAAACACTGCGGAACCTGTATTTGAAGCTATAAAGCCAGGCTTGGCGACTGTCAAGTCACAGACAGAAGAGCGACAAAGAAAGGAGGAACGTATGTTCAGGTATGTACGGGTCAATTCAATTGATCTGAATGCACTAATAGACACTGGAGCTGAGTGTTCGTACATTTCGGAGCTGGTTGCGCGCCGGATTACGGCAGTAAGCGCCTTGAAAAACAAGGCCGTCTCACATCAACCTGCCCTGATTAATGGTGTGAAGCTACCTATAGTAGGAGAACTCCAGTTAGCCGCTGAAATATGTGGGAGAAGAATCCACCTGCGAGTCGCCGTGGTGCGATATTTATTGCCTGAGATGATTCTGGGGGTGACTCACCTGCAAAGGATAAGAGCGCGAATTGATACGAGGTCAAGAAGGATGCTCTTACCACCAGCTACTCTTCAAAAAGCATTGGCTGTGGTGACTGAGAGAGACGACTTTGAGCAGTTTCTCAAAGTTGAACTAGAAAAATTCAGGGAGGTTCCAGGATCCACTCACCTACTGAAACATAGAATAAAATTGAAGGAAGGGGCAGAACCATTCCGACAACGCCCGTATCCCCGCAACCCCGCCATGCAGAAGGTGATCAATGACGAAGTTGATGCAATGCTAGAACAGCGAGTGATAGAGCCCAGCAGTAGCGCCTGGAGTTTGCCCATAGTGCTTGTAAGGAAGGCGAATGGTAAGCTGAGATTTTGCATTGATTTTCGACAAATCAATGAAATTACACATCGGGATGCATATCCCCTACCCAATATGACAGGGATATTAGATAGGCTGCGCAATGCCCGCTTCATTTCGTCGATAGACTTGAAAAACGGTTATTGGCAAGTACCTTTAGAAGAAGATAGCAAGCCACTAACCGCGTTTACAGTGCCAGGGCGAGGATTATTCCAGTTTAGAGTGATGCCGTTCGTCCTGCATTCGGCAGGGGCAACGTTTCAAAGGTTATTAGACCAGGTAATTGGACCGGAATTGGAACCTTATGCATTCGCCTATCTGGATGATGTGATTGTCCTTGGAGAGACACTGGAGGCGCACCAACGGAATCTGGCTAAAGTGTTCGACCGGCTAAGAGTAGCAGGGCTAGCAATCAATGTGGAGAAGTGCCAGTTTTTGAAGACTGAACTCCGGTATCTGGGGCATATTGTCACAGAACAAGGGCTCCGGACGGATCCCGAAACAATCAGAGCGGTCGAAGAATTCCCTTCCCCGAAGAGGATCAAGGCTCTGCGCAGTTTTTTAGGGCTAGCATCCTGGTATAGGAGATTTGTCCCGAACTTTGCTGATCTAGCGACCCTGCTGCACCAATTACTGAAATCAGGGGTGAAGTGGCAATGGGGGGAAGCTGAGGAAGAAGCCTTCAATCAAATTAAGGCAGCCCTCACCAGTTCTCCAATATTGACGTATCTGCACTTTGAGTTGCCATTTGTGGTTCAAACCGATGCATCGGAGTACGGCCTAGGGGCCGTGTTAACTCAGGAGATCAAAGGCGAGGAAAAGGTGATTGCTTATGCAAGTCGTGGTCTGAAGGGACCTGAGCTTTGGTATAGTACAACCGAGAAGGAGTGTCTAGCCGTAATTTTTGCATTAAGGAAATTCAAGCCTTATATCGAGGGATATGAGATCACTGTACTAACCGATCACCAGTCGCTGAAGTGGTTGCGAGCCGTCCCTAACCCCACAGGCAGGTTGGCTAGATGGGTACTTGAGATGCAGCAATATAACCTGGTAATAAAATACCGGAGGAGGAAGGTGAACGTCGTCCCAGACGCACTATCCCGTGCCCCACAGAGAGCGCAGGAGGATGGAGAGACGCTCGACCTGGTGAACCCAATCACCACCAGACGTGATGACATGCAGGATGATAAATGGGTGAAGAAGATGAAGTGTCATCTCGCCCAACACCCTGAGAAATACCCAGATTATGTGGTACGGAATGGGCTGCTCTATCGCCATATATGGCCTAGGCAACCAATTCATGATAATATGGCAAGTGACGGCTGGAAGTTGTGTATCCCACGGAATGGCCGAAAAGAAATACTCAAACAAAATCACGACGCTCCGATGGCAGGGCACCAAGGAATTTTTAAGACTTACAACAAGGTAGCACGGTTGTACTACTGGCCGGGGATGCATGGCGACGTAGCGAAGTACGTGCGTCAGTGTGAGACCTGCATCCGCCACAAGGTCGAACAAAGAGCCCCGTATGGACAGATGGATAGTCGGCGCAAGGTGACGAGACCCTGGGAAACAGTCAGTACAGACTTAGTTGGTCCCTTACCCCGCTCAAAAAGGGGGTACAGATACCTTGTTGTATTCCAAGATCAATTTACTAAGTGGACAGAAGCACGCCCCATTTCTCAAGCCGACAGTACGGCCGTTATCAAAGCTCTAAGAGAGCTCATAATTACCAAATTTGGAACTCCGAAATTGTTAATTTGCGACAATGGAACGCAGTATACAAGCCGTTTATTCAAATCTTTCTGTCAAGATAATGGGATAATCCAATTCTTTACTCCTCCGTATACACCTAGCTGTAATCCTACTGAAAGAGTAAACAGAGTATTGAAAACGATGATTCAATTATATGTGGGTGAACACCACTCAGACTGGGATAGATACATAAACGAATTTTGTTTTGCTATGAACACCTCTGTTCATCAGGGAACCCGGTATACCCCAGCTTATCTAAATTTCGGCCGTGAGCTGAGAACGCCAGGAGAGGCCGCCTGGGAGGACGAAGAGAACCCACGTCTGGAGGAGGAGGCCAATAGCAAGGGCACACAACTCAGACGGCTTAAAGTGTTGGAACAGCTGCAAAAACTTGTTCTTGATAATTTGGAAGAAGCTCACCAAAATACCAAGAGATACTATAATTTACGCAGGAGACCGTTGAAGGTCGTACCAGGTCAACTAGTCTACAAAAGAGAGTATCACCTCTCCTCAGGGGTAAATAAATTTGCAGCGAAGTTAGCAGCAAAATATTCCGGCCCCCACACCGTGATAAAGATGCTGAGCTCATCTGTGGTGAAGTTACGCACTATCAAGGATAAAGAAATCAATGTGCATGTTAAGGACATAAAGCTCTTGCCGCCCATCCTCGAGGACGAGGAGGAGGACGAGGGAGAAGGAGGACAAGGAGTAACACTCAGTAATGGAGTGTGTCTGCCAATACGAGATATAGGGTCAGTAGGCGCTCTTAAGCGCGACCCCTCTGCTCAAAGGTAGAGGAAGGGCAGCGGTGAAAACCCCGCCCGAATGGGGCAGCGGTGAAAACCCCGCCCCGATGGAGCAGCAGTGAAAACCCCGCTCCGATGTGGCAGTGTGCAAACACGGCTACACAGATGTCAACAAGACATGTAAGGAAATGTAATAAGATCTTAAGAACGGAACTCCAATGAGTTGTGTGGAAGAGAATTTCTTTCGAAAGAGGAAAATAAAGGAATAAGAGCATTCCTTACCATAAATAATTTATTTTGATTTTTTAGGGTGCAGATGAACCTTATTAATTGGCTTCAGAGAAGCATTGAATTGGAAAGATGGCAGTGGCGAAAGCCCGGCCATGATGCCCCCTTAAATTCAGCTTCAGAAATCGGAGAAACTGAAAAGTAGTCTTTAACTGCCACTAGAGCAACTAAGGAGTCGGCTGCGACTGGCAACTAAAGAGTCGGCCGTAATGGCAAGCCACAGCAACTAAAAGGTTGGGATGGGCCCGAGAGTGCCGGTAAAATACTAGGAGTGAAACATAAGAATATATTTTCGTTCTTTCTACTCAGCCTATGAAGTCTGAAAAATCACCAAATTTCAAAATTAATTTCAAATAGGACTTTGAAATTAGAAATTAGGCTCATCAGTATGAATCTGGTGAACATTGGGCCGGAATTTTCAGAATTTTTGGTTACAGTAATTAACCTAGAAGAGAGTCGGATACGACTCCAGCAGGGGCGTAAGCCCGGCCAACTGGCTACAATTTAAGGTTGTCCGCGGACAGTAAGGTCCGGCGACATGGAACGTACTTGGTCCGGCAGCGTGAAGCTGATTTGGTTCTGTAGCATGAAGCTACTTTGTTTCTGGCCAATCATTCACTTCCCCAAATAAAACCCTTCCTTCCTCCCTTTCCCCCCCCTTCCCCTAGTAGGACGGGTGTGTCACGAAGTAAATTCGTAACGGTTGAATTTCAAGAAGAAGGCGCTCGCCTATCAGGAAATCTCGTGGTCCAACGTCCAATTCAGCCTCTAGCCTACTGCGCCGCCTCTATGCGCAGCCTTTCCCCACCACCACACCCCGTCCCACTGCCCCCTTGGGGTGGTCAGAGCATTATTAGTTGAGTCATTCTTTGACAGTCTTGGTTTAGATTCCGAACGGTCAAGTGGGCACAACAGAGCTTCAGCGGCGAACAGAGCAGGAGTCTCCGGAATCGGCACCGCGTCACCGAGGAGGCAGTTCCCAGCTTGTTCGAGCGTGAAGTAGCTTGCAGCCGCTTATACTTCCGAGTTCTTCCGGGCCAAAGGATGGAGTCGGATTATCCATTCCGGCGGGTACGGATTAGTACCGAAGTTCATAATCATTGAGAGTCTTAATAGAGATCCCGAAGAGTCAAGAGAGCAGCAGAGCTTCAGCGGCGAACAGGGCAGGAGTCTCCGGAATCGGCATCGCGTCACCGAGGAGGCAGTTCCCAGCGTGTTCGAGCGTGAAGTAGCTTGCAGCCGCTTGTACTTCCGAGTTCTTCCGGCCGAAGGACGGTGTCGGATTATCCATTCCGGCGGGTACGAGTTAGTACCGAACTTTCTATCATTGACAGTCCTAGTTCAGATCCCGAAGAGTCAAGTGGGCACCAGCAGAGCTTCAGCGGCGGACAGAGCAGGAGTCTCCGGAATTGGGCAGCGCGTCACCAAGGAGGCAGTTCCCAGCTTGTTCGAGCGTGAAGCAGCTTGCAGCCGCTTGTACTTCCGAGTTCTTCCGGCCGAAGGACGGTGTCGGATTATCCATTCCGGCGGGTACGAGTTAGTACCGAAGTTTCTACATAAATTCATAGTCCTGGATCAGATTCCGAATAGTCAAGTGGGCACAGCAGAGCTTCAGCGGCGAACAGGGCAGGAGTCTCCGGAATCGGCACCGCGTCACCGAGGAGGCAGTTCCCAGCGTGTTCGGCCACTTGTACGTCTGAGTCCTTCAGGTCCGAAGGACGGTGTCGGATTATCCAATCCGGCGGGTACGGGTTAGTACCGAAGTTTTCCACATAACATATTCACTTTCAAACCATTTTCCTGGTTTTCCCGACTTTTCCTACAGCTCTTTAACACTTTACTTTTTTCTTGCCTCTATTCAATTCTTTCTTTACTTATACTTTCTCTTGCTTTGCCTATTACTTTCTCTTTCTTATTCTATTCCTCCTTTTCTATTATTACCTTCTCTTACTTCACTTACTTCTCTTACTTTTTATACTCTATTCTTTCTCTTTAAAACCCCTTTCAATTCCTTTCTCTATCTCGGTCGCTAGACACTAACTTGTTACTAAGCTTCGACGCGAAGGAGGAGCAGTGGCTTACTTGTGAATGGCGATCGTTAACCTTTCCTCTTGATCCTGTCCCGGCTGCTGTGCAATAACAGGCCTCTAGGCGATCTCGCGAAGAGTGCGCAGGGGCGTACCTGACCACAGTATGTTGTATCCGTTTTCCACGCTTGCTAGACCATAGACCAGCGAGTTGGTGGGAGCAATCGGTATCCGAATCCTATATTCCTTCACCATCACTGCCCGAAACCCTTTATATACTTTTATTCATTATTTCACTTTTCTTCTTTCTTCCTTCTTTCCGGTCCGCAGCGGGCTACTCTGCCCCGCAGACCGCTTTCTTCTTCTTTCTTCTTTCCGGTCCGCAGCGGGCTACTCTGCCCCCGCAGGCCGCCTTTCTTCTTTCTTTCTTCTTTCCAGACCGCAGCGGGCTATTCTGCCCCGCAGACCGCCTTTCCTCTATCTTTCTTCTTTCCGGTCCGCAGCAGGCTACTCTGCCCCGCAGACCGCCTTCTTCTTTCTTTCTTCTTTCCGGTCCGCAGCGGGCTACTCTGCCCCGCAGACCGCCTTCCTTCTTTCTTCTTTCCGGTCCGCAGCGGGCTACTCTGCCCCCGCAGACCGCCTTTCTTCTTTCTTTCTTCTTCCGGTCCGCAGCGGGCTATTCTGCCCCGCCGACCACGCTTCTTCTTTCTCTTTTTCCGGTCCGCAGCGGGCTATTCTCCCCCCACCGACCACTTTTCTTCTTTCTTTCTTCTTTCCGGTCCGCAGCGGGCTACTCTGCCCCCGCAGACCGCTTGACTTCTTCCCCTCTTCTTTCCGGTCCGCAGCGGGCTACTCTGCCCCCGCAGACCGCTTTCCTTCTTCTTCTTTCTTCCTTCCGGTCCGCAGCGGGCTACTCTGCCCCGCAGACCGCGCTTCTTCTTTTCTCTTCTTTCCGGTCCGCAGCGGGCTATTCTGCCCCGCAGACCGCGCTTCTTCTTCTTTCTTCTTTCCGGTCCGCAGCGGGCTATTCTGCCCCGCAGACCGCGCGTCTTCTTTCTCTCTTCTTTCCGGTCCGCAGCGGGCTATTCCGCTCCCGCAGACCGCGCTTCTTCTTTCTCTTCTTCTTCCGGTCCGCAGCGGGCTATTCCGCTCCGCAGACCGCGCTTCTTCTTTCTCTTTTCTTTCCGGTCCGCAGCGGGCTATTCTGCCCCCGCAGACCGCGCTTTTCCCTTCTTTCTTCTTTCCGGTCCGCAGCGGGCTATTCTGCTCCCGCAGACCGATCTCATTCTTATCTTCTTCTATATTCTCTGTATTTTCTGAGCTGTCTCCCTATCCCGTTGGCAGTGTGCGACAGCCCGGCCGACCATCCTTTCCTCTTATAAAATATCGGCAGGGGAAAAGGGATTGCTAGCTGCTAGCAGTGGCCATTGAAACGCATAAGCTGCGTCCCAACAGAAGAAGAGGCGACCGCAACCGCCTGTTTCAGCCTGCCAGAAGGAGTCAATCGCGGCCGCAAACCCGCGAAGCGACTCAAACCTCCTTTCCTTGCCCCCCCACTATCCCTTCTGAGACTAGCCGGCCAGGAGCGACACCTGGGCAATCACCTGTGCAGGTAGGCAGCACCAGCATACGTGATAATGTATTAATGTACTATCATTCACATATCATTCTTCACGTGAGCCTCTCAACAAACTAATCCTTTCTGAGTTATATGAGAAACTCTTGTATTGTTCAGGGGAAGTTATATAAGAGTTTGTAGAAGATTATGTGAATTATGTTAATTACGATAAAAGTGCAATAAAAACACTAAGTTTGAATTCGTATAGAATTGAGAAAAATTTGTAAGAGGAAAATTATTTACCCTATCTTAGTGTTTAACACTAATAACAATAATAATTTGAAATATATCGAGTAGGAAAATGGAACAAAACTACAAAACTGAATTTGAATTCGTGTAGAATGAAAATTGAGAGAAAATTCAGTTTTCAAGGTCTTTTGTTAATTGAGAAAGTATAATCAATGATAACCTAGCATTTATGAGAAATTTTGATTAATTATTATTCAAATCAAAGTTTATTAATCAAAAGAGAGAATCCATAACATGAAATACAATAATAGAAGAAATAAATTTTGTGCTGACATTTATTATGCAGTCCATTTCAATGTTACTATTAAATTTAATATAATTCGATGAACTATTTTCAAAAGCTTTATTAGAGATGAATTTGAGTCCAACTACAAAGATTGACAGTGAGCAAGAGCTTACGACTCGATTAAAGTCTAAGCATACATCCCCCAAACACGGTTTCCAAGTTGCTGAGCCTTGGGGTCTACAAACCTCCCAAACAGCAAGACGGCATTGAGATACAAGCAAACTTTTCACATCAATGTAACACACTTGTACTTTAGCTAATGAGCTACTTAAGCAAGCCCCTCTCTTGCGGTTGTAACTCAGCAAGCGGGCGTAGTTTTCAGATTTTAAATTTTTTTCAAAAGCAATCGAACATTTTCGAAAAACACATGTTTTAAACTTGCATGATAAAATACTCAAGAGTTGGCTCGATCCTAGTTCATAAAAATAATTGAAAAATTATATTCTTCTTGATCATTCTGGAATACTACTTTTGCGGTTGAACTGGTGAGTAAGATGTAATGAGAATCACTCCCAATGTTTTGTACTTCCTTCCCTCTTTTACAATACAAAATACGTCTTTGTTTCCCATTTCTGTATGTGTTTTTGATCATGACAGGTAAATCATATTTAGCTTGTTGACGATCATGATAAATTGAGTTCAATAACATTATAAATGAGTTCTTGGAACACAATCTGCTCAGGACTGATTGTACCGAGGGACAATATGATCATCAATGTCTCAAAATCTATATCTATAAGAGTCTATCTATAGAAGTCTTGCCCTCAAGCCTTTCTATAATCAACATTGATTAACAACATGTATAGAGAATATAAGCCTTAAAATATTGCATTAAAGTAAATTCACTCCAATATTATAACATTGAAGGTTATATTTGCCTGGAAAGTTTATCAAGTATTTTCTTTTGAAATAAATGCGGGAAAGTTTTTTCAATAATTACTAAAATATATGAATGTACAGAATTTAGTGCCATTCAGTTCCTTATTGTGGTGTACGGTATTAGTTTTTAGTACTGTACCGTGCAATGTCAGTTCCGTAATTTAGAGCATAATAATAAATTATTCATTAGTAAGACCTAATAGTAGGATCAGTAAGATAATAGACATATTTGTCAACCAAATTTTCTATTATAAAAAAATAATAAATTAAATGGAATAGAATAAGCTTCTAATGTGATACCAAGACTCTGACTTTGAAACTTCAAATTCCAAAGCTCCTTTCATATAGAAACAACCATTAAAATGTGAATAAGTCTGAGGACTTTGAAAACTTCATTGATATCATCAACAAGAACCAATGAAATATGAATACTGACTTTATTAGCCCAGCAGCAAGCACAGGAGAACGTCTGCGAGTCGTGGCCGGGTCCATTGGACGAGTTGAGGTGGCGCTTGTTGTTATGTCTGCGTCTTTTGCGCACCTTGCTCGGCACCGCGTACATGTAGTTGGAGAAGCGACGCCGCGAATGGCGCACGATCGACACCCAATCGATCATCGCAGCTCGCTGTTAGGCCTAGGCGATGCACTCAATCATAGTCACAATCTGCGCCAATCAAAAACTTCGTCGCCCAAACAAACTCAAAAACGTCGTTCACTAAAGAAAACTCGAAGTGAAAAAGAACAAGCAGAACTAATAAATGACGGCGAAACGCAGCCTGCCACAAGGACGGTTTAGTATCACAACTTCTGCACTCTTTCCATCTTTTTCCAACACACTATCGTACACTATTATTATTTATTAGCCCAAGTCCTTCAATTTGCCCCACAACAATACGCTATTCAACAACAACGTCTTCCCACTCATCGTCAACGTCAGCAGACACAATACAACCAAAAATAAATAATAAAACGTTGGCAAAATATCGATCCTCACTCACATGGTTTTTGCCGTACTACCCTGTAACACATTTACAAATGGTGCCCTATTCTGATAAGCCAGTCGCAAGTTGCTATGCATTTCCTATAGTTTTATTTCTATTAGTACAATCTCTGTTCAAACTCAGTTGAACGGAGATGGTCCGATTTTGAAAAACTTTGAATTTATTGATTGAAATTATTGATAAGCATGAGATAAATTTTCTCATGAATAGGTTGTAAGGTTATTTTGCGGATCTTGAAAACTAAAAGAGTAGAAGGATATAGCCATGAATTACAATGTATCTACATAAGATTTAGAAACTGATTAGATTATATTTAATAGATCATATTGTAATATGATGTGACAACTGAATTATTTTGAATGGGAATAATGTGAAAGGAATGATTCAAAAAAATTATTTAGTTCAGACAATATGAGTAATCTACAAATAAAAACTTCAAGAAGCAGGCAAAATTAATAGTTGAGCAAATTGATAATATTCTTTTTTTCTCTTTTTTTTCTGAGGATGATGCCCACATGAGCTCTAGGCTTGTGCGTGGGTAATGAGTGGGGTGATGATGAGATATGACGACCACTTTTTAGGCAGTCGGGACCGACGGCTTAACGTCTCCTCCGAAAGACGGGAGTGGCCGTATTTGTCAAAAATCCTTCCGTCAACCAGGCTTGAACCCTGGCCCAATGGATTTTATCTGACTGCTGATAACTTAATCAGTCTGACGCCTTAGCCGCCTCGGCTACGAACCACTCCATATTCCATACTCCATAACCATTCAATAATAAATAATTGATGAAGCCATTCAAGAAATGTTCCGGTATTTAACAAATTATCATTTTGAATTTTTCAATTTGAACTTTTCTGTAATTAAGTAGGTCCTTCAAAGTGGAGTCATTATTCTGCTATAGTATTGTATTCCATTGATCGTATCCCGGGTAAAAACATACTGGAGCGGCAAGGGCAGAGTGTAGCGGAGAACGTAGCTGACAGGGTTCAAAAATGCATGCAGCCTAGTAAGGTAAACGCACCAAAAACATGGAGATGCGGGGACGGTTGCACATTATGTTTTAGCGATTTTATCTACATGCATTCTATTTTTAACCCTCTCAGCACTTATCTACGCTCTGTTCTCGCTGCTTCACTATGTTTTCATCCTTATGAATGGTTGATAGTAGCTTGTCTATACTCAATTTACTATATTTGACTCCATTCATATCTAACATAAAATATTGTCTTCATCGTTACTTCAGTTGATAGCGCAGAATGCGTAGGAATTGGGAAAAATATCAAAACCAGAAAACTGGTGATGTTGAATTGAATTGAATGACTGCCTTTTATTTGTACCTAGGAGGGCGAAGTTAGGAAGCCCTCTCTTACACTTAACCCTCCAATACAATACTCAGTATATATTTAACAAATGATACTGAATGAAAAAAGAAACACTACAATAGTAGATGTGAAGAGAAAATATACACCCATCCAACAAGTGAAGTACAGTAGTTGACTGAAAATTACATTCTTACAATGAAAAATAATATGAAGCTAAATTGATACAATGTTGAGATAAGAGAAAGAAAATGAAGTGATATTATGAGAGTGAACAGTGATATCGAACGTTTGTTCTTTATTTCAAGCTTGGATATACTTGGATATCATTTTCATTGGGAGCGAGAAGAACAAAATACATTGAACTTTTCAAAAGTTGAAGAGGCGGTATACCGTCAAAGATCAAAGGAAATCTGTAATGATACCGCTAACAAAGTGAAGTAAGTTCGAGACTGGAAGTTTCTTAGACTTTATACATCATTATTACACATTTGTGTTTGCAGTTCAGTTCTGTGTCTTGTCTTCAAAACTTTTCTGTACTTTCTGTTCTGTTTGAAGTTTTCTAGTCTCACTTCCATTTATTAACCTCCATCTTTGTACCCTCTCATCCAGCTTCTCTACTTAATTTTTTTAAACTAATTAATTCAATGTCAACATTTCAATAATAACCATTATTTATTCAACAATTACTATTTCTCTCCTCACCAACATACTCCTTCACAATTTTATCGTCACTCGTAATTGTTTGTGATTCTAAGATGATGACTACTTTTTTTATGAGTTTCCATTTTTCAAAGTATTGAAAAATATTATTGTCAAGTAATAAAATTTTATTACTAAATAAAATATTATTGTGATATTATTGCTATTATTGTTCAACACCCATCTTACTATGCCTCTTTAGTCTTCTTTCTTCAGCATTGTACGTTTCCAGGGTTGATCAACTGATGAACTATCGAAGTGAAACAGTTTTGTTTCTTTTTCATCTTCTCATCTCATTTCTCAATCACCTCTCACTTCCCTTATGTTTCCCCTCCAAATTCCTCATAATTTCACTTTTTCCCACTCTTCTCATCCACATCTTGCTAGAACACTATCAAGATGCATTCCGATTTACGAAACTGTGATGCTAATAGATGTTGTATCATATAATAGCAAAGAGGATCACAGAAAGATCATCTCAAGCAATAGATCATCTCTTTTAACATCCTCTTTGATAATAGCGTTCAACTCAGAAGAATCTATTAATTCTCTTCAACTTTTCAACTCGTATGGTATGGTACTTTCTCAACTCCAAGGTCAATACTCAACTCTTGAAGATTACCTGTACCTGAACTAAAACCTAAATGAAAATCGAAAGTTTCATTTTGTTCACGGAAGCTCTTGCGGCTCAGGAAAACTCAATGGAGATTTAGAAATGGTTACAAAAATTTCATAAACCCATTCATCAAATTATTTTTTTTTTTTTTTAATGATGAACCTCTCGCGAGGCAAGAAAGGGTAACCAACTAGTGGTCTCTCAGAATGAGTTTCTAGTAGCAGTTAAATTACAGGAGAAGATTAATTTCAGAGAGCTCTCCAAGAAAATTAATGAGATGCTGGCTAATTCAGGATACCAACAGTGTTATAAGAAACGGAGCGGTAATAGAGAAGGAGTGTTGAACTTGAGCAGAGCAGTGGAGAAGAAAGTAAACTGAATTGCATGGAGGCCATGATGATCTGCCATGAGTTTTGATGGATCATCCAGAGAAGCGCAAACTCTGTCTGTTTCTACTTTAGCAATCTCTTTGGCCTCTTCTTCAGCAATCACCTTTTCCACCCTCATCCATCTCAATTTCTTCTCTTCTCCCCGCCTCTCCAGATTAGTTAACTCAGTAACAAGATTCAATCCGGCTACAATTTCAGTACCAAGATAAGAAGTTGTAAGAAAATATGTTGGAAGTGGTGTTAATAGTGAGACAGGAACAAACTGATGAAATAACTGATGTTATAATCTTGAGAATTTGTTTTCTATTATTGTAATTTAATATTATTTCTATAAGAAAATTATTTATTTTTTTGTAATTTTATATTATTTATTATTTCAATTTTCTATTATTGTTCAGCAGGAACATTGATAGAGCTAACATGCCAAAACAAACCAGAGCCCTGAAACTGCCCAAACGTTCACTTTTATTACATTAAAACCAATTTCTCTCCAAATACATATTCCTCAAATTATTTTGAATGGAAAATTCCTCATAAGACTTGATACTTATTTTTTCCTCCACACTCGATATTTCTCTATTTTTATTGTACATTATTAAACAGAGACCCATGATTTCTGTGATTAATCTCATACATCCAGAAGCTCGTAATCAAATCACGAATCACGGTGTTCAATCGAGTTTGAGCACTATTTATGACGAGTAGGCCTACATTGATTAATGTAGATAAATGTCTACCTGCAAATCCTAAGTGTTGAAATTTCATTTTTTTTTTTTTTTTTTGTGATAAATCCAAACCCTTGCAACCTTTGATCTCACTTGGTAACAAGTACAGACATAGTATAAGACTGCTCATAGTGATTAAGAGTTTTGTAAGAACAAGAGAGAATTCAACAACTGAGTGGAATCTATTGTTTGTTTACACAGACACAGTCTGAGTGAGACTGAGGTGGCTGGCCAACTAGAATAACATCTCTATAATTAGTCCGTACGCGAATACTCGACCAATAGTGATGATTGGATTCTTTGCCATGCTGGTTAGTGAACGAGATAAGGTGAGGTGAAGCTGTGGTGAGGGGTAGCGGGGGAGGCATTAGCTGACCGCCTCACAAAGCAAGGTTAGGTCCAACAATCATAAAGCTTTCGTGTAAAGCAGCCGAGTGATTTATAAAATGAGAACGGCAGCTCAAAATAACACCTTGCTACTGAAACAAGACACAATAAAACTGAAATCGGCTGTTCTCTCGTTTTTAAAACAACTCGTAACCTGAGTGCTGATTTTGGCTAGCTGATATTTGGATATTGGTTACTGTTTTCGAAAGCTTGATTAATAGTGTTGCCCATGTAGAAGGAAACACACGAATGGAAAGCTCCTAATTAATTTTACAAGAAACGAATTTAACAAGAAAAACTTGTAATTGTAATTTGTATATTGAGAACTTGTAATTTTGATAAGAAACGAACTAGAATTGATAATTATTTTTTTCATTTCCATTGAATAGAAATCTCATTAGAAAATTCATAACAATCAGCATTTGGAACTAATAAATTGGAAGTTTTAGAAATGGTGTTTCTGGCATTCTTATTAGTTTAAAAATTTGATTGAGAAAGAATATTGACATTCCAATTGGATTAATTCATAAATCGATAGTAAGATTTTAAATTAAAAAAAAACATTTTCAACAATATTGGAAATTTGAAATGAACCTATCGTAAAGGATGACTTAAATATTAAATACTCCATTTGATACACTTCATCATCTGGAAATATTGGACTGAATAAATTTTCTAGTGTAATTGTGGCTTGAAGATCCAAGAGTATTTATTATCAATTATAATCTACCGCTATCCATCATGAATGCAAGCAAAACTCATAAATGGATGATGGAACTTCAGGAAAGGTGATTGAAAATAAACAAGAGTCGCGGTGAGGTGTTATTAAAGCCTATATGGAAAGCCTGTTACATCGTCACCCCATTGCAAATAGGATTATCGAAACACTTTTCGGGCATCTACTGTACTGACATTAGCTTCTAGACGGATTTGTGATTTTCAGTTGAGTAATGTTATATATTTATATATTATCTAGAAAAACGTGGACAAATAAGTCTGAAATCCCACGTGATTTAAAAAACTACTCCAGCAGATTTCACTTTTCGGAGTATTATTCACTTGCTCCTAGTTTGTCTCTTCTATTACTCTTCATTCTCCCAATGCTGGAGGTAATGTATAATTCTATCACCTCCCAATTGCTCAGTTGCCAAATTTTCAAGCTATTCACTTTCGCTATATATTATGGGCTTTTCGCGGGATCGTCCAATTTCTCAATGAATATCACAATGTTTTTCTGTAGGGTGCAAATTGTTTTTTATCATTGTTTATTGAGAAATAAAGTTATTTGTTTATTTATACAAGAGCTACATTGATCGAACTTACGATAGATACAACCAATCGAATTACTAACATAAATTAATATGATCGTTGTTATTGAGGAAGAAATTCAACTACTGTATTCATGGTGCTGATTACAGGTGATCTTAAACTTCGAAATCCAACATTTTCTAAACGTTAACTGTATAGAAACAAACAAGGAAGAAATGTGCTCCGTTTGCTGGATCGCATCTTGAAGTGACAAAACAGAGAGATACACAATACGGCAGAAAGGAAACTCGATTATAGGATCACGGCACACGAGTTGGAAGATAAACGCACGAGGCTAGGTTCGCGCTCAGACAAATTCACGCCGTAAATGCCTCCAAGTCGGTCACCTCCCTGGCTGCTACTGACCATTTAGCGCCTATTACTTCTCCTCTTTCCCTTCTTTATCACTTCTTCCCCTCTCCATCCCCCACCACACTCCACTTTACGCACTCCTTCGAAAGACAAAAGAGCTAACAACCCCTCCGCTCGAACAGGCTGTTCTCCTCTCCTGCCTTTTATCTAAGCTACACCTTGCAATAAATAATCTATTTTTAAAACGCAATTACTAACGCTTTCTCTAAATTACCTACCAGACTAGATTGGTATTGGCTATTTCAACATGATTAAAATTGACTGAGTACATAACGAATGAGCAAAAGAAATAAATGGAAAAGCCTTGCACATCATAATGAGTTATTCGAACATATCCATGGCTTGAGACTAAAATGGATTTATGAAAGCTGGATCATTTGGAGCAAGTCCAATGAGTAGTGATTAAAACACTAAACAGTGTTATGATGGATGATGAAGTAATCTGAAATATATGGGATTTCAGTCTTTGAAGGAGTTAATTTAGAAACTAATTTATTTGAAGCAATACCATTCAGTATTATTACATGAAGAAGTAGAGTAGAATTATCAAAACCTAAATTACTTGAATGACCTTCGATGTTGGAGAATACTTCAGAATGAATTACTCATGTTACAATACATTAATAAATGAAATAGTTAGATAAAACTTGAATTACGCATTGTACCGAAATCATGAATATAGACATGGGTTCAGACCTAATGACTTGGTATCAGATTAATTTGCAGTAATATCAGCACTGATTGATTGTTTTCTTTATCTAGTAGACCAGTTATAAACAGATCCCACTACTACAGTATATTCCACTATAAAGTCTGAAACTACACTATACTAATCAAAAATAGTATAATAATGCAATCAATAATGCATTCAGAAGTCTATGTGAGGAAAGAATGAATCAAAACTTCATGCAGTCTATAGAATAATTTTTTGATTATTTTACTGAACAAATTATTGAAAAATATTGATTCAACAGAAATTGATTTTAAGAAACCAGTCAACATTATTAATAATCGAATAATCAATTTAATAGCTGATAAGTTGAGTATTAGACGTTGAAAATATAGAAACGAATAAAAGTGAAGTCGAAGTTGAATTGATGTACACTACTTACACTATGATTGTATTGGTGTACAATTTACATAAAGTATCTCGTATGACACTTTGATATATTATATGTAGGAGAAGTTTTGGAATAGTGAATATTACTGGAAACTGAATATAAATCGCCAACTTATTTCCGAAAAATTTTCTCAAGGGGTTTGATAAAAGTCTATCTCAACAGAATAAATATTTCGCGCTTTTCAACGAGCGGAAAATTTTCTTCGAATGACATGAAGGAAGTAGTGAACGCAGGTGACAGAGCCGAGAATTGACAGTTCCATCTCACTTCGATGGAGGCAGCAATAAAATCGAATGGCAGCAGTCAAGTGATTCAAACGATCGCTGATACCATGAAAGTCTTCCAGCAGTTTACTACTCCATAAAGCACTATCACGACTTCTTACAACTTACAACGATATTTCTCAAGCGAAAGTCCATGATATTACCGGCATTATCGCAGAGGGAATTTGAATTTGAGTTTAGTAATCATGTATCGTGGAGTATATAAATATATATACAACATGGAATGTATCGGGAAAGATATTAAGTAAAGTGAAGAAATTATTAAACTCCATTCGAGAAATTATTATAGAAATATGAATGAAAATTTTTACAGTAATTCGATTTCTATAATAATTCATTGTTATACTTAGCGACTTTGAATCTCTGTAGCTTCAATATATACAATAATACCATAATAAAAACAAATGAAATCCCCGAGGAAACCTGTGTGGGGAATGAGAAAAAAATAATAAATAGAAATAAACTTAGAGAGATGATACACAATACAATAGCAAAAAATAAGAGAATAAGTTTTTTTTATGCTGAAATATTGTTTATTGAGTAGGTCCCTATTGTTTTTCAGATTTTGACTTGTTTTCAAATTGGTTTCTACTTACTTTGGAGAATAGACGTCTAGTAAAATCAAACTCCGCAAGTCCGATAACAGAGATGTTTGGAAGGAGAAATGATCTATGTGTTTAACACAATCATTACATCGATTCATTTGTGAATGACAAGCTAAATTGACTTCACTGTGTTCCTGTTCTATTCACTATGAAATTGAATCTCTGTATGATTACTTTTAAATCAAGTTGTAAATAGTGAAGCCAATATTAGTTATTATTTATCAAAGTGACAAAGATAACATATGATAAGATTTATTGTTATGATTCTGTTCACAATAAGGTTACAAGTTCTAGAAATATATTGCATTCCTCGCAGCTTGTAGGAGGGTGAAAACATAATATTTTTGATACACGTGACATTCCACCAGATAATATTGCAGGATTCTCATCTCTTCTCAACTTCTTGTCAACCGAGAAAAGAAAAATCCGATATTGCACAGAGCAGCGGGCTTTGAATGGTTACTTTCCAGACACGCTACTCTGAATTGCACTCAATGCAAGCTTGAAAATACAATGAATAAATGTTTTAGGAAACGATAACAGTATTAAATGAAGGATGAATATGATAAATGTTTTCAACTCCATTAAGAAATTAAACCAAAATTAAATATTTCAGAAATCGTTAGTGGAGCTAACCAATCTTAATTTTTGAATTCATCTCACAATATTAAATAAAATAAAATGAAGATTCCACACTTCACTAATCTCACCAGACTAAGATGAACCTCTCATACATCCCAATTGAGTGTGGAAATCCTATGAAATGAATCTCTTAGAGCGAGTTCACACGAACGATTTTTGGGCGGCTGCCGCTACAAACGGTTTAGTTGGGTCCATGTGTGAGAGTCAGACAGAAACAGCAAGCATAATTTTGTCTCTCTGCCACACTTGGAACCGCAGGTAGCCGCAACCACCAAAAACCGCTCGTGTGAACCCGCTCTTAAAGAACCATATTTGCTGTATACTCAAATATTTTCACAAGCTTTCTGGAACTACAACCTTTTTAGACTGGGATTAGACGGCTGAATAGAGTGAAATGCAATTGAGAGGTCTCTCAGGAAGGATGCTGGAAGTCATATTGTGTGCCTTGAGAAATAAAAAGCTCCGGCTACAAGTGATGATGGCTAATGGTGTGAGGGTTAGGTGGGGGGAGGGGGAGGGGCTAGTTGAATCCGCCATACTTTCATGGCCGAACTAGAGGGGTTGCTAGGCTATAATATATGGGTCGAGTGGATCCTCACCAACTATACGCGGCTGACAAAAGCAAGAGTGGAATATATCGACCCTCTAATGTCATTTCATCCCTCTCACGAATGATGTGTGCGGGACGGCTATGAGAAATAACGCAACGTGTACATTTGAGTGTTGAGTAGTGATGGAGGGGGATTCTCACATGGCTGGGAGGGGGAAGTGTCAGAATCCGAAGCACCAGTAGCAATGGAAGTGGCAAGAAGGAGATATCAATTGAAAGAAGGATGACGTTGGGAGATATATGATGGGACTTGAATTGTGGGCGTATGGATTGGAATAAGAATCATTTCTCTATTTCACAAGCTGGGAATGTTAAACAGGAGACTGACAGTAATGTGATTCTGAGAGATGAGGGATTTATACTGTAGAAATATGAAAAAATCATGATCATCCCCTAGCTTAAAAGTTTATAGCTTAAGTTTTATGAAACAGGCCCTATGTATTGTGTATGAATGTAGGACTCACAATATTAGTTTGATGTCTCTTATTAGAGTTTTGTTTGATGTTTGGAGATACACCCGAAATTATATAGATGTCTCCCATTGTAATGTATCAAACTAATAGCCAATCATTCATAAAGAAAAGTACAATGTGACTAAAGTTATTCTTATTCAAATTGGTACAGTTTAATATTATAATAATAAACCTATATTCCCTTATAAAAGATATCAGACTAATATCGTGAATATTTCCAAACCCTTCCAGAGATATTTCTGAATATGGATTTTCACACCCTCTAAAGTGATATTGTCACATGTAGGAAAACACTAGCAGTCTCGCCCTGTAGCTGTCAACATTAAAGCCCTTTAAAGGTATTCCGATAAACGGTTGGAATGAGCATGCAATAAATTTCAAACGGTAATAAACGAGTAGAAAGCCGCCGCAAGAACTTTGAAACCAGCTCCAGCATGCTCGAGCTTCCCTAAAGAATGCGCCAGCTATGCCAGCTAGCAGAGCACACGTAGGGCAGGGCGTCTACCACTTGTATACAGGGTGGGCGAGAAGAAGTTGGCTCATACATTTTTATCCCTTTCATCTCCCATACCAAGCGCTTGTATTGCCTTACACGTCTACCTTTAACATTCACTCACACACCGACCGCCATTCTCTCACAAATACATGAAGGCTACCCATACACACACAATCTCACCTATTTGCATTCTGTCTCTCGGAGAGCTTTTCTCCACCACTTCGTGCTTACAATATTCATCTCTCTCTTCACTCCCTCTCCGTCTTACTCTCCTCTTGTTCCATGTTTCAGTTTCATATTTATTATTTCTATCCTATTTATCTCGTACTCTTGATGAGTATTCCATCTTCAGATTGTCAAAATACATGTCAGTCTACTTGTAAAATGTAGGTCATGATATCCATCTATTTATTAATTTATTTATCGACGATACAGTGTGAGAAGAAACAAGGATAGACATTTGCACTATAATGTAGATTACGATATCCATCTGTTTATAAATTATTTCATTGAAAATATACATCAAGATGTGAAAAGAAATTTTGTTAAACTGCTTCTATCCCAAATTGCGTATCCTAATGTATTAATTAATTCAATACAGTACTTACAATACAGTACAAATCAAAATGTAATACTGAATCATGTATCCATATTGTGTATTAATTAATAAATGAATAAGTTCAGATTGATCAATCGATAGGCTATGCTGAATCTCTATTCTCGCAAAAATTCCAGTTGTTAAATTTCTCTCCACAGCACTTCTCATTCATCTCAATTTTTTAGAGAAAATTGGAAAAGATATTTTGATCAATTCAACTGTGAAATAACTAATATTGATCATCAAAGCACACCATATTCAGAATGAATATGGTTATTTTTAGAATTTTAACATTCATCCATTCAACGTCCAATAATATGTTATCACAATAAAGTAATATTGCTCATTATAAACATCAATCAATGTGAGTAATATTGAAAAACTTTAATCTCTATTCCTCTTACTTCTCTCTAATCTCTATCACCATGAATTAATTCACATTCTCACCAACCTCAAAATTTCTCATTTTCTTCCGAATAATTCTACAATTCTACATGACTTCTCATTCCCTACTCTCATTCAATCTTCTTCATATCCCTCTCTCCATCTCTCTTACCATGTCCCTCATACCATCCTCCTCTCATTATCCTCTCTATTTTCCAAACTTTCTCCAACCAATACACTTTCCACTGACTATCATTGTGCGTGTGCCAGCAAAGTTGAACTGTAGCTTGGAAGAAGAAACAGTGACCGCTACAAATCTCCGTGTAACGGAGAGCAGGGAAAGCATGGAAGCATGCCTGTCAAGTTATCCGTTTTCCAGTTGTATATTTCCACTTTCCACTTTTCCCTCTCACTTCTTCTTCTTCTGCTGCCAGTGACTCGGCTTATTTACACTTGGCCTTCCGCTCGTTTACACAACCCTTGTCTTTGTCCTTCACTCACAACAACACCCCTTTTCTCAACAGGGATCTTTCTCTGAGCACTCATCCAAGTATAACAGTTTCAAGAAAGTTTTGTAAAAGCCAATGTTGAAATGAGATGGAAATATTATTTTCATAGTTGTGTTCCAATGCCAACACCATTTTTACAATTGATGCGGAATTCTTCCAGTTGATATACGAATGAATAGTATGGATTTTAATAAATGGATATATTCAGATTATGATAATTATTCTTTGTCAAACATGGAAAGATAAATCAAAGAAGTATTCAGAATTTTAAATAGATCCTAGGTAACAGACAGTGATGTAGTGAAATAATGAATTAGGCAGTGAAGTTTGGTACTACAAGTACTTCAACTGACTTTGTGTGGGGTAAATAATTGTTGGAAAAAGACTGCTAACATTGCTGAACTTATACAATGCAATGATAAAAGATAGTATTCACGTTTGAAAATGAAAATTGAACGAGTGATTGAGTTGATGAATCTAATCTATGGTAGCTTACAAATCTCACTGTACTGTATGAAAAAGCAGATTGCAATAATTATAGAAATAATAATTAGAAATGATAACAGTTATGTGTTTTCCAGATTTTTCGTGTTCCTAACGCTTTATTGGACGTTGATGTGGCATGTACTCTTGAAACTCATGGCATCATCATGACATTGACACTTAAGTCTTGGAATTGATAAAACTACCTACTTAGAAAATACAATATATTATGTTATTATTCCATTATGAAACAATTCTACAACATTTCTGAAAGCAGAGTTCAATTCATCTTCAAGACCTTTGCAACTGCTAATTCAATCATTCAACTATTTATGAAGGAGAGCACAATAGGCTTGTGCCCAAAACTACTCCTTTTCAAAAAAGAAGTCTTAGGCCCAATTTACACAGATTGGACCTCGGGCGGGTACGTGGCACGTACGTGGATCACATGATCATTTACTCTATTCAAACGAATAGTCCAATGCACACCAAGGAGCTGTTTTGATCTGCATTGAACGATTTGTTTGAATAGAGTAGACGAACATGTGATCCATATCACCCCCACGTCCTCAACCGAGGTCCGTTCTGTGTGAATTGATCAGCTCCCCTTGTGAAATAGACCTAAGGCCTATTACAGGTTTAAATCCATGAGCCTTACAGGTCATCATGATACTACACCACTAGTTTCCACTAAATGTCTTCAATCAAATAAGAATTGAAAAGTTCCACTATTTATGGAGGAGAGAACAATAGGCATGTGCCCAAAACTGTTCCTCATTCAATTTTAAAGACCTCTAAATCCAGGTTACATCATTCAACACCACTTATTTCAACTGAACGTCCTTAATCAGGTGATAATCGAATAACTGATATATCTCATAACTCCCTATCAAGTTTATGATAATCCAATAAAAAAATGCTGGATAAATCAATACAAAGAACTAATTAGAAGGACAATAGTATCCACCAAAGATGTCCATCTGCCTGAATTCAGCAATAACTAAGGAATAACTGCTGTACTTATCATAAATAAGTAGAATACTTGAGTAAGTGCCATTTCGCTTTTATAAATACACATACAGTATTAGCTTTGGCTCAGGGGTGGCAAATCAATTCACTTTTCTAAACTTCATTGTACTGTAATACTGTTATCTATTAGTTTGTTTTGTGATTGGTAGATGGTTTTTCTGTCCTTTTTGTATTGATCCTATCCTAATCCTCTGAAAATTATATTATTATATAATATGCCAAAACTTTCCACATGGACAACTATACAAGATAAGTATGCTTAATAAACCACTATGAATCACTATAGAAGAATGGACCAACAAAGAGATGCTGAATTGATCATCACAAAAAAGAATGGAACTAGTGATGTAAAGATTGGACTTGATGCTGAATGGACCATCACAAATCACTATAAAACCAGTGGTATAAAAAATGAACTCCAACATAGACGCTGAATGGACGTATTCAATCACTATTTAACGGTGACACTCGACCAACTTACACTGGCTTATCAGAAATAAGTCCACACAATGAGATAGTAGATGATGAGGATGGAGATGAAGAGGATGGGAATGAGTTCGCAGCACGACATGATGTCGTCGCCGTGACGGTGACGCTGCCTAACTGATTCAATGGCGGCGGCAAGGGGGGCCATCAGCACACGCTGCACTCAACAACAATCAGCTGACGCACGGCGGCCATCTTGCGACACGACACGACACGGGGGAGGCGCCCGGCGCTGGACCGGGACGCAGGTGACGTCCTAGCAGTGAGAGACGCGCCTCGGACGCCCCGGGTGATGAACACTCACCGACTGTGTCTCACTGCCACTCACTGATCATAGGGGCGCCACGACGCCCCCCCTCCCCCCACCCACTCATCCCGTTGGCGCCTGCTCGTTGCCATGACAACCCAGCCCAACCGCCCGGGCATCTCACACACACGCACACTCATCTCTCCTCTTTCCTCCACCAAGGCCAGTCAACTGCTGACTACCCAACAACATACACTACCGCCCCTGCACCTACCCTACTAACAACTGCAGTAGTAGTGTGCCTCCTTACGACTCAACTCCCTTATTACCACCACTGCTCTGCTAACTGCTTGTTGACAGCCAAGTATTGGAAGATTGAGCCTAAACACTAAAAGGTTCAGGTTGTTCATGTTCAAAGGTTCTGTAGGTCCAGGTTGTCTTGCATGTCATAGATACAGCAGGATTCTTTTAAATTGTCAGAAACAGCTGATTGATGTACGCTCGTTTACTGACGTTAAATCAGCTGTTTTCTGATAAGTTGAAAGAATCCTGCTATAACTTCTGCAGTTCAATACACTGTTGTAGTGGTCGATTGGGGGTTGGTCGCTGTTTAAAAATTCTAGAACCATAAAGCACAGACTAGAGGTATTAGCGTCTTTCACTACTTTTAGGTACTATATTACTTGAGCTTGTAGAACACTATATTACTGAGGTTGTAGGTACTATATTACTTGAGGTATACTCTCAAGTCTCAAGTCTATACTGTCTGTGCCTAAAGTTTCTAAAAAAAAAAGTTCCCAGGAATTTGATGTAGTTCGAGTAATCTAGAAATAATGGTTGGAGATCCAACTCTGAATGGCGTCAATGTAACCACTTGTGTTATGGTATATAAATTGTGGAAAAATTCATCAATAGATGATCAAATTCATAATATTTTTGGTACAACCTGTAATATTATATTCTATCATAAATCATAAATATTCTTGTAGAATAGGATATGAATCTGTTCGATTAACTCATACAAGTTCAATAATCTGTAAATAGATAGCAGACATCGTGGAAACTGTAACCCTAAAAATTAAAATTAACCCTTAACTTTCTTTCTTTATATTTTTCTTATTTCCTGATGTTGTAATTAAGTCTTATAAGACAAATGAGCAATTTCCATCTAATCAAATATACGTGAAACTATAAAGTTTATTCTCATCAGGAAAACTATTTCTAAATGCTATCTGAATAACAATAACAATATGACATGAGAATCATAGTCTGATCTTCACACAAAAATCTAAAATTACAGTAGAATTCTCACAAATCATCCAAACAGCACAACAGTTATGAATATCACAGTTTCAATATTGAATATATATCCTTTGGTTATATATACAAATGATATATATTCAATGGTTCCAAAGACTAGGATGATGAATGGTGGAAAGAGAAGGTCAGAAAAATAGGAAAGAATAAGAGACGAAAAATAGATAGGAGGGAAATAATCAATGTGATTGAGGAGGGTCTCTGCGCGAGAAAATAAAAATTGATCGAAATAAAAGAAGTAAAACGGAACATTCACTGTAGTTTTCAATAATGGAAGAAGAGAAAATCAAATTGAAGTTAAGTTTAAGTGCCAACATCTGATCGTTCAGATTGGATAAGAAACGTTCACCTTCTACTCACATAGTAAGGGTGACCACTTGAGGCCTTACCAGCTAAATATAATTTATGAAAATCAAAATCACTCCCCAAAGCCGATCCATTCATCTCTAATAACGCACAAGCCAAAGTGTTCAAAACAGAAAAAACGTTCAATTTCATTGGAACAGGACGAACTCATAAATATATGCTTTGAGTGACGTATCAGTTTATAAATTATTAATTCTAATCAAATCTTACAACCGAATAATATGAGCTGTAATAAATGACATTTTTATTGCTATTACTCTCATACCCATAACGAGTTTAATGTCCTTAGGCCCTATTAAAAACTTAGTATCCCATTATTCCCAGACGACTTTCTTTTTAGAAGCACATTTGAAATTATCATTATTATTCTTGGGGGACTAAAACGAATTCTCTCTGGGGATAAAAGCCCTTTTCACGGCGCTAAAGGCGGGAAAGTCCAGACTATAAATTTGTTAGTGTGACATTCAAATATGCAAAGGGTGTTGGTCGCCGGCTCCTGTACTTGAACAAGCCTTAGGGACCCACCAGAGAACATTTTCCACCGCCACTGTGCATTCACAAATAAAGATGATTAATGTCTCATTAGTATTCATAAAATTCGTACAAGGTAGGCTACTTGCTACACTATAACTTGCTGTGTGCTACAATACGGATTGCTAATCCGTATTAGTATAGATTACTTCGATGTTTTTTGTTTCTTTGCAGCTCTTATTCACGCCAACATTTGGATTGAAAACATGTATTACATTATAATTATGGAGGCCTGATATATCGTGATACGTGGATTTGATATATTATGACTCCATGTCATATGTTTTATTTGGTGGTCAACCAATGTGGAAATTAACTTGTGACTTCTAAAGACTGCACGTTTTATTCGGAAGTTTGACTAAACTTGATCCTCAGTGGTAATCAAAAGTGATAGTCAAAAATGTACCCTGCAGTTGGCAGATGATTTATTATCCAGCTCTTGGTTAGTGAATTTCTATAATTATGAAAACTCAATGAAATGAGAATTGAACTTTTACTGAAGGAGTCATTATCATCAAGATCTTCCGAAGAATTCATAGGATTCCATTTGATTCAATCGCAGAAAGTACTGTGATTCAATAGCCTTGAATATTAGTCTATTATTTGTATATATTCACAGTAGAATGATCACTGAATAATATAGTTGATTACAATCTCTCATTGAAATTCATCAAAGTTTAAAGCTCTTGTACCTTGTTGCACATCACGATACATGCCTTTTTTTCCATTAATAAATTGTTGTCATTTTTCAAAAAAAAACTATTTCATGCCATTTCATTAACGGGAAACCGTTTAATGTTAAGCCTAAGGACACATTTCAAATGGAAAATGTAGAGGATTAACATTGGTTTTTCGAAATGGGAATTAAATTCCTGGTGGCATTCACAGTGACTGAGGGAAACAAGTTATGAAAAATTAACGAGAGATGAGATGAATAAGAGAGAACAGATTGATAGAAAAAAGGATATTGATGTTTGAGAGAGAAGATAATGAGGGACACCATGAGATGAGGGAAAGGCGATTCAAATAGTGAAGAGAAAAATAATAGACTATAGTGAGAGGGAAACCGGGGAGTTTGAAAGAAGAAAAAGATGAATCTTGAGAGTTTGAGTTTTTTGAGAGGAAGAATAGAGATTCAACTATTGAAATGAAAAATAAAATTATGAGAGTTTATGAACTCGAACTTACACAGTAGGACGATATATGGCGGCCGATTTCAGCACTCACCTGAAACATTAAAAAAAATTGAATCCAATACTTAAAGAAAACGAAAACATTTAATTCACTTATTCAAGTTATGAGAAGTTGAAAAATAATAATAATATTCTAATAGAACAGATTTCAGCAAGATAAGCTATCACGTTAGGATATTTAGGGCCGTATTTATAAGCGTTCCTTGAAAGTTCCTTTCCGAAAGTGACTCTTGAAAAGCGTTTCATGAATGAAATCAGCTGATTGTTCTTTCATGAAACGCTTTTTAATGCGCCCTTTCGGAAAGGAACCCTCAAGGAACGTTCATAAATACGGCCCCAAGTCGACAATTTAGTTAATTAATTAATGAATACAAAGGAAATTAATTCAATACATGAAAAAATAAGAAAAAGTATTAAATAGTCAACAAATTCAATCAATCATGAAAATTTGTGAATCTTTCAAATTTGATAATTTATATAATAGTATCCGGAATAATAAGTGAAAAAATTGTTTGCAGTTCATCCTTTTCAAAATAATAACATAAGACAATCTTCGTTATACAGGCTCTATAACACAAGTGAGTAAGAAAATGACATGATGGCAGAGTAAGAAAAGCAACAATGATAATAAATTATTGTTCAACACATAATATTGAGGGGTTCTATGTAAAAGAGGCCTTATTCAAGTTAGGCCGTTTTTGGGGAGATGACATTTTCGTTTTCCTCGTAATGTTCTTGGAAAACGTTTCTAATTTCATTCTTATGTGTTGAAAATTGAATATTTCACAGCTGATTGAATCAAACATTGTATTTTTATTATACAACCTATTGTTTGATCAAAATGAGCTCACGAGAAATAACAATTCCTAGAAAAATCCCCATTGAGGAGGGAGAGGAAAACCCCCCATCATTTTTTAGTGTGAAGGTGGACACGAAAATGTGTGAATAAAAGTAGACGACCTGGGAAAATACTATATTATTCCAGGAAATACTATTAAACAGTTTGCTATTCCAGGAAAGAGCGGCATAGAAAAACACAAGTGGAGTTCGCAAGTGATAGTGATCTTCCAAATGAACTATTTCCTGTTCCCGGTATTATTGCATGCAAATAACTAACTGTAAGCGTAGTTGAAAAAGTGAGTCAGAAAGTTAATTGCGATGGAGGAAAGTGTAGCCTAATGTAAACTGGTGTTTCCAACCAGTCTTATCATCTTCGGATGGTGCAATGCAAATTCCATCCTGAAGCCAAAGCCACAAGTTCACTCTGCTGGCTGGCCCACAGAGCCCGCGTGTAAAAAGAGATAGAGAAGAAGGTGAACAAGAAATAGAAGAAGACAATCGATGCCAACCGCCGCTGGGCGTGCGCACAACAATCGATTTTTGAAGTTGGACTTGCCTGAAAGGCAAAGCGCTCTTACGGCAAGGTGCGGAACTAACTGTACAGGAAACTCCATTTTCATTCGACTGCTTCTCCGAGAGATGGCAGGGTGCTCAGAATTTGGCAATAGACGCGTCTATTTGAAAATGAAACGGAAATTGGGACCATATATTCAATATAGAGGTATTTTCAAAGAGTAATATTGAAAGGAATTATTGACGTTCAAGCAAATGTAGATGATACAAACTGAAGATGATAAGGTCCAATATTGTAGTTCTGCCCGATGCTTAGCTCCGTGTCCCTGACGGCTGAAGCGGAAAGACGAAAATAGAACTCTTATGCACTACAAAAACGGTTTTTGATGACGTATTAGATTCCTCCCACGGTCACAGAGCTTAGCATCTGGCAGTACGAGGTTGGGTGCAGAATAGTTCTCGGAGAACAATAATTGATATTCGAGTTATTTTTCAATTATTTTTTTAATTGTTTATATATAGAATTCAGATCTATGAAGTTGAAGATAAAATGCGAAGTTTCTGGATCCTTGAATTTTTGAAATAATAACCCAAGAGACGGCTATTTATTTATGTTGTTTGTGGAGAATAAAAAAGGAGAACAAGAAAAATGGGGTGAATCTCGAAAACTATACCTGGGTAGGTTATCAACAATCAAGACTAAAAAGCAAAAGGAGTTTCACACTCTCTAATAAGGAGCCGTTTTTCTACAATGAGCTGTTAACAAAGAAGGAGCAGTTGTTGCAAGAATATTATTTCAAATAATTACTGAATTTTCCACTGTGAACATGAGTTCGTTTCCATCCCACTTCAAAAAATCTGCATTATCTCACTTATAAAGGAATTTGGCAACCAGGAATGAATATCAAAAACTGTTCCGAGGTGTGAGATGACTTATCCATCCGTGGGTGTTGCTTCATAAACAACTATGTACTGTGACTGAACGTGACTAATCTCGTCTTGTCTTGTCTTGACTAAACGGTGTACGCCTAGCCTAAGATTGAGTTGTTTTTAATGTAATTCAATACATCTGCATTACATTACAATACATTCAATTGCATAACCTGCAATTCAACCACTAGAAATAGATAACCAGAGCCAGAATCGAATCCCTGATGTTTTTACAAAATAACTTCTGTCCATGAAGACAAAGTTGTAAGCCATGACATGATTTTCAAACATATTTTGACATGTATGAACGAGAATAATAGTAAAATTCTCGGGTGACCCAAATAGTACCTCTCGTTCAAATCTCTCGCCCATTCTATCTCACACACACTCTTACTCGTCCCCTCTCTCTCTCTCCGGGATTATCTCTGTTATCAGCCAAATTTCTCACTTCTTACCTCTGTTACTCACATCCACAATTCCTATCCACCTCGCTTTCACACTCTTTCTCTCTTCTCTCTCACTCCTCTCTTCAAACCCTCATTCGACCAGCCGAACACGGAACAAAGTTGGAGCCGGACAACCAGTTGATTCCAAATAGTTGAACATTAATTGTAATTCTCAGCGACACTTGCTGTACTCAGTGCCGGCCATATCGCAGCCAGCGCAACTTTCAGCCTTTCATGTAGCAATGTGCCTTTTCCATTACAAATACGCCAGCCCATAAAACTGACCCTCAACCAACCGCGCTCACCTCTATGCTTCCCACCAGAGCTCTTGTTTTCAGATTAACTTCTCGTTATTTTCTGATGTTTATTACTTGCAACTTGTAGTACGTGTTCAACTTCACATTCAACTGTTCGAAATTATTTTCCTCTCAAATATCAAGCTCAAATAGAACCCCCATCGTTTTGTTTTCGGTGCAGTGATGGTTTTGATTTTGTTTTATTGGAAATTAATAGTAGGCTACATAGTACATTGTACTATAGTACATTGATTTGTATATTTTATACAAATTCGTTGTATATACACGTTATACAATACGTTGTATGTTAAGGGTTGTAACAAATGACAGATTAAGAAGCAGCAAGCTATAAGCTACTAAACTACTAAGCTACTAAGCTACCAAGCTACTAAGCTACCAGTAGCAGTTAAGAATCGAGTTGCTATTTATTTATTAGAAATGGAATGTATTTCAGAGTACAAATCAATAAAGAAGTCAAATTATAGACGAAACTGATACTTATGAGACATTATGGTTCTTTATTCAAAATTTGTTGAAATAAGAGTGTCACCCTGTCCAGGACTTATAGCCATATTTCGTTTTTATTGTCACCTCAGACTTTAGACACAGACATTTTTTTCTCTTCATTCTCTGTGCCTCAGTTACTCTTTGAAGGAAAAATGTCAGTGAATTACGAGTCGAGTAGAAAGACAAATTCAACATTAATTCAAGACAGTAAACAATAAAACTGATAATTCTTCGAATGAAACTTCGATTGCTGAAAGTTTCTCCATGGTTTTATTCTGAGTATATAAATACCGAGAATTCGAATGTATCATTGATTTAATGGAACTGATAATTCTTGGAATAAAACTTCAATTTTTACCTAAATTTTCTCCATCGCTCCATTCTAAGAATATAAATGTCAAAAATTCACATATTTTTCCAACAAGGGAATTTAAATTTATGACCATTCTTGGCACGTGTGCTGGAAACCAGTGAACCGTATTTAAAACTTCATTTGGGAATTGTTCTTCCCACTCCATTATAATTGTTCGTTTAAACTACTTGTACATATCAGACAGAGCTCATAAAAAACGTCATCGAACCAATCATTCAATTTCCAACAAAAGACATCCATTACTTGTTTAGGAAATTTAGAATCATTACTCGATATTCTTTTAATAAACGCTGTCACCCAAAGAAAGTATCAAAAGCTTACATGTAGAACCCAGGGTTGATGTTAAGATAGAATAAAAGCTGCTTACACTTATCAGGATTTTGTTATTAAAGAAGAATCCCTGGACTGGAAATAATAGTGAAGGAAATAATTTATGAAGTAGTGGTTGTGGAATCCAGACCGGAATTCACCTGAGAGTATCCTCACGTTTGCAGCTGCTGATCCCTGAAGAGCTTTGGCTGCCCTGGGTGAGAGAGGAGAGGTTAGTTGCACTATCTTAGGTGATACCAGTACGCGTGAAAGCTCTGAATAATAGATACATCGGAGGATAGTGAATAATGTAATATCAACAGGGTTCATTCTGTAGTCTTCATTTCGAGTCTACAGATTCCTAAACACAAATCTGTGATCTTTCTGCAAATCAATACCAGAGTTTTAATATAATCGTGAAGAGTTTCCGTAAAGAAGTCAGGATTGAAGGTTAAAAGTGTTAAGGTACCTGACAAATCGGATTCTCATAAATCATCATGACTTGCCTTTTTTCATTAATAGATACAAAAATAGAATTTCCCAATGACACTCCTTGTTATTTTCCTGAGTGTATCTTAAAAGTAAGCTTCTTGCAATGAGTTATATTGTTAGTAGTGTATTAATGTATTAACAAGCGCGTTCACAGACAGCTGTAGCAAGCCCATACAACCAGCTATATTGTGATGCACATTTTATATTGAAGTTCACATTTCATAAATATTTATTTATTAATACACCCATAAGGAGCCATAAAAAAGTAGTCTGAACTATTGAACATCTATTGAGGATGTCGCATGATCGTTTCCTTCTAAATGGAATTCACTCTCGCATGGAACCTTTGTTTTTCTTTTTCTCAACACTAAAAATGTGTATAAATCATAATGACAATAAGGCTTGTAATGGACTTTATGTATGTAAGATTTTCTATGTATGACATGAATAAATGAAGAAAAAGTTTCTCATTTTTATGATGAATTATATCGGTTCAACATAGTCAAGTTATAGCTAAGCTCGGAAGCTGAGTTAAATTGTCATATCCATATTGGAAAAATCACATATTCCAATTACACAAACCATCATCTGAAGATGTTAGTGTCGGAAAGGAGAGTCTGTGTTATTGAAATTTGGATATGAAATTGTCCAGTCTTATTCGTTAAGTAATGTAATAATGGATTTGAATATTTGTTATTAATGAAAAACAGATGAAAAATCAATTGTCATATAATGACTACATCGTCAATGGAGAATAATAATTTTATTTGTGAGCTCAACAACCAATCATGAAACTCCTTTCATAGTACAAGATCGAACAAATATATTAATCATCCTATACGAGTATCAAGTAATCCACCAAAATTGACTCTCCAAAGATGAACGATTGTAGTTATTTATTCGCGAGAGGAGAAAATGTATCAGTGAGAGGGTTTTATTTACTTCATGAGAGCGCTGTTTGATTGATTATAGCTTGAATGGAAGGGTCGGAGGGATGATCGTAATCCGATAGCGGCAAAGAAGAATAAAAGCGACCGAGGTAAGAAAGTATCGGGTGAGGAGAAAAGAAGTTTAGCCCAGTTAAAAGGTCGACAACTTAGAGTCTCGCGGGAGCTTTACTGGAGCTGTTCTCGAGCTGAACGTTATCGCTGCAAGATAAATCTACCAGCTAAAGATGAGTAATATTGAGACAGCGGGCGTTTAGATACAGGCCTTCTTTTATTCAGGGCGCCATTGAATCTGCTTGAACAAAAGTCGCCGCCGAAACAACGAGCCAGCTCTCATTTTGGTGCTGGCAACTCAAGAGACCGGAATATTGTTCATCAGGGCTGAATAAGTTGCCGCCATTTCTCTTAAGGTGAACGCGCTTCGGGGCAGACACTCAATCGTAGGCGGCGGTGGTAGCTCAGTAAATTTCATTAGATCCCAACCGGGATAAATAATATCAACCGTCATGAAATCTTCACTTTCTAAATGCCTTGTTTCGTTCTGCCACTGAGCTTCTCAGTCAATTGCCTCGGGACTTCTTGTTGCCTCAGTTTATATTTGTAATGCGAGAGCTGAATGAAACCAGAGCTCAGTTTTAGCTAAATTCATTTTCAAGGAGGCAACCTACAACTTTTAAAACCTTTCCAACGACAAATTTGAAACAGAACCATATTATTAGAGCCTACGTAAGAAAAATAAGTCCAGTTCTAGATTCTCTGCTAATATTTCGAATACGGTAGCCGAATGAAGCAGGCTCAGTTCTAGTCAAATTCTTTCCCAAGAACATTAATCGGGGATGAACTTTAAAACCTTTTCATAATCAACTTTGGAGCCGGACCATTTTTTTAGAAAACAAGTTTAGTCATAGATGCCTCAGGCCCCTATTAATAATCCATCAATAATTATGACGATATTGGTTGATGCTCAAGTGATACGTGATATGATAACGAGAAAAACTCTCCAATAGAGTAACATGAATTCCGGAAAAATGGTAATGCAAAATTCATCGTACTGTGAAAATTATTGACTGCATTGGAGCACAAAAATCATAACCAACAAGGAAAATTTATCGCTATAGGCCTACTAATCTTATTACGGATGATAAAGCTTAGTCAGAGAAAATAATACATTAGAACATTTTGCTAATATCTGTATCCTGAATGATTCTTTCAATGTTTCATAGAGAAAAAAAAATTCATTTTTGTTTGGGATGACGAAAACCATTTATTGTTATCATGAACTCACTTATGACTGTAATCTGATAAATGAGAAACAGTGGTCTTGACCTTCAATGTGATAGAAGTAAAATGGAAAATTATAGTGTGTTTCGAGATCGGAGAGAAATGAAAGCCATGAAAAAGAAAAATGTGAAAGGGCAATTCATAATAGAGACAGTATACAGAGTCAGACTGCGGAAAACTGTAAGTTTTTCCAGTTCTTATAGCACGTCATTACTGCTAAGTAGCTCATTTTTCACAGCCGCTCCTCAAGCTTTTCAGTATTCAAAGTGGAGGGAAAAAATGCATTGTTTGAAACAAGAGAGAAAGAGTGGTGGATGGAAATTGCTTGATGAGCACTAAATGAGTGACCTCAATATTTCATTAAGGAAGTTGAGTTGTCAACAACTTGATTTCATATTTTTGTGTGTCAATTTTGTTCTTTTCATATAGCTGCTGAGTACTGGTAGCTGCATCTATTTTACTGCTAGAATATAATATTATAGTGGGAAAGGGTTGTGTGGCTGAGAGGACTTGGAGTTCTATCTCCACCCTTTATGAATAAATCAATCATTGGAATTAGAGGAGCTTGTGATAGATTGAAATCTGACAAGAGGATCATAGTTTATTGAAAATATTATTATAATATTCTTCTTCTTCATTCCAGGATTACACGTTTTCCGATTTTGAAGAAGCCGAAAGAATTATGATAATATATGAATACAATATTATTTTAAGTGTATGTGTTTTCCATATTCTATAGAAAATCAACTATAGAAATATCATTCCTTTCATCTTCATTTTTCAAAGCTTTTTTCAAATCAAATCATAACAAAACAGACCGATACACAAAAAATAAATGGATTGTTTGCTGGAATGAAATACTGGAAAATTCAATAATACAAGTATTTAAGGGAATTTGATTCTTTGTGAAAAAAAATCGTATAAAATTGGAATGCAATCAACTCAATTCCATTCAATATCAACTGAATGATTAAACTAACTGTTTTAGAAGTAATTACAAAAACAAAAAGGGAAGATAATATTGAACCATCAATAACTGATGCGAACTCAATGTAATTCGAAAGCATTGAAGATTGAATCAACCTCAGCTCACCTGAGCTGATCACTTTCAGGTGAGGCGAAATCCATTTGTTTTCCAATTACATTTCTTGAGGTCGAAGTAACTTTTTCACGAAATTCTACTAAAGAATCACTTCTCATACTTATCATACATGATGATCATTTTCTCTCTTATGTTGAATTTGAATTCACCACTATCTCAAATAAAAACATTATTTTCTAAAAAGATTTCGTGAGTATTCTTGAAACGGAAGAAGGAGTGTGTAATGCAGAAGACGAGAGTGGTTCATTGCGCCTAGATCACGAACGAGCAAAGTATGGAAGTTTGCCAAAAATAACCGTCCAAATAACATGTGGCTGTTTCGCGATGCTCGTGTTGCGTCGAAAATCGTATGATAACAAAGCGCTAGGGTTTATGAGTGAGGCTTGGCATATATTCCAGCGTCAAAAAGACGCTTTTCTCGGCGAACTGCTTTCTGTGTGATGCTGTAAAACAAGACGGGATGAACGCTGACAAATGCCGAACACGAGAGCTTGCACGAATCTATGAATTTCAAATAAGATTTCTGGATCGAATCCTGAATAAATAATGTTCGACAAGGAGCAACCGATCTGAGTCACTATTTCTCAATACAATGCATAGATCTTTAGGTTGAATGTATATGGGAATTCCTCATGAAGATATCGCAACAGAGATAATTGCGAGGCTAATCTATGAGATTAGATAAGAGACAGCGCCTACCACTCCCGTTGTATCGGTGACCGGCTCCTCTAAATACAAAAATGTATGAGCTTCAAAATCGCTTCCCGGTGGTTCGGAACCCACCTAAAGCTGTATGTTCATTCATATCTCATAATCATCCTTCCATTACCCACGTACAAGCTTAGAGCATCATCCCTAGCAAAAAAAAAAAAAAAAAACTTAATTTTCTGATATTATGGGGCTGTTCAATCTTCAGTATAGGTTGTATCTACAATTACTACTATAGTATGTGTGGATCTGCGTGTTTACGAGTACAAGCTCAAGAAGGCATTCAAAGATTAAATTTTGACGTATTCGACTATATAGTTCAAAAGTGAAAAGCAACAAGTCGTATCGATGAAATGACCCTTCTCAAGAATCATCTTTTTCTTTCTCTCCCATCATTCTTGAATCTATTTTTGGGTTCTTGTACTCGTTCTGACGTACAGCATATTAATATTCTGGTAAATCTGTGGTGTAGCCTAAAATCTTTGCAATGATAGATAATCTACAAGCTGTACTTCATCACAGTCTTTGATCTCGAACATTAATTATGAAGTCGTTGTTAATGATATCAGAGGTACATCCATAGTTTTTTTCTTTAAATAATAAAACATTCCTTATTACTTTTTTATTAGTTACGAAATATTTCAAAATCAAATTCTCCTCTAGGATTGAGACAAACCAATGAGTTGGTAGCTTCCACTCGTATATGAGCAGAAAGTTAGTTAATGGTCTGCTTGTAGAGCATCTTTTGAAATGGACTTAAAGTAAACTGGATTCAGAGTCACGAAGCTCAATGATCACTGTATATCTTGATACACTTGATAGAAGTATCAACTTTCATTGATAAATGCTATTCTACTCTCTGTGTTCTGCGTCTTCTTTTCTTCTTCTCTTCAACCTTCCACATTTCTCCTTTTTCTAATTTTTTCTCCTCTTGCATTTGAAGTAAATCCCTTCCATATCGACTTGATATCTCTTCTGGATTAGTATTTAGACCAACATAGAACTCCATCTCTTGAAACCTGGTTTACTGTCGATTATATGTAATTCAAACGCTATTTTTTGATCAAACGAGCAACCAAATTGATGAATTATAGTTCAAAGTTCGCAGTTGAAAGGGAATTTCTCTATTGATGCAAGTCGAAAATCATATATGCCAGGTCCATTCAGTTGGAAACAGGAACATTTGGAACCATGTTTGCTAAATCAAGTGGACCCCTGACTGCCAGCAATCATCAATGGGGAGGAGTGGAGTTGGAGGGGGGCGCAGGTGGCCTCAACAACAAACAAGCTGCACTGGACCAAATGCTAAACAAATGTCACGTTCAGCAGGTAGCCAAACAGCCTACACTCTACTCTGCTCCTGCATTTAGGTCTGCTTACTCGCTTGTGATCAACTCACAGAATGGAAGCTACCTGTTTCAGAATGTAATGAAGTGAATGATCCGTGCCAGTCCTCATTATCAAGTGATAATCTCATCATTCACGTGGAATGCATTTGGATTATTGACAATGCAACTGGATTGAACTCGAGGAATTAGAATGTATTGTGTTTTCAGTCAATCTGTTTCACAATTTGATATACGAAATATTATTATCCTATAGCTGATCAACAAACTTGAAAATGAATTGAAACAAACTAAAATGTGAGTTAGGAGTTCAAAAATGTCGGGTCTGAGCTACTGCATTACGGTTTAGGCAGTTTTACGGTATTACAATTTGACGAACAAAACTTATTAATCCTCTCAAAAAATTCTCCAAAAAAGAATTCGTCACCCGTCCCCTACCCCCGACCCTATTGAAAACGCTGGTGTGGAAACTAAAATTTGTGTACCAAAGAAAAAATCAAAAAAAAAGTTTATAAGCTTTCAGTAAGAAAATGTTTTGATACAGCCTAAATAAGAAACCCGTCTCCCTCTGCAATATACATTTATACATACAATATAATAATTATGTGTAGCCAACCCAAACAAAAATGAAAACTCTGTTCTGGAAGCCATTGACATTGAAGAAAAAATTTGGAAGAAATTTTGGGGGAGGGCGAAGGCGCTCAATCTCACCCACTTAAAATCACGAATTAGAAATATGCTAAACTTTCAGGAATCATACTCTCAGTGTTTGAGCTAACAAGTTTTTATGAACTTTCTAAATTATTGAGCGCCCTCGCCCTCCCCAAAATTTCTTCCAAATTTTTTCTTCAATGTCAATGGCTTCCAGAACAGAGTTTTCATTTTTGTTTGGGTTGGCTACACATAATTATTATATTGTATGTATAAATGTATATTGCAGAGGGAGACGGGTTTCTTATTTAGGCTGTATCAAAACATTTTCTTACTGAAAGCTTATAAACTTTTGATTTTTCTTTGGTACACAAATTTTAGTTTCCACACCAGCGTTTTCAATAGGGTCGGGGTAGGGATGACGAATTCTTTTGGAGAATTTTGAGAGGATATCAGTTTTTTTAATCACCTTCTAGCTATAGAGGTATAACACTGCAAACACAATGGATGGGGAGAGTTAATTTTTTAAACAGTGAAATGCTATGTTATTTGATAAAGATATTTTATCCTCACTATTTGGGTGCTACAAAATTATTCTAGCTATAAGTGAGCCAGTTATGGTTAATACTGAATGAACAAACAAGACGTTGTGACTGTGTCTGTTGCATCACACCTTATCATTTACTATCCAGACTTTAACGACATATCATTGTAGCAACATTAATTCATGTATAAGCAGTTATCCACAAAGTTTGTTAAATAAGATTGAGATTTTGAATTTAGATTGAAATTTTAACCCATTACGATAGGTCACATGACCACTTTTGATGAAAAAAATATTTTGTAATCGAAAAATGAAATCCTTGTAAAAATTTGCCCAACACCATTATTATACATTCCAGGAACAAAATTCTCAAAATTTCCCCATTAATGATTCTAAAATGAACGATTCAATTTTTCTATTTCCTGTCAGAGTTTCATTTCTTTTAATTGCTGAAATTGTTGAATTGACGCGACATTTACATTCTTTAAAACTTTAAATTCCAAATATTGCAACTTTAATTATTATTCGGGCAGAGCTACAAAATCGCTTAAGAGCTACTTAATCGGACATTGAATGATTTGAAATTTTAAATGTGAATAGATTTCTACTAATCTACTTGAAGGCCTATATCTTCCTAACTATTAGGCCCTCAATGACCAATTAATTCTCAAATTGTAGGTATTTTAATATACTTTAAGAAATATGTTGGATGTCATATATGAGAAAGTGATACTTCACGGTCAAAATTCAAAAAACAAATGAAAAATTACGATAATTCAATGAACTTTGAAGAGCTGTATTTCGCAAACGGTTGAGCCTACAATAACAAATTTGGTCTCAAATTGTAGGTAATTGAATCAGCTTCCAAAACTATGTTGAATGTTCTATATGGAAAAATGATTCTTCAGGGTCATAATTGCGAAAAATTGAAAAAAAGGGTAAATTCTCGTTAATTTTATGAACTTTGAAGAGCTTTATCTCGCAAACGGTTGGGCCTACAATGATAAATTTGGTCTCAAATTGAAGGTAATTTGATATACTTTAAGAAATATGCACAATGTCCTCTATGAAAAACAGATTCTTCAGGGTGAAAATTAGCCAAACATAAAAAAAGTGCAAAATTCCGCCATTTTGTACGATTTTTGGAGATGAACCGGTAGTTTGCCTAGGTCTAAAACTTGGATTTAGCATCCCAGGACTACCATAAACATTACTAAAAAAAAAACCGACTATCCCATTTCATACAATGTAGACCCTATTTTTGATGACAATTTTACTGGGCTATTATTGAAAAGGTTGAATTTGGCGGTGGCAACAGTGTGAAACTTTTAGTTTTTAACCGCTAGGATCGCGACTTTTACATCAGGGCCACCTAGGAACATGGTCTAGCTAGACACTGAATTTAAACTTGCAGCTGACGTCATCACATCGCGTCCATAACAACTCATGTTTATAACTCATCCCTGCATTAAAATTGGAATTCGTGTTTGGTTTTTCTCGTCTCGAGTTCATTTCAACTACACAATTACCTTTTGGTGGGTAAGTAGGTCTATTTATTTATTTTTAAATAATAAAAATTTAAATATTCAAACTTGGTTGTGATCAGTGGCTGTTTATGAACAGTATATTGGAGTGGTAGGCCTCTTAGCCGTGACGTCACATTTCGAGTGTCTAGGCCATGTTCCTGGGTGGCCCTGTTTACATTCGATAAAAAGCTTCAATTTCTAACTTCAAATTGCAACTTTAATTTTTATTCGGACAGAGCTACAGAGCTTAATCGGGCATTAAATGATTTGAAATTTTAAATGTAGATAGTTTAAACATGTCTTCAATCGCTTTTGGTCGTCCGAAATCTCAACTCATTACAGATTTTTCACATCAAGTGCTCAAAGTTGAAAAAAATTGAAAAATCCCAAAATTAGTAAAATGACAAAATACCCGTATATAGTATCTTTGCGAATTTATATCGTAGAAAGTTCGTTCTGATCTTAATTGAAAGCGCTCAAAAATCTAAGAAAATAATGTCATTACAACATTTTAAAATTTTCACTACCTTCCGCGTAAATTGAGATGGCGGCATGCGAACATCAAAGGGAAGTTCGTTACAGAATATATAGTGGTCCCGGTCTTTCATTCGTATCACGGGGGGGACGGGTGGTGGAACGACCGTTCCACTAGATATAGTTGGTAAAATAACATTTTAACGTGATTCTGATAAATTCTTCTCATGAATACTCCTCCGATTCAAGTCTAATTTATAATATCGAACATGATTTGCATGAATTTACATGACTCATTGGATCGAAAAACTTGATTTCCCCCCACTTGTTTACTGCTTTATCTCTGCGAACATGGTAAACTATGATTCCAAGATAAGAATAACTTATATTATCCTAATAAATATGGTTGATTCCATCCTCAATACTTGAAAGTCGTACTCCACTTTCCAGCTTGAAGAATACTTACATTGTGATGTGAAATATTTCAGTAGAATTATTCTTCAATTTTTACCAAAAAATTTTCAGTTAACTTGATCAAGTTATCCTGTTAATTCAAAATTAAATTTGATCATGATGAAAATTGAGATTTTCCAAGATAAAACGTTTGAATGCAAAACATATTCCATATATTTAAAGAAAATCACAAGAAGAAAAGCTTTATTATTATGTTTTCATTTAGTTGGTTGAACACCAAAAATAATGAAGACACGACCTCTCACGGTAAATGCTAGTAATGATTATTGATTGATAGCAGGTCAATGATTATGGTCACTTCAGAAGTGTTCTGTATTCAGTGTTATGGTTAATAAAGCTTCGAACACAAAAATTTTTCGCAATGCATACAATGAGAAAGTAGATCCGAGTAAGATTAAAGAGAAAAGTGAAACAGAGATTGATAAAAATGCGGATAGAGAAGAATAGGGCAGGGGATTAATGCTACGATAATATTATAAGGAAATATCAATAAAGGCAAGTATCTAAGAGAAGATATCGAACAAAGGAATATCTAGACCAATATATGAAAGGCGATTATTAAGGTGATTATTAAGGCGATATTTGGAAGAGGATAGCGATTAAAAGAAATTCAAGAGAAGATATCGATAAATAGTTAGAAAAGAACAGGGGGTTAGCGAAGCGAAGATGAAATACGACATCCACAGAGGCAATATTTTTAAAAGATGATAATGATTGAGGAAATATCTAAAATAAGATATCAATCAAGGCAAGGTATGAAGTAGGATTCTGATAGAAGCAAGATATTGAAGAAGATATTTAATTGATGAAGGGCCAGAAGTCTGGTATTGGACCTCACCTCAGGGTAGACCAGGTCCAGGTCTAGATGATCGTTTGTGATGGTTCGCTGCTCCTGCAGGGTCAAAAGTGCCTGCGTCAGCGGTAGCAGCGACTCGGGGCAAACCTAGGACCAAACAACTTGTCAGCTATTTTGTCCCAAAACTTTTCCACTTCATAAATCATGCCGAATTTCAAAAATCATTTGCTACAAAAATGAAAAGAAAAAACTGTTTCATGATTAGATGGAGAATGTTCATTAAAAAAATAATAATTGAGGCCTGTAAGAACATACGCTTCCACTTCGTATAACTGCCCAATTATAAAAGACACTAATTGCTACAAAAATAGAAAATATATTATAGACTTGAATGTGACATGTTTACATGGAAAATGATAATGAATTGAAATGTGATAAATTGAAATAAAATGATAATTTTTTTATCATATAAATGGATATTAATTAATTCACGGCTGTTAAAAAACTCAGCCTAAACTTGCATTAAGAAGTAATTTTGATACAAGATGAAGTGGGGCTTATGTCAGATCGTATCAGGTCTACTCGAGAGTAGACGGTAATTACAGTTGGAATAAAACTAGTTGTCACTTTGGCCTGATGCTCAAGAACCACTAACTAGATTCGGTTTTGTCAGAAAGTCCGATGTCCGAACAGCTGACCATTTGATTCAATATTAGCGTTTCAGATGATCGGTAGTTTTCTGACAAAAACAGTTCTAGTGAGTGGCTCTTGAGCACCAGGACAAGTGACAACTAGTTTTATTCAAACTATAGTTAATGGTCTAACATCTTCACATAGTACAATTAGAGGCCTTCAGGTGCAAAAATCACTCCTGCTTTAGGGAGCAGTATTGGAAAGGACAATTAGAGCTATATAATCATAATTTCCATATCTAAAACTATTAAAAACTTAATACAATAGGCTACATCTACACAAAAATGACCGATTTAATGAAGTTATGAAAATGGTATGAACAATGTAAACAATATTAGTCGCAGATCTGATTCATATTATTGGAGATTCCTTTGGGGTGGATAAAAGTACTATAACTAATGAATGGAGCCGGATAACCAGGATGTTTTTTGAAAACGAATATTTTAAAATAATTCTCTGATATTTTATGGGGAGTGATCGTCAATGCTTTTGAATCCCTATTCCGTGATTCTTATGCAGTCAATGAACACTGGACTAATCCTTAAAATGTGAATAAAATCTCTGAAAAATCATAAAAGCTTATACAAAATCATGGCAACAGCGAAAGCTTGTAAAAAGCAACAGCTTTCAAAAAATAGACCACAACTCCACTTTAGTAAGAATAATATTTACTTTGATTTGGAGAATTATACTTTCTGAGACCCCATATTCAGAATTTCGATAAAGTTGAATTTTTGTCTGTAGTCTTGGAAGAGTACATCCACCATGAAATAGATTTTGAATCGTTGTTAATACGAATTCCCGTTATTTTCTTGTTCTAAGTGAAATCCAAGACGGTTAAGAAATGAAAGATGATGGCAATAAAAGTTTGGAGAGAGAATTCTCTTACTTTTTAATATCATCGCCGGATAAAAAACTTCCAGTACGCTCAGTTTTGGCTTCTCTTCTTTTCAGCGAGATCCTTCTTATGAATTTCGTTAGTTGAAGTATGCAAGGTTAGTCGAACTGATTATCGAAAAACGCTTCTAAAAAAACTTTAAATTTCCGCTAAAAATATTTGTCACAACCTTCGATGAAACTTTATCCAGATCAAAGTATCTCGTTGACTTATTGAAAGCTCTGTTATCACCGCAATACAATTTTCAAGTATGATTTCGGGTTCTCTCTCTGATATCATTTAAAATAATTGGGACCAAATTTGTTTTCGAATTGGGTAGAATGAATGAGAAAACAAATGCCAACTGCATTCAGAAGTATTTTCTTTCGTAAAGCTACTAAGAAGTTGCAAGAATACAGCTAGTTGATGTCACAAATAAGATATCATAGGAGTTTGTTGTAGAGATTTATTGATTTTCTATCTTTATGTAGAAATATATTTTTCTATTATAATCGGAACTTCTAATCAATCAATCATTCTACAAACTCTTCTAATTTGTAAACGGATTGAACAAAAAAAAAAAAACGGATTGATAATCTAACGAAAGTGAAAAAATATAGATCTTATGAGTCCTCGATACATAAAATGGAGATACAGACACATCGTAGAAATGAGAAAAATTACCTCAATTGTTTAAAAACGGGCCGGTTGATAAATCTAAGGTCCAAAAATCTATTTTTGGAGAGGGTGAGAATATTTATGCTGTTGAATGCTATAGAAAAGTCAAGAATGCATTCATATTCAAGGTGTTGATATGCCAGCTGAAGACTATTATAATCTCGTAATACACGAGTTATTGATAGCTTTTATTGCGCGACGATAAAAAGTACCGAGCACAGTCAACATACGAGCGAATAAATCACAAACGACATCGGAGTAATGGGTTACAAGAAAGAAGAGAGAAAAAGAAGAGAGAGAAGGAGCCCCGAAATGCAGAAAGAAGTGAGCGGCGGGCGCTTGGCTTTGAGATTTGAACAGATTTATGAGCGAAAATGCGCGGCAACCAATGTGCACAGCCAAAGAGGTTTTGGCGGGAGGTTAAACGTGGAGCAATAAATTGTTCATCTCTTCCGATTAAATCCCGGTCACCGGAAACAGAGCATGGAAAACATGAAATGTAGGCAAGAACAAAACGCGGAAGTTGGCCATACCCATTCCAACCCACCAACTGATAACTGATATCCTCTAGATTACAAATGATTCTCGACATCAATCAATGTTGCCCCATCGATAAAACTGCAAGTGATTAGCGGTGGCCATTTCATGTGTGATTCATTATTATATTGGTCGAAATGAGTTTTATCGGGATGGTTACCGAATATGGAAGCTAACGAGGAGAACCTATTTGGATTTAATACATAGACATACCTATATTTCTAAATCCATATTTATACGATAACGTCGAATTGTTTTGGAGGAGAGGATTGGTAACTGTTTATTGAAAAATTCATTCATGGAAATAACTGAACTGGTAATGTGAGACAGTACACTGTACAAAAAAAGGAAAACTGAAAAAGATTCATGTTGGTAGCGATGATTTATGAAATCTACTCTCAATGAGTGTTTATAATAAAAGTCATGCTATGAAAAATGTCTTAAGATCGCAGAAAAGAATCTTTCATAAGATGTTAATCTATTTTGCTCTTACATTGGTACAAGTTATAAGATTGGGAAATCACACTCCAATCAAAAAATTCAAAGTAGCGAAAAGAGGGGTTTCGAAAATGGAAAAATTCCTTGAATTGTTTTCTACATAGATGAAGTTTGAATTATTCAAATGATTTCTTTCCAAGAATAGGTTATATTTGGTTATAATGAGATCGTAAAATGATAAGTTGTGGGTGTCCACTGAGTTTTGATATGAATATGGAAATGCGGTATTTATATTCCGAATTGCTGTCTTGACAACAATGAATTAATGCTATACACATTGGTATTGACTATACTATATTCATATTCATTTATTTGATCGAAATATTCAAAATACAAAATTAATGGGAAGAAAGTGATAATTAATGAGTGAAAACATAAAAATTAGAATTAATTTTCTGATAATTTAAGAGTTTTCCAGAATTTTATGGACAACTCACACCGATGTATTGGAAAATACAGTATTAGGATCGGAAGTATCACAAATTCAATCAACATAATACATGTATGTAGCTCCATAACAGGATTGCGTTCTAATACTGAAAATATTTTTTTCAATTTCCTGAGCCTACCCTCCCTTCCCAGTTGTCGGGTGTCAATTTTCCGGACGTAATAAATGTTTATAAAACGAGAAACAAACTGTGGTTCATCCTCATTGCTAATGAATGCCATGAATATTGTTCAGCGGGATTAGAAAAAAAGGCAGTTCATTTACTGTGACATCGTACACGGCTACAGTTACAGGATTATCACAGAGTTTCACTTCCTATTTTATTGTTGACGCCGTTAATCTGCTACATAGGTCAGACGCGTGTTTCCAAATTCCAGTCGACAACAATAAACATATTACTTCACATGGCTGGCTGACGGCACTCATAAAACGTTCACCTGTCACCTGAATGTTTAGCTTGCAAGAAGATTTCAACTGTAGTTTCACAGTAATCAATCAACTTGATAAAAACACTGTAACAACCTGGGGGGATGGAGACTAAACTTGTCCATGTTCATCATGAACTGTCTAAAAATTACAAGTTCATACCAATGTAAAGATATGGTATGATATAATCTTGTTGTAAAGATATAATATTACCATTTATTATTATATGGTAACAATATGGTGGCTTTCCAAGTTATTTTATTCCAATAAGAACAATAAATGGATACAATGCGAATTAACCACGACTATTTTCTAGAACTCACAAGTCACACATAGTAGGGGCTGGGTAGTTGACGGGTATAATTTATGAGAGTGGTTTATGACTGGTTCGTAAGTATGGCCCTACAAGAAAAACGTTCCGTACGGTGGTGATAATTCAAAACAGCGACGGCGAGTGTGAAATTCTCATTAGAAAGGAAAACCAGGAAAAAGCAAATTATTATTCATCTCATCCAAACCGCGCTGCGCTATCTAGTGTGGAAACCAGCCAGCTCCAGGGCGTTTTCCGATAGATGAAAACTTCAATTAAAAATTCAATTTCCAATGTTTCCCCGAGTAAAGCGTATGCCTCCATAGAGTGTCCAACAATATTCAGAAAGTCATTAATCAATGAATATGCATCGCTTGTTTATGAATAGTGTTGTCTCCCAGCTTAAAATGCAAACTTTGAATCGATTTATAGTTTATCCAATAAAAGGAAAGTTGGGTGCTTCAAAAGTCGTATCAGCTCGGTCAAGCTACCAATAGATGGATGTTACGTTGAGTCATCAGCTAGTTAATTGCCTTTCTGAAAAACATCTTCGACCTCAGGAATGACATGATTCTGAAAAACAAGTGTTTTTTATAAGCTGCTAATCAATTACCCTTGAATTCCTTGGATAGAATTCCAACCATACGAAACGTGAATAGACTTAACATTTAGAGGTAAATACGTATATCCTCAGAGAAAAATCTTTGCACACACAAATAACTATTGTACTAATAAGTGGAGTGTTATTCAAATTCGTATCCTTGTCCTTCAATTTTGAGAAATCATTTTTTACGCAGATCAGTACAGTTAGTCATAGATAATTCACTGATAATCACTGAACATCATTGATAGATTCTATCATGATAAATAATATCAGTGGTCACTCGGTGAGAGCGGTTGCTGAGTAATCATGTGGTTAAGTAACAAACATTCAAGACTGCTCTTGGATAGGTGACCGATACAAAAAATAAAAGGTGAGATGGAACCTACCCGTGAGGGTCTCTTCACCGATAAAAAGCCATAGGATAAAAAAAATTATAAATTCAATTGTAATGTTTTTTGATTGGATCTAGCATCTTATAAAAGATTTTATCATTAATTTGACTAATCAATCAGTTCATTTTATGCAAATTTACACAATTTTATCTTTGACCAGTGAGTTTTGTTGACGGAAGAGCACAAAGCACGGTAAAACTGTCTGTTTCGAATGTTGCGCGCAAGTTGTTGTGTTTCCGTTCACTGTGCGAAAAGTTAGCAGTGGATTAAAGTGAGTTACATTTGGGCCAAGTGTTTACTTTCCACTCAAGCTGATTCGTTCGTTTGCCGTTCCGAAACAAAAAGTAACGCTTCCAACACAAAATCCGATTTCGCCCAGTGCTTATTTCATTTATATCATGCCTAATTACAATGTTAATTATTGATTTTTTTAAAATCATGATTGCATTTTCCAAAGATATTGAATGGTCGATGCTAATAAGGTTGAAGCTGCATTAAGTGAAATGTGCATTATTACTTCCAGTTCTGTTTATTGAGCAATTGGTATTTATTCTTATTTCGTGAACTATGCTCACTTAATAAGAGTAGACTTGAAGTTCTCCAAAAGGGTTAAAAAAATTTCGAACAAAGATTGGTCTAATAAAAAACACAAATATTGCATATTTTAGCAGATTGTATAGAAAATTAGAATCAAAATTTCTCTAGATTATATAGATTAAGATTATAATAGAAAAGTGAACATTGTAAAAAGCGAGGGGAGGGAAGAGACATGCTCTACTCACTAATGGAATAGTGAAGAATATGGAAGATATTGATGATAATCATAGCTACTATACATGTATTCTATTGCTACTATATATTTGAAAAAGTAAAATCCACAGAAAAATAAGTTTAAAAACTAAAGTTTCCCAACTACGAGAATTAAGAGGTTCAGTGGTAGAGTGGAAATTCGCGACGTCAGGAAAATAAAGAAGTCATTCTATGAAAAAAACTGTTATTCTATTCTACAGTATTAATCATTTTCAGCTCTCTTGAAATTTTTTATAATTTAGGGCCCACAGTTTCCAAAAGGCTCATACAAAAAAAATTGTATATTTTCGATGAGTTTGTTTAAGTTTGAATTATTATGAACCTCATACTGACATTGAGAGAGTCAAGGAAGAAATATTGTAAAACATAATGGTCTATGGAGGACATTCTCTGGATTTGATGGATTGTGGAAGTCAGCCTAACAATAGGACAGGTATTGTTTCGCAACTGAAACCCAATTCAGGTGGCGCGTGAAGAGGATCGCTTTGTTCCGATATTGACATCAACGTCACGTCAAAAGAAGCAAGTGTCAAATGCAAAACGGCCTATCGTCGTCAAACAAAACGTCCGCCGTCTTTTTGAAGCACAAGAAGTCGTCGAGCGAATTTAAACGACAGAAGATTCTATCAGGTTTCACTCTGGCGGTCCAAACAGAATTCGACTGACTCTATTTGCAATGGTTCGATTTTCCAGGGCCGTGGCACAGAATAGAGATTCGGTCCCTCATGACTAGCGAACAGCAGTGTCGGCTCCGCAAAAGTACACATTTTAAAGCACACTCCCCCCCCCCCACAGACTACTATCGCCCTCTTTTTCTTGCCGAAACCACAGCGACGGCGGAAAACGAGAAAGGGTCACTCCGTCGAGTACACTGAATTCCCAGTGTCCGGCGAAAAAGTCATCCTCTAAGTAAAAGAGAGTATAAATAAACAACCCACCCCGGATGACTGGTAAATATTTCCAGAAGCTTCTCTCTGTACAGCTCTGTACCGTACAAATAAATTAATGCATTTTCCCCGAATAAAAGAGCAAACCTGGCTGAATCCAATAATTTCCTATCATCTGACGTGTAGGATAATGTGGGCTGATCTAAGTATCAAACATTAAATCTCCTCTCTTTGAGTAGTTGTGAAGGTGATATTGTGGTAGTTATCCATAATAAATGAAAAGACAAGATGTTGTCAAACCACTGATTTATTATAAAATCGAGATACCGGTTTCGGTTGTTACACCATTATCAATCTCTGGTAAACTGAAAATTTAACGTACAGAGCAGCAGTATTTATACTAACGGTAAAGCACCGCTATTGGTAGACGCTCTAGCCAATGACCGTGAACGGCTGTCATTGGCCTAGACAAGCTCCTCCCCGATTAGCGGTTCATTCAAGCATTACAAAATGGCGATACAAAAAGAAAACACAATTGAAGAACAATAAATAGCTACAAAAAACTAAGAAATAAATGAAACAGTATTACGGAAGGATAAGAAAAACAAAGGAATAAACTAAAACCGTAATACCTGCCTAACAAATTATGATAAAATGAGATTTGTGGTGTTGTATTGATTGAAATGAATTTGGTCATTCAAACTCAGCTGTTGATCATCTTTTGTTATCCTAGTTATTTCTAGAGCTTCCAGTATGTTGAGAATTCTGCCCTTGTTATTAAAATGCAGAAACTCAACATTCTCCTCGGCCTTGAACTTATGATTATTTGTTATCAAATGTTCAGCAAAGTTTGAATCCCCATTACACTTATTTCAATCTTTGATATATTCTTTTACCCTGATTTTGAAGCTTCTACCAGTTTGACCAACATAGGTCGCATTACAATCACCACATTTAAGCCTGTATACCCCACTTCTATCCCATACATCAATTTTATCCTTACTGTAGCTAAATAGAATCTTTAAAATCGGTTTGGTTCTAAAAGCAACATGAAATCCATTCTTTTTCAATTCTCTACCTATCCTATCAGAAACAAAGCCTAAATAAGGAATAGTTACCCAAAGCTTTTCCTCATTGTTTGTCCCTACAAAGCTGGAATTAACAGAGATTCGTCTGTTGATTTTACTTAGCAGCCTATCCACCATAATTTCCTCATACCCATTTGTTACAGCTATTTGTTTGATAGTACTTATCTCCTTTTGAAAATCGTCATGGTTCATAGGTATTGTTAATGCTCTATGAATCATACTATTAAAAGCTGCAAGTTTGTGAGAAATGGGATGACAAGAATTATGAGGGATGATAACATCGGTATGAGTTGGTTTTCTGAAAATGGAGAACTTATGAAAACCAGTACTATGATCTATTTTTAAATCTAGAAAATTCAATACACAATCCTGTTCTACTTCTACAGTGAATTTGATCTTACTATGTAATTCATTTAGGTAAGAAAGAAAATTGTCCAACTGTCTATTACTTCCCTTCCATAAGCAAATTACGTCGTCTACATATCTAAACCAGTAAACAATTTTATCTTTGAAAGGACTATTCTCAACAATGCTACTCTCTAATTTATCCATAAAAAGTTCCGCTAGAAGAGGTGAGAGTGGTGATCCCATTGCTAATCCCTCTTTTTGTTCAAAAAACTTATCATTAAATTTAAAATAATTATGCTGAGTGCATAACTGATTGAAAGAACATAATCATAGATAACCTATCTCTTCTCTATGATGTTATCATCTGGATCTTCTGCTATCACCTGAACCATCATCTCAACTTGATTTCCGAACATAGTAGAGCACTGAATTTATTAGAATTACATAATACTGGATTAAAAACTATATTTAATAGTTTCGACAGAGGAAAGCATTCATGATGATATCAACGCAGTAATACGTTTCTATCCTTGAGCTTAGTTGAGACATGGTGAAGTGAGTCACCAAATGCAGTTTAAGCCAAATATTTTTAGAAAGAATGCAATAAGAGCAGCGCTACTCCCAAGGATGAGCTATAAAAATTGTTGCTCCGGTGCAATTTCAAAAGATTAATCACTTCTAAGCCACCCTCTTCTAGTTCCAAGTGTTGGAAATCTTGCCGGTTTAATAAATAGTGACTGATTCAATTACTTCCTGCGCAAACAACTGAGTTTGTCTAGACTCCAGCAAGTTTGTCAGGATTATTGTCTTTCTTGCAGGAGCGCCAACCAAATAGGTCACACAACACTTTGTCAGTGATGAAGGTGACTTACAATGATGTTGATTACAGTTCCGTACAACTCAAGCCGTCTGGATATAAATCGAACTTACGTTGTGTATCTAGTTATTAATTTATATGGCAGAATAGGGAACTTTGTAAGCTGCATGAGCTGCTTAATCATAATAAAGTTGGCGTTATTTCATCGTTCATACTACCAATAAATACAGCGATACAGACGCGAAACTTTGCCATTGTACTAAACTTAGTTATGGAGAAGTGTACGACGAAGATGATTAGCTTATATCCGACAAACACAGCTGCTGATTCGGGGATACTTCAAAATTATACTTTCCAACAGAAATAGCGATTCGATTCTATTTATTATGCCTCGAATACTCCATTGTTTTCATGTTTGGAAAAATATTGTATGATTTCGAAGACTGATAATTTATTAAGAATGTTGACATGATGACAGGAATGCTGCTGTATTATAATATAATTATTAATTTATATTATAAAAGTATATTATACTTTTGACGTTTTCACTCTTATCATAAATTTATTTAATAATTCAATTGATTTAATTATGGGAGCTCGAGTTCCATTCATCAGAAGCATTTGAAAATAATATATATGCTCTATACAATATTTGAATATTGGTAATTGATATACTGTATTTTGAAATATTTCAAAACAATAAAAAATTGTTTCAAGTATATTGACAATTACTCTGCAGAAAATTGAAGATCCTTAACATTCAGCTCTGTTGGTGTGATTTTCAGTAGGATATGAGTATATTTCTCATCATTGATGCACTCTTGTTCTAAAGAAACACAGTACTAAAGTTTCAAACGCTTAAGCGATCTAAAATTGGAGATTTGAAAAAGCTTACCTTTTCAACTTGATCATATTGTACTAGCAAATCTAGTTGGAATGGAAGCGAGACACTTACCTGCAAAAAATAGACAATTTTTTAAAATTAATTATTGATGGATGTATTATTCACAAGTACTCATGTGAATGGATTAAATTGAATCATGATTGAAAATAATAAACAGGATCCTGTTTGTCATAAGAACACACAAATAATAATAATAACAGACGTCATAGAGAAAATAAATTATTATGATTTAATTCATTACAATCATAATACTGTATAACTGATAAAAATTCTTAAAACCACTGTATGAACTGATTCATTGCGCACTGTTTTCATGGGAAATGAGTTCATAATGAGCATTCAAATAGACATGAAGGCCTAATAATGTATTTCCTAATGATTCGAACTGCTATTATGAAGCTGAACTGGGGGCAAATTATGTATAGAAGAGTATATAAGGAAAAATTTATTGAGTTTCATATAATTCCTCACATACTTTTTTATCCAAGAAGAATTTCCCACTAATCTTAGAAAGTTCTGCAGTTATCTGCTAATTTCTATTCTCTACTTCCTTATAGTCTTCCTCACTAATCAACTAGCACAAAGTTCATCTCAAAAGCCCAATATTTCGAAGCATGAAATTCTCATCTCCCATGTGTCAAAAAGTTAGCGTCAGTGGATAATGTCGGTGATAGTTGGCGATTTATTTTGAATAACGACTCGGTGAAGAGACGCTCAACGTTTATATGGAGAAAAAGAAGAGCAATTGAGATGATAAGTGTTCTTGCGAGAAGCTATTTATGACAACTCGGGGCCCCAGTTATGCTTCAGTATTGATTTACAATTCGTTCATATTTCGCTCTTCACATCTTCAGAGAATTTCCACTTCCTAACTCTATCAAGAAGAGCACTCGAAGATGTACCGTACTGATACACAGAATAATTCCACAGAGTTTCATTCCCCTGTGATCCCCAGATATTTATTCCCCTGTGCTTTGATAAGTTGAAGGCATGAAAAATCTCAACAGATGGGATTCGTTAGGAAGTACAAAACTACCAGATAATTGGAAAAAAAATTTGTTTTTTTTGTTTCAAATTGTTTTCTGATTGAAGCTGAATGATTGAGAAACTCTATCACTTTAGATTTCACAACATATTTGATTCTAATATTGAAGAATAATTTTTCCTACAAAGAAAAATTACTTCCTGTACTTTATTTGTAGGGAATTTCATTTTTGATAATGATTTAATCGAATTGTCGATTGATACACTATTGGTAGCATCGTTCCGTCGAATTCACAACACAATTCTTATGATGATTTTTAAATAAGTTCGTCATCACCCAAGTAAATAAAATATCAAACAAAATTAGATAGCTGTGTAAACATCGGATATTAGTGGAGTTTTAACATTGAAAATTTCACCATTTATTTGATTTGCACATTGGTATTTGATCTTCTCATCACCATATTATATAGGAGTAGTTAATCGCAATCTGTTACAGTATATGATTGTAATTGCAATAATTATTAAGCATCGTCATAATCTTCCACTAGAGTCTGATATTTATCTGTAAACTCATCAAAAGTTGATAAGAATTGTTCCAATTCTTATTGAGCCTACGCAGCTTGTATGAATCATTCCACTGGATTCAATAATCCTTCCACATCAATCAATAAACGGTAGGCTCAATTCAATCTTTCAGCTACAAAGCTACGATAGTTACGATAAATTAGTTCTCTCACAACACTATCACTATTCTGCAAACGAGTTCAACAGAAATAAGCTTTAGAAAATTTACTGCATTATAAAAGACCTGAATAGCAGACTGGCCAACCATGTAAAGCTAATGATGCAGCGGATAAGAATTTATTGCGTCACGATAACAATATTGTTTGCTCGAACAAATTTCGCCCGAGAACGAGACTAGCAAGAAAGTTTTGAGAACTTGTGGTTTTCTTATTCTGTTCCACCCAATTGCAGGCATCTATGAACGTGTCTACAGCATTATATTTTCCAATACATTTTGCGAGAATTGTTGCTTGAAGGTTAAATTTTAGAAAGATCTCATTCAATTTCGATCAAAGTGTGTTCTCCAGGAAGCATATTATAAATTTTGCGAAATTATGCTTGCGTAATGAAAGTTTCTCTTCTCAGCTCACTCTAGCATAATTATGTCCCCATGGCACATGTTCAAGATGTTCAAAATTTTAATAAAATAGTTACGTTCAAAATTTAAACATTTAAAATAGTTTTTATAAAATGTACAAATAACAACAGTAAAAGAAATATTGTCAGAGAATCGACATTATTCTGCGAAGAGCAATAACCTTTTCCAATCCTAACGTACTTTTACAGATGAAGATGTGATATGTTCGAGAGAATATGGATATAATATTTCATACTTATCAGAAACCACATAATATGATAGTTCCTAGCATAAAGTTGAATCAAGGATATTTAGGCCTGTAATAGTATTTTGAAGTCACATCAATATGAAACTTTACTTCATGGACTTATTTTTTTAAATTTTGATACGGGTTCGCGTAAGAAAATTATTTTAGGTTGTATATAAAAATACTCATCTGAAATTTCAGAATTGTGTTAAACTTACACAGTACAAATACGATTAATTTTACTGTTGAAAATCAAACATTTTTGTGAGGTATTATTTTTTTACACACTAAAATATAAAATAATATTTCAACTTCTGTATGAGTATTCTATTCTACTCTACAGAAGAATATACAGTATTCAGCACAAGCCACAACACAGTTGGATCAGGCACGCGCTTCTTGCAATCACTTGTTGCAAGCAAAACCAGTGCAACCACTGTTACCCCGTCTTTGAAAAGAGTTGCAGGGATGATGCTGTTTCAGCCACAACTTACTTCTCGGTGCCATTGTAGTCATTGTGGTCTGGAAAGAGGAGCCGGGCAGTTGTGTTGTTTTGAATGGCGGTCAGGTGTCCATGTCTTGGATTGGCGATCCTCGGGCATTGTCGTTACGGTTTGGAAAGCTTTTAAAGCGGCCAACACACACAAGTGGTCCCCCCCTCCCACACGACCTGGAAAACACACCAACCAATCCCGGATCCTGAACTCAGCCACACAGCCTTCCGTGATATTGTTCTCGTTCTAAACTAAAACGAATGACTCGACGACCTAACAAAGATTTGTGGCTTCTTTAGCTGTTCGGGCGTTTCTACAAGATACGCACACCAACACTCTCCTCTTCCCGCTCAATCCGGCTTCTTGCCTTTCTCAAGCCAACCACCGACAGCAATAACTCATCCCTCTCCCCCCAAATCCGCAGGCCTACATTCATTCATTATCCCACATACATGCAATACCCCTCCCTCTCTCTCTTGCACCTCATTTTCACAAAATAGTATCCCTAGATTAACAAAATATGACCTAGATTTTTAATGCTGAATTTCCAGTTTTTGGAATTATCATCGTTGGAGGGTCAAATTAATAACGGGTCATTCCAATACAAAAAAAGAAGAAAAAACTTTGGAAATGGTTCATTCGGGAATGAAATAATTACGATCCATTTAGATTTTGCCCGTATGCATCATCTTCGTTTGAACTGAGTTTGATTAAACAATAATTTTAATTGTATATTCACAGTTGAAACCAAGGGTTGCACCGTTCAAACCAAGTTTACACTATTGTAAAACTTAAAACAAGTTCACACGTACGGTAGTTAACAAGTTTAACGAAGTTGGTGCATTCATCAATAATTGATGAATGTTTTGATTGATAATTGATTGAATGTTTCCATTGATAATTGATGATATCAGCTGTATTGGCTAGTGGGTTTGTTTTCCGGTGCAAAATTTTTCAATGTTGTAATCTACATTTTCAAAGAATTCAAATACTAAATAATTTGGCTATTTTCTGTTCGAAACTTCCATATTATATGCTGCAATATTCAAAAATTTTCAAGTGTTTCGTTTTTGAGCGAGAAATTGAAAGATATGGATCATAATCTAAATTTTGGACTTTTTTCTAAATTTGAAGAGAGACAGTATTGGGCTTGAGCCTGTTGAACCTTTCATTTAGTATTATGTGTACATTACTGAATAGATAAATAAATGAATAAATAATCAATAAAGACGACTGACTAAATAAATCAGATAAATCAGACTGACTAAATCAACGGAGACTGTTTCAAAATCGAGAAAGTATGTGTGGCAGTTTTGTATCAAACATGTATAAAAAATTGAGCAACGAATATTGATCCCAATCCCAGGACAGAGACTGAAAAGTGTGTAATTCAACGAATATCTAGCAATTATTTAGTCCTTATATCAACAGTTGCAGTCTGAAACAAGAAAGCTCACGAACTCGGTTGTTTGAGCTGGTTCAATTGTTTGCTGATTCAATAAATCTCTGGCTGAACGTCTAAGGCTCGGTTCACACGAGCGGTTCAGCAACGCAAATGTGAGATAATTGAGACACTTTCCAATGAAACAATTAAACAATTAACTCCCGCACCGTAGAGCTAGTGCAGGGAATCAAATCGTGTTGTTCACACTTCTCTGTGAAACGCATGTTTTCAGCACGTCACCTTGTTTCACTGCTAGAAACATGCGTGCTAATTGCCCCAGGCAATTATATCTAATTATCCTAACATACAAAAAAAGTAAAAATTTGGGAATTTTTGATTTTTGAAAGTGCTATGCTATTCTACACGATCTCCTGAGTGCAGTCGAACTTGATTTTCATCTCTAGCATGAAAATTACCCGTTTTATTGAAGATTATTGTTTCTATCTCCAGTGATAGTCTATTAGTGGCAAAACTTGGATACAATTGAATGAAAAATTCTAAATTTATACAGCCGAGAATACCCGGTTTCAAAACTTGGCATTCTGTGTGCCATTTTACTACCATTTTTCAGACATTTATACCATTTTTCTACCTTGAATACTGAAGTTGTATACTGTATTTGTGTTGAACAAGGAATAGAAAACAGAAAATAGATAGTACATATTTACAAGCAACCAAATCACGAATTTTAATTGAATGTCATAACCTACTAATAAATAAAAGAATTTGCAATTCGAATTCAACACAATGATTAGTACTGTATTTGAGTAGAGAATTTTATGAATATGCTGTGAATTATCACTCACCTCAAAGTTACGGCCAACATCTCTTCAGGGCATACTGAAAGCCGCATGCTCGTATCCTGACTTCTCAATTATTTGTGTGATAATTTAAAAACTAATTCGTCGAAAGACCTTATGCTCATTCTAAAATAATTGAAAAATTTCTGCTCATCTTGAGTATGAAGTATGAGTATAAGTATAAGTATGAATAGGCTAGATATGCCACTATGGCTTGTCGACGTCTTGCCACTTTCATTCTCACAACACCACTGAGAAAATAATGCATTTGTACAATTAGCAAAGAATATTTTGCAGCTGACAGTATTAGCGGGAAATGGAGTTCGCTGCAAACTAGTGATTGTTCAATATTCTCGATTTTCAATAGAAGAACAATTATTCGCATCATCATTATATGTAATTTTCTCAGACTATTCCTATTATTTATTGTAATTATCGTAACCTATGGGAAGCCCCCCAGAACAACAACACTAGGTGTAATTCATGTAATGGCTATAATGCATTGTAGCATTATAGCCATTAGCATTAACAACCATTTTTATCATTAATAGCCATGAGTATGAGTATGCAACACACTACATTCTTATTTCATAGATAAATATATACCATTATTGATATTCCACTTATAAATCTTGATAGTTTTTTTGGCTTAATTTTTATTTAAATGGATGAAGAAAATTTCAAATTTTATTATGAAGTCAGAAAACCGATTAGAATCAAATAATTAGCTAGCTATACTAATTTGAATGCTATAAGAAAATTTCAAGCTGTTCTAGAATCAGAAGAACAAGTAGAATAAGATAGGACTTGAAAAATTTATAATATCAAAATTTTTTATCTTTTTCTATCAAAATCTATGAATAAATTTTTCTTAGCCAATTAGGCCGCATGCGTTTTATAATTGCCGGTCGAATCTTGGAAGAAGCAACTATTCTTGGAATTCTCGCTCACAATTATCTACCGTACACGCAACGTACACGCTCGTGTGAACCGAGCCTAAGGTTGGATTTGCGGGAGCTTTACACATGTGCCATAACTGATTCTATATTTATACTGTGGATGAATATCAGTATATTGGAACTGTCTTTTATTGAAACTGTTATTATTGTTCATCATTGATATTTTATGCCAGTTTGATGATTAAAATACTCTACAGTGTACATTCTGCCTCCTAACCAGCTAGTACACTAGTACTAACCAGTACATTAACCTAAGCTTACACAACTCAATGAACAGTATGAGAATCAGGAAAATAACAAGAGGCACAGCATTCCTCAGAATTGTGGCGTCAAAAGATTCAATCTTGATGAGAGTACAATATTATACTAGACAGCATCAAGATAACTGAACAATTTCTACACATTCAACTCCAGGAACTGAAAAAAAATAAAACATATTTTGACATGAATAGCATTACCAACTGTGCGTATGCTAGAATGGAGTAACACCACATAACAGTGCTTTATTCACATTTTTTGGGCGGAAAATTCTGATGTAAGAGAAGATGTTACACAGTTCGTCTCCTGTTTCAAATTCATGTATTCACAACTTATTCATAACAAAGCCAGACTACACTGAAAAATGCCATAACACTCGAAAGAAGTTTCAACTTCTTGTTTGGAATTTTGGATCAAAAACATACTGAAGAAAGAATTCTCATGAGTTGAATCTCCTCTTTGTTACATAAATATATTGTGGTTCTATTCTAGAGGGGTGAATAGTTTAAGTAGAGTTCTAGAAACAATAATTGAAAAATAATTATTCCTCGTCGAAAAAATACTGCGTTGAGAAGAAGTTTAGGAAGAGATGAGAAACAAAAACCAAAAAAATGCAGAGAAGACTAATAGAACCTCATAAAAAAACGAAATATGTCTACCAATATGATACAAAACAACCAGTGTCTGATATTAGAATAAGGTTTCTCCATTTATACCAGTTTTTCACCATTGAAATTGAGGAGAAATGATTTTCACGTCATTTTTGAAAAAGAATCGAAACTTCACAAATCAACAGGAAGATCTTATTATTATTAGTGTGGCATTCATCCGTGGGGAGAACAGAAGATTTCTGTTAAAAGGAATTGAACAAAAACAATTTGTTTGGGCCTTGGGTGGGATTCCCCCATATTCTTCTACATCGAGAAATCCTGTGGTTGTAGATTCATTTATCAGATATTTTTTTGAATTTCATATTTTCTCTTTTATTTGCACTGGCACTTATCTAAAATAGAATATATGATTTGGAAACATTGATGCTAGGGAGCATACTTCTTGAAACTTTGGTCTACTGCCAGCACTTAACCAGTGGATGACCACTTAACCAGTAATAAGAGTTTAACATAGAACAAAACTCCCTGATTAACGTCATTCCATGAAGTACTACTGTAATGAACAATAGCCTCTATCAGGCTTCAAAATCATTAGAGCCAGCAATTAAGGCATTTTTGAAATTGATTTCACTACACTCATGAAAGCATGGAATCAACATCAATAGACTCAGTAGTTGGAGCATTTTTGACACTGTCAGATAAGGTTGGTTCTACTGGACTTATGTCAAGTGATTGGAGCACAATGACAAAAAATGGTAACCGAGCGATCAAGAGTGAACTGTTAGTAGGTTGAGTTGAGAGTGACATGACAGCCAGTGATGTGACAGTTACATGACAATCAGTCTAATGAAACTCTCATAGTCAACGACGACAGAGTGATATCACCAGCCGAAACGCTACCCGCGCATCATGACTCTTGTGACTCATAACTGACTCGCATCCAGCAACGCTAATACTGGATACCGTGCATCATGACTCTTCAGTCGTGACTCATCACCTGACTCGCATCCATTATTAATGGCTGGCAGGCACCGAGCTCTGTCGTCTGCCTCTCCAAGCCAACATCCCATCTCTTTATTAGCAATCTGATATCGAGCACTGCTAGGAAATTAACATCGTGCAATATCCTAAGCAGCACGAATTTCAAGGGTGCAAATTTTGGTAGACTCTTCATCATCGCCTACAAACGGTAGATTGATTTCTATTATTCAGCTTGAACAGATCAATAAATAACTGGAATGCTTCAACTCCGCAATTTCGAAGAGATCGAATTAGCGAATCTTCAAGATATTCATTCAAATAATATTTAATAATGTTTCAATATTCCCCTCCGAAATATTAAGGGAGATCACCTCATCAATTATCAATGTGAGATGACGTTGATTATTTCATCAACTGATATTCCTAAATAATTGAAACTATGATATTCCTAGCGGCTAACGTGATATTTTCTTTAGTTAGCCTTAATTGAAAGATTAAATCAGAAAAACAAATAATGATGTTATGGAACCTCTTCATAATAGAAATAACTTTCTCAATTAGAAAATAGGAAAATGAGATATTTCTTAGTTGGAGCGTACTTCTTTTGAAGTGGAATCAGAACAACAAGAATTGTAATAATGTTCTCATACTGTATTATATTATGGAATATCATAAATATTATCAATGCGATTTCCTCTTTCTTAATACTTTCAACTTGAAGAAGCACCTATAATTAAAATTAGGTACGTAAGAGGTAGTGAAGAACCAGTAAGTGAAGAATATTCCAAGCTTCTACATGATATCGTTAATGCTGTTTTGTGATCATTATATCACTAGAACATGAATAACAGTGTAATAGAGAAATAATCTATTCCATACCAAGCGATCGTCATCATCATTAGGCTATACAATAAACAACCGTTAAAATATGATTTTCTTCAACTTGAAACACTTTCAGAGATAAGCACAAGAGCATAAAAAAGATTCAGCAGCAACTTTTTAGAACGGATCCATTCCAACATTGAGCAACGACGATTTAAAGCTCCATAATTTATAATCGGAGATAATTCGTTTCAGGAAATTATTCCTGTGGTGTGTTTCAAGATATCTTTCGAGGGGAAAAACTAGAATAATTTGCAGCACCTTGATTTTTCTTCAGCAGGCTCTGGCGGGGACATTGGAGAGGGGGACAGAGCAATTTGCATATAAACGATGAAATAACGATAGGCGTCCTTGTCGGATTAGAATCGACTATCAGCAGGAATGCGTTGCTGCTTATGACAGCTCATGACATATCTATAGGTAGACTGCAACGGCCCGAATAAATACTGTTTCAAAGTTAGGAAGTTAGCAACGCTGCCAAAAGCTCCTTCCAACAAAATTGATCTACAATTTTCATTCTTGGAACCTGTCATCACTACTTTATCAGCTTTCCTTGATCTTTTTATTTTCGCCTTTCCGCACACTACTGCTTCCTTCCTATTTAGTTTTTAGAGCGACGCAAAAACGCAAAGCAGCGAGATACTTTTTTGAGTAAAGGAAAAGTTTGCTTGAACTTCACTCACAGCAATTCAATGAAGCTTATAGGCCTATATTGATATTCAAATGTTACTTGATAAATTTATTAAAATAATAAAATACCTATTCTCTCCTACTCATTCCAACCTCTTTTCTGACTTCATTCTTCTATTTCCCCAAATCTTTGAAAATTGCCTCAAATCACTTTGCTCGAGTTGAAATACCACAACTTCTATCTACTATGATTCTTAAAAGTTTTTACTTTACGTTTTTGACTTTCATCTTCGAAATATCAACATTCTCTCACCCGATCTATTGGTATTGGTATACAGTATTTCACATTTTAATCATATTTTTATTCTCAAACTTATTATTTTATCTATGATTCTAAGATCTATGAGTCTTTGATTTTTCTACTGTTTCTCATTTGGAAAATAAAATGGATAATCGAAATGGATGTTATCAAAGTTCTGCTCAGCATCAAAATGTGCTTGATTCACTCGCCAAAGGAGTAATTCCCAGTTCAGTGTAGACAGTTGATAACTTGGCCTCTTTTATCCACTTTCGTTCTCAATCCTACATCATCATTCTTTATCTCTCCAAACAGCCTATAACTCTCAGATGCTCTACAAAAGATCAGCAGAAAAGTTGAATCAAGAGGCAGGAATTGGAATAAGAGAGGCAATTAGTGAGTTGTGGTATTTAGAGCTTTTCAAGAAATCAATGTATCACTTGACTTTCAATGATTCTCGGATATTAATCCATCATCCAATCAAGCTATTAATTTTGATGTTCTGAATTAAGATCCTTCAATAGGAATGTTTGTTCCTGATTAACTTCTTCACATAATTTTAACGTTGACCTCAACCTATTGCCAGTGTTTGAAGGTGCTTTATTCTGTAGCACAAAGACATGAATTGTTCAGTCACCATTCAAAATAACAATTGTTTTTACAAAATTTTATTTTTCCAGAATGTTTCATTCAATTCATTGAATAACTGAATTGAATAAGAACGCGAAAGAAGGAAATTTGTATTCATTTGCGTTGAGATAGAAGGTAGCGTTTCTTAGAACCAACCACCGTTTTAAGAAAATGGAAAATAAATAATACAAATCTCACTGTCAAGTCCAATTCAAAGTGTTCATCCCAAAAACCAAATACTTAATTCATCCTCTTCTCTGTCGAGTTGCCAATATAATCCCACATCACTTAGTATTAGTTTGACAAACGTCTATCAAGCTTTATCTCCAATTGACAATAATGATGATTTAAATGAGTAAGCAAAGATAAAGCTTGATCCACTTCTGTGCAACCGATTATTGATATTTTAGTTGTGTCAAGAAAACTGATCTACCATACCTGATAACTCTCATAAGCGTGGATGAACTATGATGGAAATTAACGAAAGTTACACCAGCACTACAATGAGCCAATTGATCCAAGATGAGCATCATTCCAAATATTAATATCTTTAATGAATAGAATAGAATGACTGCCTTTTTTTTAAAAAAATGGAGGGTGAAGTTAGGGCGCAGTCAGCCCTCTCTTACACTTAACTCTCAAAAAGGGTTAATGAGGGGTTACCGAGAGAAGGCTAAGAAGAAATTTCTAAGAAAATGAGCGCCCTTTGAATAGCTATAGAACAGTGTTCGCTGAACAAGAGCACCAATTTCATTTGTAACAGATGGGCAGGATTCGGAGAAAATCGATGGTATTAGTGAGCATTGCGTGGGCAAGTTAACTGCAGATGGCCAACCGAGGCTGAGGCCGAAGGAATGGAGTCCCATTGGGAGCTGGCAGCCTACAGCAAAACAGCAGCACTAGCTTCCTACACCGGCAACGTGCAACCAATGTCTCTCTCACTGCACTGAGTTGAGGGTGGAGCTCGCCACTCGCGTCTCCTAGAGAGCAACAGTCTAATCATAAAAATACAGCAGTGCACTCAGAATATTAGAAAAGCTTTTGCACTATCGCACGCTCTCATTTCCCTCCCCCTCCCCCTCCCACTCAACATTCAGCTGTAGCGCACTCTTGCTCCCCAATATCTCTCCTGCTTACAGTGAGTTATGAGCAGCATTTCTCAAATTCACAACACCGAGCTTTTGTTCGAAACCACTTTCCACTGAAACCAAAATTCATTCTGTTCGTCCACAGTGTTTTGCACCCTGCTGTGTTTACAATTTGAGGAAAAATTTACAAGGAACAGTTGTATGTTGTTTTCACAGCAATCGGTGGCATACTAATTTCGAACAGTGATCGAGTCACCTTTAATTTTACATGATGCTCATAAGAGGATAGGAAAAACTCAATAATTATTTTTCTTCCATATTGTAGCGGTCGATAAAACTCATCACATTCTATTACGTAACGAAACAAGAGTTGAAGAGTTACATTTAAGAAGTGACTAGTACATTAGGATGATGAAGGAAACAAATCAAATTTACTATGAAAACATCAACTTTCAATTATCAATCATCATTTTGTTTCACCACGTGTTTACATGAAGAAATATGATATGAATGAGATATTAGTAAAAGAAAAGAGGAGTTTCACGTTCAAAACATAGAGATGAATGTGAACTAATGGTAATGATAGGCTTATGTGCTATTAATAGTGATAAGTAGGTTACTTTGTAAGAGCTTGATTTCAAGTTTGTTGAATTGAAAATTAAGTCAACTTGAATAATTGAATAATGTTGCCAGTTCTGAGAAAATGTTATTTGTAACCCACAAATCTAACAAATGATTTTTTGGTTATTATTCTTTTCTTCTATTTGGTACTGTACAATGTTTAACAAAGAGGTGCATACACAATAAGATCACAGGTTACATCTTGTGAGTTTTGTATTGTTTGGAAAATTTGAAATGTATTCACGGATGGTTTCACGTCACATGTTGTATGCAGTTTGTTCCAGCCTGAATAAATTTGAAATGAATAGAAAATGTCATTCAACATCAAGGATATGTATGTTTATTGGAGATAAAAACGCTCCAAGTTTTATTAATAACACAAAATCCCTTTGGAGCTGGAATAGTACCTAAAAGGCAACTCAAGCTGATAAAATTGAAAATTAAGTTAGGCAAGATAAGCCTTAAAACACCTTCACGCACAGGTTTATGTCGTCTTTTACGGGCTGTTCAAAATTACAGAATATCGAATTACATCCACGTGTAACAAGTTCATCAGGCATTCATCTGAGCGAGCAATGAATCAGCGCTGTGAAAAATTGTAAGCGCTGGAAAAGAAAAAAGATAAAAAATTATCTTTCGTGTCACCGGAGCTGATAGGAGTTGCACAGCACAGGCGCTATGAATACTGTGTCACTGGTAGTGTAATGGGACAAGCATCGGTCGGATATTACGTTCCAGCCGTCCGGTCACATAAACCATTTATCATTCATTGTCGCTTTCGCGCACACAAGTCGATAAAAAAGTGGACGATATTTACACATCCTTTACACCATCGAACTCTGGCGGCTGATACCTGCAACTATATTTTTTATTAATATTCATCGCCCATACTCAAACGACAACCATGATGTATTACGCGAATAAATGCAGTCGCCACATCCATCTATCCATCGATCGCTTGTCTTTGATCATTCTGATTCAAAACATGAAATTTGATTTACATCCAAATGAAAGTACACAGAGTATCCCTGTGCTCCATTATATCTATGGTTGATATAATTTTCCGAAAACAATGAAATGAAAACAAGGCCGTGAGAATATTGGCGGATTGTGCGTTCGGTTTTGATGAGCATTAATATCACTGTTCAACAAATATCAGCAGCAGCTCATCGAACATCTATGATTTACCAATTACTACATTTCCCTGTGCAGTTGATTGGAAAATTGTAAATATTATTAATATCAAACTCACCATACACTTCAAGTTCATGAGTAGACTAATAATAGTTTATTTATCACCTGATACTATTCACAAGAACTTTCTCCCATTGATGCTACTATAATATTATATACTATAATTTTTTATATCGATGCTACTCGAATTTGTAGAGGAAAAATGCTAACACTTCCAAAATAAACAACTAAAAAAAGCTATGGATGATTTCCTCTTTTTACAGGAGGCACTTTGACTGCTTACAGATTTTGTGGATAAATTTAATGACAAATCCTATAAATAACAAATATTATGTAATCTCATCTGAGAGATAAGATTTCTTGATAATTTATTATCACACTCAACCCAGTAGTCGTTTTGCAATTGTATGTAATGGAAATATTGTACTCCACAAGATAATTCATTACTTAAAGTTGCCTCAAACATGAGATTCATAGAGAAATCTCGAAACCCACAATGAACAAACTAACTTTATGAACTCTTTTCAAGTTAGACATTGGATATCAGGAAAGTGTTTGCCTTTTCAACCATATGAATTATCAAAAAATTGGACACAATTGAGAGAACCCCGTCAAAATTAGACACTAGTTTCATATTTGATATAAATTCGAGAATGCATCCTACTCGAAGGATACAAGAATCTCTAGAATTTCAAGATACTTCTACTAATAAGCAATTTGAGTTAACGACGTGTTTTAGGAGATCTTCCATGTACTAGCGCAACAACATAACATACATGTACATGTACTTCACTGTAGTAGCAACTTAAATCATAGGAAAACCTGAACTACTAATCTCGCTTCTGAATTTAATGAGATACTATCATTCTGACATATTATATCGCAACGGTATCTACGTTCTCCACAAAGTGCTTAACATCCGCTATCCACAAATAAGTTTCACCGGCAATAAGCTTAAATAGAGTAGCGGTGAATTGTGATGTGTGGCGATGAAGACGAGGAGGTTATACTGCTTAGCATCTGCTTTGCAAGCGGCAGACGAGCAACAGGCAAGGTTAGCCACTAACGAGCCAAAGGGCGAACGAGTCAGTCGAGAGGAAAGCGACCAAGGTGGAGATGGAGGAGGAGGACAGATGAAGGAGCAGAAGGTAGAGGGGGCGAAGGAGGAGGATGAGGAATAGGAGAAGAAAGAGGAAGAGGAAGGGGTGATGGTGGAGGAAGATGAGAAGCAGGAGGAGTAGGAAGATGAGGATCTGGAGTAGGAGGAGGAGGAGAAGTAGGAGAAGGAGCAAGATGGAGGTCCAGTGGTGGCAGAAGCACCGAGTCGTGAAATAGCTTGGCCACACTGTTGTTGCTAGGGCGGCTGAAGATGAAACCGCTGAGAGTCGAAAACAGCGGCTTGACTTTGATAGGACGAGGACTCAGCTGGGATGACACCATCCCTAAGGACATAAGACTAAGACAGAGCGGGCTCCTTGCTCCCAGGTTGATGAGTGTGGGTTGAGATGAATGGCGAGTGGATGGTAGGAGAGAGCGATAGGTGATGGTGGTGGGGTGGTGGAGGAGCACAAGAGAAAGGAGGAAAAGTAAAGTAAAGGTAAAAGTGGAGGGACAAGTAAGAGGAAGGTGAGACACAACATGAAGTGGTTAGGGAAAGATTAGATGGGAGTAAAAGGGGAAAATGTAACCAAAAAGTTGAAAAAAGAGACAAAAGTGGGAGGATGAATAAGAGGAGGAGAAGAGGAGAGGAAGTCGAGGGGGAAGAGAAGACGAGTGGAAAGAGGAATATAGAAATAGAAAAATAGGAGTAAAATAGATGAGAACAAGAATCTGAAGAGGGAAGGGGAGGTGAGGTAGGTAATGAGGTAAAGAGGACGTGGTAGAATGAGAGTGGAAAGGGAATGAATGAAAGTAGTGGGAGAAAGAAAATATATGTTTAGTAGGAGAAGAAGAAAGACCACGAGTGGAAAATGATGGAAACAGAGGAGAGGAATATGAAGGGAAAGCGGAAACGAGTGGAAAAAGGAATGTAAAAAAAGAACAGGAGGGAGGAGTAGATAAAAAGGAGAAGGACAAACTTGTGAAGTGGGAGAGAAGAGAGAGAGAGAGAAACAATACGAGATAAGGTGATTAGAGAAGGAGGAGGAGGAGGAGGAGGAATAAAAAGACAGGAAAAATCAGGAGAACAAGAAGAGAAGATGTATAATAAAAGAAGGTTCAATAAATAGTTTCACATTCACTATGACGACAGCGATAAAAGAGATAAAGGCGAATAAAGAGTGGTCAAAGTGAGAAGTTACAATGAAAAAAATTATTGTGATATTAATGAAACAGAGTGAGAAGAATAGATGGAATATCAGAAGACGAAAGATTAAGGAAGTGTACAAGAGAGTGGAAGAGTTAAATTCCTCCATTTAAGCATAGAATGATAATATAGACGGAGCTTTTACAGGAGTTATAAGTGTGGGACTAGGGAAAGCAGGAGAAAATTGAAACAACAACAGAAAAAAGACAATAACTACAGAATAGTGACATAAATGAATGAAAGTTGAAGTCAGAGAATGAATAATACTGAGGGATGGCAGAAGTTGGAGTGTGGAAGAGAAAGGAATAGAATTTGATGGAGAAAGATCGTTTCAGAATAAAGTGAAGGAGTCAATGATTAGAAGACAGCTAGAAAGCGCCGAATGCGGCACCAAGAGAACAAGGATAAGAGAAGGTTTTGCAACTCTCGGCTCAACCAAGTACCCACAGATAATAATTATTCCGGCAGACCCTTAAAACTTCATTACACAACAAGATCAAGCTGCCCTGACAACTTGTCCCAGCTCAACCCCCTCCCCAAACGCCCCTCCGGCACGGAAAGCAACCTTCCCCCTCTCCCGCCTCATCATCAGGACACTAAATTTCATTGTCAGAGTCTGAGTGATTAGCTGCTACATGCCAAACATTACTTTATACTCTGTATTTTGAGAGTCAAGTAATAAACGTGTTATTCAGCCTACAAAAGTTTAGGGTTTAAAGTAAATTGAGCGAGCTGACGAATGATAAGTGAAGTTTTGGGAGAAAATATGAAGAGAAGCCGCTACTGAGATGAAGTGATCTGTATCATCATTACTTTAACTTTGATTCAAGTATAGGCTGGTTAATATTTTCTAGTAGAAACGTTATACTTTTCTTAGCTGAGATCCTCCATAGTTGATAACATTCCAGAACTGAATCAAGGTTTTGAGAAGTGAGACTTGACTATGTATCAGCTCAACAATGAAAATAATTGACATGCTGATACCAACAAATTCTCTCAGATCCAGGTTTACAATCCAGTCGATATTGCTGATTGTTGTAATTGGAATAATTGGAATGAAAGCGAAGATTGAGTCAAAATACTGACGATAGTCAAGTACTGAAGCATTACTGAGTCATTACTTAGTAGAATTGAGTAATGTAGGCTACTGAACAATACGAAAAAAGTTAATTAAACTTGTATTATTGTTTGACGTTGCCCATAACATTGTATTTGTTTCTTGGTAATAAAATTATATCTATTTATTATATTTTGACGGTTCTCAGATCAAACTATAAAGTACTGAAGAATCAACAGTAGTATCATTCTACCATAGTGTCATATCATACTATGTTATAATACTGGGTGAATCAAAAGCCCGAATGAATGAGAAGAACTACAAGTAAAATAAAATAAATATATTATATATTTTAGGTTAATGCAGTGAGAGAATAAATTGAGATTCAGCTCATGAAGACAATGATCAACAATTATTGATCGTTAAAGTAAATAGAAGGATCTTCTCCAAAAAACTTGAAATTTAAATAAAATTGATGCATGTTCTTCATGTATCCAAACGCTGATGATGAGCTAGGAAAACTTTCTTCGGAAAATAAGCTTATGAAAAAGGTTTTCTAAATATTTTTAAATGAAAATTAGAGTAATTCAAATGATTTCATTAGTATTCCAACTTCTATAGTATCTTCAATAGTATCCATTCGCTGTCTGAAGTACATAGAATAAATAGTACGATAGAATAACTAGTACCATACCTAATACCCCATAACCCATAACTAGTACCATAATATATATAGAATAAGTAGTACAAAAACTAGTTTGAAAATGGTAATGGCTACGGTGCATCATTAATTTTCTAGAACTCCACCCTATCCACTTAGTAAGAAGCAGATCAAGCTGAAAACTTCCAGACTCACTCCCCATCTAAATGGCAAGTACGAAACAAAAACAAGACCAACTGAAAAGAACATCTCCGCCATGTATGTGGAGGCTGGCGCACTCACGCGCAAGTGCGCAATACGAGTTTATATTAGTTTTGCTAAACGTTTGAAAGTTCTACATAACTTGATAAAGTTCTTATTAATACTCTTTGCAACTCTTGCGCCAACATATAGGTGCAGATGGCTGTTGCAAGCCGGCACGCAAAGTGGCCTAATTGATCCAGCACTTTGGAAGAGCAAAAGTTAGTCACTCAAGCAAACAACTTAAACGACTTATTTCAATTTTCAACCTCACATAAACACTCGCTTAAATTGAGAGCTAGGAGAGAAATCGTGATAGAAGACTTTGAACGCTTGCTATAGAACTTCAAATTCTTGATAATATTTTGTTCCTATCTGATTTAAGTAGAACGACGAATGTTATTATTAATTAATTTATAATATTTTATATTATGATTATTATTGCTATATAATAATATTAATTTGAGAAAATACTTTTGAATGATTTAAAAAAAATATATATTATTCATGAATAATAATGATTCCACAGCATGAACGCAGTGATTTTGACGGAAAATGCTCAAAAAATTAAAACTACAACCAAAGATATCAGATTAGAACGATACGAACTCCTATCTCTTCTCTATGCTACAACTAACTACTTACTAACTGAAACAAACTACTATAATGTAGCTTCAGATTGAGTTATCAAGGAATCTTGAAATGTGGGCATGATATGGATTCCACATTTAGTTGAATCAAGATGTTATCTAACTCACGAAGGAACTCTACTGGGCTCGGTTGATAATGCTTGAATCTTGAAAAATCAAGATGAATTTAGAAGGGATTCAGATATTATTATTTCGAAGATATTTTGAATGTGTAACTACTTTCCCATGATCTCTGAGATTCATTCCTACGTTTGGCTGATGATAATCAAAATTCAATGGGGAAAATTACGATGCATTCATACAATTTTTAGAAATTGAAATGGACTTTGACTAATTCGATATAGCATGCCAATTAGGGATCAACTTTGGGATTTAGAAAATCTAAATTTCATCTCCGGGTTTTTTGTCCAGTAAAGGATTTCACTATCTTTGTGGTGAGGAAGAACTAATCAATTTCATTTAAAAGATTAATAGAAGAGCGAGCGCGAAGTTCGTTAACTTTTCAATTAGCCCGGTCTCAGATTTCCATCAGTTCTTGTCAACTGGGATTTTAAATCTTCTGGAATCTTCAATTGTTTAATTGAATTAACTTTGGTCGTTTTCAAGAATTCCCAGAGTTAATTATAAATACTTTTTCGAAAAACTGTAGAATGACTACTTGCTCGGACGACTTTGAAAGTTTCTTGTGAAAGCGGCACTCATTATTGTAATCTAGAAATTCTTAGTTTGAAATTAAGTTGCAATTACTTTCTTTGTACCAAGTTGGTGATTATTATCAGAGTTAGATTGCTGAGGTGCTCCGTTAAAATTTTCCATCCAATTAAACCATCCAAGTTGAGAAAATATGAATCTCATACATTTTTCCAGCTTGCTGAAGATTGTGATTACTCTCGTTTTTATTCCATCCCATCATTTCCATCGTTGTCAGCTCATACATTTGGGATTCCCACTTTCTCTCAGTATTCATATGCAAGTTTACAGTAAGCTGCATGGTTTAGTGCCCCAGAATGCTACATTTTTGAAAGCTTTTCATAATCAACTTGCTTATTCATGACCACGCGTTGCCTATACATTAGCAGATCATATCAAAATCCTACTTTTTTCTGCAAAAATGTGAATATGAGTGTTCATGTTTTCCCTGAGATCCCATAGAACAAACTTATTTAAAAATCATTGCGAATCAACCTATTTTAATAGCTACTAGTCAAATAGAATAGCCACTAATCCCTTGCCTCTTTTTTCAAATCCACGTTCATTTTTCCACCTTCACTACTTCGTTTTGTATAGAATCGAGGTAATTAAATTGATTGATTTTTGGTTATTGGTTAATTGGCTGGATGAACAGTTTCGAACAATTCGATAATCCAGTATTAACAGATTACAGCATTAAACCAATTAAAAAATATCTTCAACGTTTTCTAAAGTTGCACTATCGCTTTCAAATTTCCAATTTCAAAGTACAAAAAATAATCTATTAAGAGAGCTTATTATGATATTGAGAGATCACCAATCAACTCGATAATCGTGTTTATCATGAAGCAGATAGAAGCTTATTAGAATAATTTCATTTTCAATCATTTGAGAATTTGCATCAATATGTTTTAGAACAGAACAACATTCAAAATTTTTTGCACTCTAAACTCGAGGCCGATCGAAATTGCAAATGAAAATTATCAACATTATTTGTCTTTTCAATAAACTCCTGAATACCATAGCATACTAATTCGACTCAGAACACGCAGAGAGTAAAAAATTTAACAGATTTTCTCTATGTAGTTGCACTCTTGTTACACCCAGATTCATAGTTTCAAATTATAAACTCGATAAAAATGATATTATTATAACTCAAATACTGGATGTAGAGCATCAATAAATCTATTTGGAAACTTTTGAATCGTTCTTTGTTGGGATAGAATACGGAGGTATCATTCATAAATCACTACTTTAAGTTTTGTTGACAAATTCAGTCTGGATGTGATTCGAACAACAACAAGAACAACAGGAAGGAGGTACGGGAGAGAGAGTGAGTGAGAGAGTGGAGAGGAGTTCTGGCTGTATCTAACTCTTGGCAATATGTCACTGTCGTTTCCGCTTTACTAATAGTATTGTAAGACCTGTCTGGCACAATAGGGATTGCCAATTGTCCTCTGACATTGTTTGTGACATCGGATCTATAGATTTCATACTCATAGCACAAAAGATGAGCCTCCAGATATCAAAACTTTTGTCGCTTCCAATTTGAGAATAATATCTCAATGTAGGTTCTTTACAGTATAGACTGACCTTAAATTAATGCAGTTTCCACAAAGTTTCTGGCTGAAAGAAAATCAATATTTCAATTTGCTCATAACCAGCACATGAATATTGCACGAATGAGAAATGACTAGCTCAAATGTATGGAGTATAAAATGAAGACTAACGGAAATTTAAGAGTTTCTTAATTGAGTGTTAGACCATTGAGTAGGCTTACTAGTACTCTTTTTTCATGGTTAAACTATAGACATGTTGTATCAATATGACAATTGAATTCACAATTAACAAATTGTGTTCAAATTGAATTCAAATTAACAATTGAATTCACTGAAACAGAGACTGAAACATCTGATCACCAAGTCACAGAACCGATACGATGAAAAAATGAGGTATTGCTTCAAGATCTGATTATAGAAAAAAGGTTTATTTCTGAGCCAGGATAAACCAGGATAAACAAATGAATTAGCAGTCACATTTTGATAACATCCGAGGAAATATTTGACTTAAAGTCTTTATTTGAGTGGAGTTTTGGTCCCAGAGAAGTCAGTAAAACTCCTTGTGAAGAGTGAATTGGGGTTTTAATAATTCTAGAATGTTCATACTGGTAAATAAATTGTTCTTATATTGTCACCCAATGAGAAAAAAAATTGGATAATGTTGCGATAATCAATATAAACTAATCATGTTGAGTGAAGCCTTCGACAAACACAACTTTCAGATTATAATTTGTATTGATTGATATTCAACAACTTTGAAAATGAAGAGGAAAGAACATCTCATATCATGAAAGGAAAAAGAGTGGAAAATTATATGTTGAAGAATATAATTGATGGATTAATAATTTATATGAAAAGGCGTTAGCTACTTACCATAGCTATAGCCTTGTTACCGAGAAAAAAGCTGCCTCTAAGGAAAGTTAAAACCTGAAGTACGATCCCCTCTAAGGGAAAAATCCCTGAAGCAAGCGTTCTAATTTCTTAAGGTATCTGTGCTGCAATTCCCTCGCACAAGAAGATCCTACAGATAATGGAAACAGAGAAAAGTGATCTGTGAAAGCATAAATCCGCCCTTGAACAAACCTCTGGACGATCCCTGCATATTCTCAAATCCCGCTTCGCTTAAACATTTAACTAAATTTCCATCTCATCCTTTTTAGCTGACTTTCATGAGGACTATTTCTCTCGCTGTTCCTGAATGAATTTTAAATCACAATCATTCTCGAACAGTTCTAGTATTCTCTTTATACAACTAGTATGAGGAGGATTGGATGTAATTGCAAGACAAATTTAAGGGGTGAATTCACAATAGCTTATGAGTTTTCTGATTGATTACCTCTAGAACAAGTTCCTTGAATAATAGAGAACTAAATCGAGTGTACTCTAAAAGCTTGGTTAACATCGTATGCACAATCGATACGCAAACTAAACGAAACTAAACAACAACTTAGTAAAGCAAGATTTGTTTGTAATAAACTTTCACATTTACAACAGTAATCACAGCTATGCTTGTCAGACGCGTTTCAAGACGCTGAGCCCATCTTCAGCGTATATGAAGTAACTAGATACTAGAGTTTTGTAGGGTTGGTTGGGGTGATGATGTGAAATAGTTTATTGTAGATGAGAGTGGGGGGGTTTAATCTGTTCTTCCAGTTCTTGTACGCTGAAGGTGGTGCTCAATTGCTCGAAACGCGTCCGAAAAGCATTACGATGAGTACTGTTGTAGATGTGAAACTTTATCACACTTAAATCTTGCATTATTTAAAACAGTTCAAGTGGGGTGATAACTAGAAGAAATTGTAAACTTTTTTTCTTTTTCAACTGTAACAAAAGTTAGTTTTTTCAAGTGAACTGTAGATCAATGATTGAAACTAAATTTACACGGAGATGGTGCATAAAACTGATATTCCCCAAATTGAATCTAGAGGAACGTGGTTTTATTTTATAGGACAAGGTTGACGAACATAGATAGAACTGAGCCGAAAATGACCGAATATATTCATATGACTGAATAGAAAGAACCGAAAATTTGATTATCACTATCACCGTACGGTACCACAAGCCAGTTTTGCGGTCTGCAAGTGACAAGCGTAATTCCATTACATGGTTATTGGTACAGTACTTGAAATTTTCAATGATGAATATATTAAATTAATTGTTCTATTACATCAGGCTTATAAACAAAAAAACCTTCATCGGATTTCATCATATAATACCGAGCAAGGTTACTACTATACTGTACAGTAACCTTGAATACCGGGCACATATTGATTAAAACAGGTCTGTTTGAGTTTGATTAATTGGGTCTATCAGGGAAATATATTGGCTAGAATAGGTTTATAGAGGAGTGATAGAAAGTGAAATGAAAGTATAAGAAGAAAATTAATAATGTTAGGTTGCACATGAATGATACAATAATGATGAGTTGTTATACTCACAAAAAGAGGATCGAAACAGAAATTAGAAGTAATAACTCCAACTTACCTGAAAACAAAACAAAATATATTCATATGATGTTTTAATGACAATGGTAATAATAATATTTGAAGAGATTGAAAATCTTTAAAACAGCTCTACTCCAAAAAGATCTTAGATACTCCTGAACTAAATGTAATATTATGTAATTAATTTAAATGTGATCTTATACATTGGAGTTTGGAAACTTTATTTCTACAGATGAGGGAGTAATAATGTACATTATATTTCTTCAAAATAGATAAGAAAATAATAGAAAGTAGAAAATTAATTTATCTATTCATATCCATAATTTAATGATCTTAAGGTGCCAGATTAGAGAGATGCCATGATAGTTAGAGTTAGAATTAGGACCAGTTATTATTAATCATTACTTCTCTCTACATAACATTCACATACAAAATGCATGTATTTAATGCTAGTTTCTAGACATTGATCTAATCAAATGGAATATTGATAATTCATTTCCTACACGAGTACTCTTATCTTTATAACGATACTGGCCTTATGAATCCATGTTTAGTTACAAGAAGGAATTATCCAAAATTAATCTCAACAACAGAGAGGCTAGACACTGGCTTCTCTACAGAAAATGATATCAAGATTCCAAGAACTCCTCTTGTAAATTTTACTCTGGAGAGATTTATTTTCGCTCTCAAAAGTGGAATGAGCTCACTGTGTGAATAAATTTGTTTGGAAGTTTCCAGCATCTAAGCTTTGCTATAATTAGATTCATGCACTTACTGTGCATTATGCAGTCGGATTAGAGTCCAACTTGTGAGGGAAAATTACTTTGTGATACTGTATAATAATATATATACTGTGATACACTTTGTGATATGAAATAAGCAAGTCAAAGCATTATAAGTTTATGCATACAATGCTTCATAGATATTCTACTTGTTCACTTCTCACAAATAAAACATTTTTATAAGACCAAGGTCCAAATATCTATCCATGTTTGTGATTATAATTCAACTCTGATACGCTCTCCCTCATTCATCATGCCTCATCTATCTTTTATCTCTCATGATATCATATCAATCAAAGATGTTTTCAATCAACAAAACAAAAATAGTTGTACGAACAGAATCTATGGAATACTCTGCAAACCATTTTTGTAGGGATCAAGCATATTTTCTTCAATTTGAGTTGATGGTTAAAATTGAAATCAATTTGGTTTGTCGAATTTTATCGTCGGATTGCAACAAGAAGTAAATTTGGAGGGTTGTAGAAATATAAATTTAATCATAACAGTGATGTTGTTACATGATACATTCTTAAAGTGATAATTTATTGATGTTGATGATATTGAAACAAATAAATAAATAAATGCATAAAGAATCCTTTGGAATTTGGTTTTAGAAAATCAAGATAATTCCATCATTATTCAATTATTTATTATACAATATTAAACTCCTATTCATTGAAATAGCTGGGATTTTTAATCATTAGTTGAATTGATTGAAAATGAATCAGAATTCTAACTTTGTGAACGATTAAATTTTGATTCTTCAATTCCTTCATAGATAATTATTCATTTGAAGCTAAAATTGTCCGAAGAAGGAAACTTCATAATAGACTTTCAGACAATAAAGTACATTATGCTTTTATATGACTAAAAAAATTCGCTATAGTTTATACTGCTATTGTTATTCTTGTCTATTACGCTTTTCACAATCTCTCCAAACTGAATTCCTTCGATTTTCTCACCTGTATACAATCGTGATAGTTCAACAGTTCTACAGCTCAAGTCTCATTTTCAACATGGTGTAGGTAAACCTGTGATGTAGGTATGCCATACAAGACAAGAAACTCTTGCTCATATTATTAGTTTCAAAGTTAGTAATTAATTTTCTTAAGTCATGCAAATTAATTAGAAGTAACGTCATTGAAGTAGATGCGTTGCATACTGGCATCGTTCGTCATGAGAACGGTGTGTATGTCTTCTAATTATTGAAAACAGCAGTGACTGCAAATGCGAGGTGGGTCGGTGGTTGGCTGGTAGCTAGCTAGCTATTGTTTGGCAAATCAACTGCAGCCACTAAGCAAACAAGGCGACAAATGAGCGCTGAATGGTGGAGTACAAGTCGCGACAAAAACAACGCACCCCCCAGATACCCCCCCTTCTTATCAACTCCGAACTCCAAACCCTGCCATAAACTGACACGTTTGCGGTTGAACAAACTACAAGAGGTCTACTTATGATGTGTAACAATACATATTATAAGTCAGAAAACCCCAAGCAAGCCTACAATCAATAATAATGTATGCGAATCAAATAATGTTAATTTTTACATTGTTTTCAATGGCACAGAATGGTAAATGGTTACAAGAATGGTACAGATGAAACTCTACCATTCTTCTTTTTTCCATATTAGTCTATTACACAAGAGTCTTGACGCTTAATCATTGTAAATACCTTATCATCTTATCAGCACCTTATCATCATTTTCAAACATTCAGTATAACAAACAGGGTCTTTGCTTATTTATTCTGTCGATACCAGACACCGACTCCATAGTAGGCTAATAGTCTCTATAGTAGGCTAATACTATGATAAATATCTATTTTATACTTAATCTTGAAATCCTTTCAATGAAATCGATTGTGTTCACTCTTTCAACTATAATCTATCTAGTCTAGTCTACACTCGAAATTAGGCTCATACTACAGTATTATTTAACATCACCAAAATTATTACCCTTTCATAAATTATAATCCTCGTTTCTCATCATCGACATCCATCTCTAACACAGTTAGTAAGAAGAACTGGGCACAGTTAGTATGCCCAGTTGTAAGAAAAGCCAATGAATTTAACAGCCGTAAAGTGACGCCATCCAACACAATTAACGCAAAGGCCCATGAAAAGATTTCACCTTACAGTGCTTAAATTCAATTGGATCAGCGTCATAAGACTTGTCAATCCAATCGAGCGAATTGAACAATATATTAGGAGTGGAAAATAACTACAATGTCGCATTGTATCCTCATCTTCAACTAGCTTCCTCTTAATAATGATTGTATTTCTCCATCAAAATATCAAAAATCAAAAATTTATCGATCGATGAATATAATTTTTAGAACTCAAGTTTGAAAGATTTTGAAGTATACAATATACAGTAATTGGATATCATTAGTATAATCGACCCAATATTTTGGAAAGCTTCAAAATAGTGTACTACTGTACTTGATAGCTTTTCAAGGCTAGTGCACAGAATTTTGAGTGAGCTTCATAATTAAGCTACTATCAAGAACTAGAACTTCATCGAGAGTTATTCTGCTCATATTTTAATCATTTCAACGACCTTGAGTTCTTTATGAAACATCGCTGCAAGCACAGATAATAGCGTAGGTTCTACGTTTCTGTGCTATAAGCCAACTCTACTGTGCTTTGTCTATAAATTAGCGACGTGTTGTCGGAGTGTGACTAATATTGGTGTACAGAAGATACAGAATGATTATTTCTCACCAGGTTGATATGATTTCAGAGGGTGTGAGTGCACTGAATGCGCTCAAGTGTGGTCCGTGTCTGAAATTCACAATGATTCAAGTCAAGCGAGTAAATCATAGGTCACTGCTCCTAAAATTCCAACGAATAGTATGAGCTGTTCCATAGAACACCAATAAATCTGTACAATTTTCTATTGAGAAATAAGCGTGTGCTGGATGATCAATCTCTAGTACATTCGTGATAATTTAAATTTCATTTCTCGTTGCTTTCCAAGCGATATTTGGAACAATATTGGAAAACAATAAGTCGATAGAGTGAAAGGGCTTTTTATTAACAATTTTCCCAATGTTATTGTGCATTAGACCATTGATTGGATGACACTTGAACAGACAGTGAGAGTGGGTGAGATTTAACGAACAAAAAACAACGAAAATATATAGATGGAAGGAAATGAGATATGGTAACTATTCAATTGCTTTTAAATCATAATAATATTAATTGAACAAAATCCCTATTTAATGCCATATAATACTCTGAAGACTTCTGCTACTGCAAATATTGACAACAGAATAATAGCTAGTACGGAAATTCGATGAATGCTGCAGCACAAAAAAACTTTTTGCCCGCCCGGGCAAAAGCAGAGTATTATATGGCATTGTATAGGAATTTCGTTCAATCAATTATTATAAAAATATTCTCAAGTGTTGAAACGTTACTAACAAAATAAATTGATACACCAGGAAGGAATTATCAATCATAATATTTTTGAAATGGTGTTATTTTCAATGTTTACAGAGTGGAGTTGATGGATATCTACAAGATTGAAGATGTGATTGATGGAGATATACACATATTCATTCCGATTTATCATGACTGGTTGTAATGTAGGCAATAAAAATTAATAGTAATGCTAGGTACACTCAAATTGGTTTATATGATATATACATTTATACATTATATTATTATTATCTACCATTCAATACAACATATGAATTTTTGGTGTTTTGAATGATAGTCATTTAATTATTGTCTAGAATTAGCCCGTCGCGTCCTCTTGAAATATCCTTTTCCACAATTAATTAAAATTGAAATCATAAAGATTTGTTAATAGAATAAATATTTGGAGTTTTAAAGCGAAGTACAGATGGTTTCAGACATACGCTAACCATATCTCAATATCCAAAATACTTTATTAAGAATACTTCAATTACGATTTCTCCATTACTTTACTTTATTTCTTCTTATAAAAAAAGCAGAGCTTGAAGTTCAAGAAGGCATGATAATTCTTGTAGTCTCGAAAAAGACTTCATAGTAGTACCAGAGTAAAGTACGAGATCACTCAAACAAATTTTTTTCATTTTTTCAATAGGATGCAGTACTCACTTCACAAATGATCAGTACTTTTAATAAAATTGATCTTTCTATTCAAATGAATTCTTAGAACAATAATTAAGCTTCGAAAAAGTAAAGGGAAATGATACATAGTGGATAGGGGTGGATTCATTTTTATTATCTCGGAAACTAGATTTTTTTAAAAAAATCTGATTTAAAAAAATCCTGACACTCTAGTGTCGTCTAGTCTACAGGAACATCAAAAGTTCAAATAATGGATCATGGAAACCAAGTTGTCATATAGTAAATTATTGGTTTTTTGTTGAGAAAAGCTTTCACCTATAACCAAAAAACTGTTTCTCAACAACAAAGAACAGAAAAAAGGTATTTTGAAGCAGAGGATAATGATTTTAAACTTCCTATATCGGGGGAGACCATGCTACAGTGAGAAAATCTAGACAAAGGTGATAATGAAATTTTCCTGTTGGAGCTAATCACTTTGAAATCTGTGATCCATTATGGAAAGATACAACCGTTCCATCAATGTCAACTAGATGATCTAGTTCCTTGTTGATTAATTTGCAAAGTTCATTCCTATGACGGATGATTCGAAGCGTGAAAATCCTGATTAAAGCCCTCCAAGTTCAATAAATTTCTTTGTCTTCTTGAAAAGCGTCATTCCAATTTCGACATTGGTGAAAATGCTCCAATTTTTTCCCCGACACGGAAAACACAATAGGCTAAAATATTTATTGTTATCCAATTTGAGGCTCCTATCAGATTTTTCCCATTCCGGTATCATATTAGATCATATAGCATAGAAATCATATTAGCATAATAATCAATTCAATTACGTAAGTTCTGATTTAGAGTATGATTACTCAACTGGAATTACTAAAGCATTCTTTAACGTACTTCACGATCATAATTCATCTTCATAATCAGTTGAGATATATCCTAGATTTTTGAACACTTTTGTTTTCTACAAAATGGAATAATGATTTTTTGAACAGGCTTAACAAATTTAATGAATATTCGTTTGAAAAATATGACAAAAGAAAAAATTTGTCTTCTCTCTGGCTCGACGCTTTACGAAGCAAGGTTGTTAATAAAAGTAAAGCTTTACTCATATGCAGTTTATAGTATTACCACGGTAAGTAATCAATTTCTAGTAATAATTCTCGAGGTTATTATAAGTCATTATTCATTTCAATTTATCTACTTCGGAACAAAAGGGCGAAGGAATTTTTAAAGAGATGATGTTGAGAAGAGGCTAACAACTGAGTTCCAAATAGAAATGTGAAACAGTGAGACAGACGAAAGCCGAGCTGTAATCTTCGGGGAGACTGTTGAGAGAAAAGAAAATCCCGTAGGGAAAAGAGCAACAACAACCAAGATACAAGGCACGTATTATAAAAAAGAAAAGGCTACAACAGATTCGAAGTGCATTTCATTGTATTAGAAATAATAACGCAGAAAAGAGAGTTCCAGATATAAAAAAGAAACTGGAATGCTGCTGTAATCTCGTAGATGGATTGTCCATCTTCTTTCGGTTCAATGTGATTTTCATTACTGTGATGCGGTCGTGAAATCTGTGAAATCCAAAAGAAACGAATGCACAGTTTTTGAGAGAAAATAATCAGGTAAGTTCCTCATGGTAACGCACCCATGACCACATACAATGAACATATAACATCATATTCAGCAAGAATCAACAGGTTTTTCACCTTTTGTTCAAGGGGAAGAATAATAGAAAATTCAATGAAGAGCGAAATAGCGACAGCTTATATCACGCCCAATTTTATAACCTTGATTTTATGGTGGAAAAGGCAAGAATACCTTTCATCATTTATCTTACTTGGATCTGGTGTGCTTTGTATTGTTTCTTTTTTTAGGTATCATAAGACACATCAGGAAGGTATCATTCCATTTCACCGGTATCATAAGACACATCAGGAAGAGTAATAGAATATTCATAAGCATAAACGATGGCTCATGCTAGATTCTAGATTGATAGGATACAGATCACTCGATTACATTTTTCCAACTTATTATATTCTATTCATTGAATACTTGACCAATCAACTATAATCCGCGTAGTTCAGTATCGTACTGCACACGTACTTCCTCCAAATACCGAGAGATGACGCTGAGTTTATTCTACATTTTTCACCCCATACACGTATTTTTCCAAAATATAATAAAACCTGCACATCTAGGACAAACCTTTCTATCGTCGCCAACCGCATCTGAATTGGTACAATATACAACAGAAGTAACAGTGGCTGTCATTATAGCTTTGCAAAACAATTTTAATAGCCTAAACAGATAAAGATTCCTACTATTAACATACTCTTTTTAAAGCTTTCTGTACAGCATTCAGAAAAACTACGTAGGATTTGTCTTGGTGATTTGATAATCATGCTTTCATCTTCGGGCTTCAAGCTCACATGTCTCACAATAATGCATTCTCAGTGACAAGAAGCTTCGAGAACTAATTCATCAAGTACAAATACATAATTCAGCACAATGATGATACATTCACGTGGGATATCAGCCACAAACGCGACCCATTAGAAACACGTGTGTACAGGAGAAGCTGCAGCAAAGCTTCACTACTGTGCTGCTCTGCTCATCTCCTTCAGCATGCTTATTGTTGAAGGGCTGAATGCGAGTTCACGATTATCGGATCGTCAGCTACAGCGTTCGCTGGTTTTAAGCGATGCTCCTCGAAGCTCGACAATTAATTCATAGAAGGGCGCCCACCAACCTCAATCCCTCCACCGTTCATTACATCGGTAAACTGATCCCCCAAAACGACACAACTACCCTCACGCATCCCTCACCAACCCCAGCCCAACGGGGGATTTGTGCAACACACAGTCTCAGTTTTCAAGGTATGGGTACAGTAGATACAACTTATGAGTAGGACGGGTATGGGTTCATGTGTAGGACGATGTTTCACCAAAGATAAGGAACAGCAGGAGTAGATAAGGGCTCAAGTGACCAGCCAACCAAGACAGTAGTACGATACCCTACAGGACTTGAGGCACAGACATGGTTGGTGTATACTATAAATTAGAAGTCATATTTTGTCATATTTCTGGCTATGTTATCGAAAAAAATTAGAAAAATCTACTCCATCTGGAGACTGAAATGAATTGAGGAGAGAAACCTAACAACAAAGACAGTTAGATAAGCAAGTATAATCTATAGGATTGAAACACTGAAAATTAAAATTCAGGTAGACTTTGAAAAAAGTATTTGAACTATTAATCATGAAGACTTTTTCCAACAGTTAAGTTGATCAAAGCCTAAGTATTGGAAAAAAACAGAGCAAAAATTTATATTGTTTGGGGTTTACTGGAAATAGTCATTAGATTTTCTATGAGCTCGATAATAAGCTCATAGAAAATAGAGCATAGATATAAGCTTGAACTCATAACTCATAGACACTTATAAATATAACTCATAGATATAAGATCATAGGTGAGCTCGATAATGAGTTCATTTTCTATGAGCTTGAAAATTATAAGCTCCATGACGCTCTGTAATAACCTCTTGAAAAAAAAGGAAGTCGTCTGCTTCACTTTCTCAGTTCTGTTCACATTTATTTGATTGTTCCCTTCTATTCACGAAAACAAGAAACTCCTTGAATGAATCCAATCCCAGTAGGAATAGTTCGAAGAAAAGTTAAACAATCTATGACAGATTCCAATGAAAAGTTGAACTCTGTCATTCTCATTCGATTTAATCAACTTTTGATTGTAATTTACTAAATAATATAGCTTGTCGCTACACTCTTCTCAGAGAAATAGCAACAAGCTTTGAACCCCCTCTAATTAGTCCTGTCCGTTTGAAATTTGAATACAATCACAACCAATATCAGCCGATGTGTTCGTCAATTCAAAGCATGAGGAAAGCGTTGATTGATGCATCAAAATGGACATTGGACATTATTGAAAGCGGTCGAAATTGTTCTTATCAAAGAATTCTGCAAAAGCATGAAATTAATTATACGGGCATAGAGGCCGTATATAGGCCGCTGCCCCTATAATTAGAGACGTTGTTGCTAATTTTACTCGTAGCTCCAATCATTATCCGAACCGAACTCAAATTCACCGATGGAACTTGCGTAGGACTGAGGGATGTGTGAGCTTTGCAACAAATACACAAATACAAGTACCTATTTCAAAGACTTTTCCTCCTGATCGCTGTAATGAATGCCTCAACGGAATGAACTACTCACACACTTGTTTCAAAGCAATTTTTAAAATTATACTGGACTCAAGCGAAGGTAATAGAACAGTATCAAATTGAAACAAGCACTCCACTACAATTATTTGAATTTCCAAGCAAGAAGACATCTATCAAAATAGAAAAACTGCCTTCAAGAAATGAGAAGGGCCCTCTGATGAGTTTAATCACAAATCGAATACAGAAGCCCATAGAGTATCCTAATAGGAAAAAGAACCCCAAGGATAACAGTAGTTGACGTGGGGCCCTGGTTTCCTTTCGCATTAGAAGTTCAAAACTGGAAGAAAATGAAAATTCACACGTTTCAACAGATGATCTACGTAGTTTTCAGGTTGTATTAGGATTCCACTCTTCTCATAATACTGGACAAAAAATAATTGAACTCTATAAATTAATCACACACATAAAAATTCAAAAGTTGATCTTTGAGTTGAGAAAAAAATACCATAATCCTGAGCATAGGCAAAGGCAAATCTTTCACGTAAGCCATGAATTTGGGGGGCACAAATCAAAATTAGGGTAATATGAGCCGGGAAGCATACTACAAAACAGTACTTTTATAAATTAGTTGACTGAATAAAATTCTCAGAAATAATTTTGTATAGGCCTAAACAGAAACAAATAAGTACCATCAGATATTTATTCTATCAATCAGGTCTCAGTATTTTTTCTACAAGATGTTGCGAGGCACGTTCCCCCTATGCGCCCCTGGCACGACGCCTACGTTCCTTTGCAGCGCCAGACCATGTTCATGGACAGAAAACCGTTCATTTCAATTGTATGTTTCAACAGCTATCAAAACAGAAAACATGTCAATGGAATTCCATGTACTAATCAAAAAATAAAAAATCTAAAATCCTCCAACTGATTGAGACGTGAGACTCTATAGAAATATACCATTGATAACTCATGTCACAACATATCATCACACAAGAGATGTGAATGAAATATTAATATACGAGTGTCATTGTACTGTTCAATACTGATTGTTGAGAATATCCTACAAAATCATACGACGGTGAACCAAAATGTTTCATTCAGTGCTCAGGTTGTTATGAAGATATCTAATATCAATATGTCATATTGATTGTTTGTTTTCATATTGGTTTCTACTTATTTCGCAGGTTTGACGTCTAGTGAGATCGGACTCCCCATGTGAATAAAACATATATGGATTATCCAAGAACATGGATTCGGATCGTGAAAATTTCCAGAAACAAGAGACGGCCTACGAGTAAATAAAAAAATAAACTAACGAACTCGCTACATATCATCACTATTTAAAGTTTAGCAGACTGCAGGACTGAACTATGCTGATGCTGGAAACTCTTGATGTTAAACTGATGGAAGCAGCAGACAAGATAGCAGCCTATCAGGGCGAAAACCCAATACACGCTGCCGAGAAGTAAAGAGCGCTCTGCTGCCTTAAGGCTAGATTAATTTTCGACGGTTATTAAGGCCCAAGAAATTCGCCACGCTGAACTTAGTTCTTATCACTTCTGAATACGGCGCTCGAGCAATGTGATATAATTAACGCACTTAGCTAATTGCTTCTTTCGACACGCCTTCAATATCCTTTCGCAGATGACAAAATCTGTGGCTCCTTCAGCTAAGGCCTATTAGTCACCGAAGCGCTACACCGTAGAACACAGCAACACAGCATGAAACTCTTACTCATCCGATACTCTTACTGGACCTTATTCAGGTCTAAACAGTATCTCCAGAATATACAACCCATTTATCGCACTTTCTCAATATTACCAACATAGAACTTCCCACTCTACAAAATTAAACACAAGCGATGTTCACAACACATACTCCAAACAAATTCATTACATCTCGAGTGAACCTAAAATTCCTCTAAAAATAAAATGTAATAAACCTCTATAAATAGATGAGGAGTTGGAAACAAGCAGAAAGATTTTCCTACACACGAAAAGTAAGAGATTTGGGAGTTAGTTGGGTCGTCAGATTGACAGATTGCAATCATAGGTCCTCCAATGTAAGTGGTTTATTTTATTGACATCACATCACCCAGATTCATGTGAACATGCTGCAAAGAGTTGAGGCCAGTTACCATCAAATTATGCAACAGTGTATGTGTTGCTCAAACATCCCTTGCAGGACATAATTCTTCGATCGTGAGTACATAAAAAATGGTATGATACAAAGTATTTTTGTACCAATGAAACCTTTTGAAAGCAAATATCAAGTTTTTTATGACTATTTCAAAAACATCCGATTCCCGTTAATGACTCTGTATATTCCTTTCGTTTTTTGTCAGATCAGATTGATTTCTTCAATGATGCACATTCCACAACTACTGAGATCGGCTACACAACTTTTAATATTTCTAAGATTGATGAATAGATTGTGTCAATCAATAGATTTCTAGTTATCGAAATTATTGGTAAATCGAAAGGCTCCTCAGTGACAGTTGTCAGCCGAAATCCTACAGCATTATTATTCCGACATATCACTGTTGGCCGATATATTGTTTAGCTGAAATCTGACAGCTGCGTTGGAGATGTTAGCATTCAGATTTGTTCGGCGATGCGCATGTAAACGGCTTGGCCGCCCAACACAGCAGATAGCAGCAGTAGGGGCATAATATCTGAATGCGAAGGTGGGATTAACTAACGCGCGCGTGTGGCGGACAAGAGACAGGGATAGCAGGAAAGCACAGTCAACAGAGCTGCAACACGGACGGCTCCGCTCAGCTCTCAGATCCCAGAGGTGGCATTACAATCGACACCCTTTGTAATAACCGGCTGAAAAAAAACTGTCACACTCTTCAACAGAATTATTTTGTTCGCACCTCGCTGATAACCTAGACAAAAATATGCGCGCCTGGAATTCTCGTCTGTGTATGTTTTTGTTACGCTCGAAATCCTAAATTCGATTTGCATCGTCGACAGGGATTTACATGAGAATCAGACTATCCATCAGGCTAACCATGAGGGGCCAGTAGCCTTGGGCGATCACTGACACCTCTCCTCCTGCATATTCAGCAGCATCTCTCACCACGCTCCACTGGACGGTGAACCATTACCCAACAAATCTGTCAATCATATTGTTTGCACGCCTCCGTTCCTCAAGCACCATCCGACCACATACGATTTTTAATAATACGCACAACATATGGGTTTCTTCTGCGAGCAACATCCCCGTGAGCCTAGAATGGACAATGAAGATAATAGTAGCCTGACTGAGACTGTAGAAGAAATATAGAGTTCCTAATATCATGCCTCATATCTTATGAACAGTACCGTAGCATTTGAGTTGTATTTTATCTGCAATCAGAACATTAAAAATGGAATTTTAAATGAATTCTCATCTAACAGTGAATGAATGGATTGATACTTATCGATAATAATGATTGAACTATAACATTAATTTCATACTACAAGCAATTCAGGCCACTCTGTCTTCTTTTTGAGATCACAGACTTCTTACAAGAAGATAAAGCGACCTTTAGGTGAAAAAATTTCAATGAATAATTAATCATTATTCACACTTCAAGAGTGATACAACAAATTATTATAGCATTGCAGTAAAACGGAAATTTATCACACACAATAACAATCCTCTTTTAATCCAGTTTTATGGATAAATCCAATAACTTTTGTTTGATAAAATCGGTACCAACTAAATCATCACGCACATCTGTAAACATGGACATGAATCAAATTCAAATGCTGCTGGACTAGGCTCAACAATAACTCATGTTTCCTCTTTTTACAAACGATACATTGCTAGTACTTCCCTCCTCAATCACACGCTCCTCTCATACACCCTCTCTCCAATGCACACTTTCTCTCTTCTTCTCTCTCTGAAATCATCACTTCTCTGGTCTAAAACGCAGAGTTGGCCGTCACTGATGATCGCAGCGCTAATTCATTTGTTGATATCACCAACGACTTTCTTCCGCCATGATAATGTCAGCGGCGCCCCCCCCCCCTCCTATTCAGGGGCGCGGGATAAATAACATCACGGCCATCATCCCGTCACCAGTTCAGCCAATCACAGACGTCGTTTTCAGTTCATCCGGCGGCTGATAGCAGCATCGCAGTACTGCCAACATAATAGCAGGATTTACGGCAGTTGACTACCTGAACCATTTTGCCGGGTCCGGCCTTTTCACACTGCATTTCTCTCGATCAATTACACACGCGGCCAAGATAAACAATCCACGCGCTGTCACGTCAATCGCTACTCGCCTATAACTGGCCCAACAGCCTCTGATCGCTCCCAAATTAAACGACTGACAATCAAGCTAAATGATTGTAATCCTACTGAGCCAATCATCTTTTTTCACGGAGGAAAACCCATATGACCTGGCTCAGTAGAACGGGGAAAGAGCAAGTTTTCCTGGAAAAACGTAATGTTGGTTGCTACAAAATATGAAAAATAATTTCACAATATTATTTCAATGTATCGTGAATGAGATTATATGGAATGAACAACAAAACAGAGTCAATCTACTTTTTCATAATGATAGAATTTTTAATCATCCATTGATGCTTCAATGTATGTTGGATAGAGGTGATTCACAAGGCACAAATGCGATTATAGAAATCAATCACAGGAATTATCAAATTTAAAAAATACGCATATAATCGAATCAACATAAGGTAAACCAAAACTGAAAAATAACATGGAAAATACATAAAAAAAAATTGCTTCCTAGATGGTGTAGTGTGCTTATGAATAGCAAAGGGGGAGAATACCTCACCAACTATGGTTTCCCATGTGATAGACGAAAAACGGGAGAAGGAAATTTTGATTGAAATTTGAGGAAAAGTTTCAAATTGAAGAAAGACGACATAATAAAATGAAAAGATAAAGGATTTTGAGGAGAATGAATGCAAGAGGTGAAGATCAAGAGAGTAACATCCTGGAAAAGCGATTGAAAAAGCCCCCGCGTGACTACGTGGAAAAATGTTTCTGGAGTTTCTCTTCCTATTCAACAGCAGTTGCTGCTTTCCTGAAGTAGCCGAGAATTAGTTTCTTTCCGCTTACATTTTATATGAATTTCACAGGCAAGCCTTTGCCGCTTTGAAAGATTTCATCGACTCTTTCTTCCCTTCTCCTCCTCCTTATACTCCCCCTCCTTCCGCCTTCCACCTCCTTTCCCTCATCCTTCCCCTCTTTTATTCACTATCGCTTCTCCAGTCCATCGTCATTATTACTTAGCGAGTAGCACTTCACCATAATGCTTTTTGATTCTCATCAACTTCACCGGCAGTAAAATTTACGATCGTCCGCAAGCACAGGTCGCAGTCTGATTTTTAAATAGCTTTCCTCTAAGCATTTATTCTAGGAACATTCAAAACCAACAAACCGCACTGTAATTTATTCATCCAACCACATTAGAAGGCGAGTTTACAGTCAAACATCATCTAGTTTTCTTCAACATTACCACATTAAGATAACTTCTTCATCGTAGTTATGAACTTTCAAATTACCAATAGTATCTGAATGACCAGCTTCGTTTTCTATCACAGCCAGATATTGATCCCGATGATGATTTAACGAATTATTATATTAACCAAAATAGCCAAAAATTGTTAACTTTTTGTTTGTGTTGTTAAATAAAAACCATTTATTTTCAATAACTAAAAAAACTGTAAGCGTTGATGATACTGGGTGTGTGATTTATAGATAGAAAGATACCATTTGAGTTTGCCATAAATACTGGGAATCGCAAGCTCAGTCATCAGCGAATCAACGATTAAACTCCAAAGGACGAACTGTTGTTCGTTGATTCAAACTTATTCCGTTAACTCAATTTGGAAATTGCTTATTAATAGGCGTATTCCAATGGATAATGTTTATCTCTCGTAATATGTATGATATCTCGTAATGTACGAGTATATCACGTAGCTCAGCTTCTGAAGCTTATTTTGATGGCTATTTTATCACAATTACACTACACGAGAATTAAAGATAACAGATTTCCATTATGACAAAATAAATTCCAAAAGATGAAGACTACTTACATCATTGGTGATTGGGCCGTCATTGGACTCCCATTTGTTGGCTATTCTTATGGTTTCAGCTGTTTTCTGCTGGATCGATTTAGTGTCATCTAGGAGTGTCAGCTCATAGAATTCTTGAATGTCTGAAAAAAACAAATGAAATAATATTAATTAAATTATGAGCGTTGGATTAGTGATGAATCTCATACATAACAAACGAATTTTCCACTGAAATACTCCATACTGTATTTTCCATACTTATTTAGTACTTTCAGTATTTCCTAACTTCCAGTTTTGGGCCTACACATAAGTGACCACATAATATGATAAGATAATATGAATTATCCTTTAAGAAGGATACGATAAGCCCATCGGTAGCTGTACAAAAGTATATTTAATACATTCCTTAGATATTCCTAAGAAGGCGTTTGTACAGGAATAAAATTGATAGAATCGAATAGAATTTATAATAAAAGTACTTTTATAACAAAGCAATCTATAAGCTTGCTTGTATACTTGCTGTGTTTGAGTACATTGGTCTTGCGTAAGAGAAAAATGTATCAATCTTATACAACAATTCTTTTTAATTTTATAAGATGGAGTTGAATGAGAGGAATTTGAACATGAGAGCCTTTAGCGGTGTTTAGGACTCTTCGAACAAGGAAATATACACTTGCTATAACTCATCACTCCAGAGAGATAACTTTTTGTATTGCAGGCAGCCAAGAGAGAAAAGAGATTCTTAAGAGGTTGAGGGTTTAATGACTCGTCTCGCTCTTACTTCTGCCACCTCCCCACTTCGCCGGCAGGCAGGTCTGCCCTATAAAAACGGCCGTCTGATTTGCTGTGAAAGTTACGGTTCTGTTGACTTGACAGCGCATCAACAGATGCCGCTAATGCCTCAAGTTGCGCAGCAACTTGGGTGATTTGTCAACTCTCTACCTTCGTAAGTACTTGGAGGTCGAAGCAGTCAACCACCGCATCAGACCCAACTCATCTACATGACAAAATATTATCAACAGGCCTTCTTCGTTATAGTATCAACATCGGTAGTTTCAGAAGCTTTAGATGGTTTACCACAAGTATTCCCAACTAGTGCCAAGAGAATAGTTTTAAAACTATATCTGACTGACTGACAAATTTTTGAAATGCTCATTTTTGCATATTAATTAAAGAGCATCGCTGTTAGAGGAAAACATCAGAACGAGAATTGACATCTCAAGTGAGAAATGATTTCATTTCATTTCATTTCAATTCACCACCTAACATCACAGGGATGAGGTCTATATCCATGATGAACTATATGACATAAAGAGCATCTCTGTTAGAGAAAAGCTTCAAAACGAGAATTGGAATCTTATGAGAAAACTATATGTCATAGAAAAAAGAAGAGGAAGATAATTACAATAAAACTATCTTGAAGATCAGAAAAGATCCTAAAGATATGGAAACATAGAACAGACATAATATGCATAGACGATCATTAGATAAAGGCAATTTATTTTTGATAAAAGAACCTGACACTCAATTAATCGAAATTCATGACCATTTTAAGGAATGATGAGATACCAAAAATTCATCAAAATTAAAAAATAATTGTTAACATGCATTGAGTTAGAATTCATCAAACTTGCACTCAAATACAAATTTTTCTCGTATTTGTACTCGGTGTGGAAATCTATTATTCAGGGGAGTGATACATTATTTTCATAAATTGGAGGCGGAACAAGTTGAGAAAAGGCCTATTGTACCTTCTCTTAATATTCGATTACACAATGCCAAATTAATTAATATTGGTAATCTAGTACTATTCTACAAGATCATAACGAGTTCCAGTCTCTCCAATAGGGCGAATACAATATGATGACAATCATTATCATCCTTTAGGTTTTAAAGCAATGTCATAATAATTTATACATCCTCTGAACTACAAATAGATAATTACCAATTTGAATATTGGCAGGCTATAAAGATGACGAAAATTCAAATTCACACCACAAACAAGCTCTAAAATCAGTCGAATTTCAGAGATCACGTGTGAATGTGTGCGTTCGTAGTGCTAATAATACACGACACGTGGTGCGGGAGTGTTGGATACGAGGCACTAATGATGCTGAATGGTTGGCGCTTTCACAGATCACTGGGGCTCTTCACAGTCACTGGCTCTATTGACTCAATCATCTGATGATTAAGCTAATAATAGGCTTAGTCTGGATTGTCCAGACCATAATTTGCAAGCGGAGGTTAGGCACCATCGCTACGCCACAAGGACGTAAAGTTAATGTTAATAATTCCCGATACAGTGGTTGGATCTACCAAACAGTAACGAGACTACACTACAATCGATAGTCGTAGGGAGGTACTTATGCCCTATTTGTCGATTCTGTATGAGAATATCACACCTAAACCACATAAATTTGACCTGTATTGCACCTTTACCATATAAATGGACAACATATCACACCTACAACTAGCAAAGAGACGATTACTGTTTCTGATTACGTACCCTTCATGACCCGATATCGGCCTTTTGATGGTCACCTTTACTACTTTATTGGGACATTAAATGGAATGAATTATAGAGATTATCGAATCGAGTCCAGACGATAGAGTTGACAAAGCTGGTAGAATTCTGAGAATTAGGTTCCACCGACTTCATCGAACTCTCGAGTGAGTTCCAACACAATCTATGGTTAGTGGTCTACCGATTGACATTTCCAACAAGGGAATTTCAGGCATCATTTCAAGGCAAACGTATGAGAAGATTACAGTGACGAAAGTTCACTGTAAATCTCACTATAACTCCATATTCAAATGCCTATTGTGCTCAATGCAAGGATTGATAGCAATTAATGAAAAATTTTGTAATCAATGCAAAGAAAAAAGATATGATACGAAGGAAAGATATAAAGGATAAACTAAACTCTTTTCTTTTACACTCTATACGTTAACCATTCAACTTTAACAAACATAAACAAAATAACAAAGTGAGAAATGATCAACAAAGTGAATGATAATATGTGGTAATAAGTATTAAATAGTTACAGTGGATTTAATTATCGAACGATTATAAAAGTAAGTACCTGATGCTCCTGATGGTATATCAAGATGAAAGTTTAAGGATACTCCAATAATGGTGTACGGATACTAAGGTAAGCTCCTTCACAAAATAAGTTGAGACTTGGAAGAAGCAACTCCATTAAAGACGATTTAGTGTAATTTGAGGTAGAGAAGAGAAAAGAAAGAAGAGCCGACCGAAGATGAGAATCGACTAAACATTTTATTATTCACAACGTATTGTTGACTTTATCTACTCGGAAGCATTATAATTGAAAAACTTTGAATGAGAAAAGAAGAGCAGCACGGTCCGGGAAAATTAAAATCAAGAAATCCCCTTGAGCGCCCACAACTGATACTTCCCATGAGGTTTTGTTATGTAAGCTACGATAAATCGGGATTAGTTTCGAAAAAAATACAATTTAGATGATTTATAGAATTTTCAAAGGAAGAAAGCAATATAATCTCCACTATAAACGGGAAAGTACATCCCTTTCAGGTATGTTCGAAATTTTCGATAACTTGCAGAGACATAAGGATTAAAATTCGTAAACTTGATCAAGCAAATCCATAGCATTTTATTATAATTGACTGCACAAAAAATTGAAATATTATGATTCTCCTCACTTATAATTTCCTACTGGGATATTAATTGCTTTAGCAGGTTTAACCCCATGTGGACCCTCACAAGTATTGCTAAAGCGTCGAAATATAGTCAAAATCTTTGAAACTGAAATATACTTGGAAACACTGACTGATTCAACTGCTGAAAACTGCCTGGAATTTGAAAAATAGTAATTAGTTAGAGCAAAGTAGGATCCTTCAATGATACGCTACTAAGCTAAATTAATGTCTAGAGGCTGGCAAAACTAAGAAAGATTATTGGACGGCTAGTATCTGAACGTGATTCACGGAAATTTTCAGGAAATATTCAATATTGGAGAGCTTACTATTATGGAGAACTTCGATTTTTTGTAATCGTGGCTAGAGCTCAAAGCTTCATAGACCAGACAAGCGAAAAATATTGACTTGTATATTTTGTTTATTTGGAAATATGAACATGTTTTTCCAATAAGATAATATCTCATAATCATCAAACAACTCAAAGTTCTTCATGGAAAAGCAGAGAACGTTCTCTCATCATGTTCTCAACTTCAACATATCTAAGGTTATTTATGAACTTTCATAAGGTGTTACCAAGAAATACACCGCAATCTGCCATGTCTGAAAACAAAGTAATCACGTTTAAAAGATAGCAGGGAGATGTTGTTAAGAGTGAATTTTGTTACCGGTGTGATGTTGGAAAGAAAAACTCCAAGAAGTTAAGTAAGGCGAGGTAGGTTTACATTCAGAGTATGCCCTGAAGGGGAAAAGTATGTGAAATCGAAAAGGATACGTGGCAATACATTCCACCCACCTCTCCACTCCCGACCAGCCAGACGGTTCGTTGGCAGTTATATGATACTACTACAGGGAGCAGGAAAAATAAGCCAAGAAAACTGAGTCAGCCTCTCCCTCCCCCTTCTCCCCCCGTCTATGATCGCAAGAGTTTCTTCTGAAAATTGGTGGAAGGGGTTTTGTAGGGCTCAAAGGAAATTATGTGAGGAATGATGGAGAATTTATGGCTTGTTTTCACCTGGAGCAATATCTTAAATTGACTGACGCGCCTACAATTCTTCGGCGCAGCTGAATGTAGACGAGATTCCACAGCAACGTTTTCATGAGCAGAATTAGGGGAGAACTTGTGTATTTATCCTTACCAATAAGACAGTCTAGCCTATATATATCTCTTTTATTGCATCTAATAATATTTCAATTCTCATATTGTATGTACTATTATCTCATATCTCCATTATCTATAATCTTCTAATATCTCATATTGTATCCAGCCTACAAAAGCTTATTATCTAGTGCAAGGGGAAGAATGGGTCAGAATAGAATGGAATGAGAAAGAATGACTGAGTTGAAGTATTTTTGAAATGATTTCTGAGTTGGCAAACTTTGCACAGAAATTTTCACTCTACCACAAACAGAAAAGGAGAGGAAAAAGTTAGTAGGAGGAGTGAAGTTTCTAAGTGGTAACGAGATCAGTATAAAATTTACGAAAAATTTGAGGTTGAATTATTTGAGAAAACAGGAAATTTAGCCAATAGAATTGATTGAAGAAATTGTATAACGAATGGAAAAATTTAGAATGCGCAATGTAATAGTTAGGCTAGGCGTACACTGGTTAGTCAAGACAAGACAAGACGATATTAGTCACGTTTAGTCACAGTTAGGCTGGGCGTACACCGGTTAGTCAAGACAAGACAAGATGAGTCACAGTAATTCACATAGCTGCTTATGAAGCAGCACACACCGATGCAATGACTAATCGGTGTGTGTTGCTTCATAAGCAAATATATGAAGTACTGTGACTAAACATGACTAATCTCGTCTTGTCTTGTTTTGACTAAGCGGTGTACGCCCAGCCTTAACCAGCTGCTATCAAACCCTAACGTTACAATTACTGCAGTCTCCTTCATTATCCATTTCAATTGAAATTTTCATTCTCCCATTTCATTTTCCCTCACAATTCCTAAGATCGAGAAAACCCATACTTTTAAACAACAGTTCACAATCCATCGCAAAATAGGAGCCGCGCCATAGAAGCAGAAGACAACCGTTCGTAGCCCCTGACATGTTGACACTGTAAAATTGGATCGATAAGCTATCGGATCTCTGGTATTGAGATGATGCCATCGTTTAGCATAACTTTAGTGGTCGGGCTTCTAGGAATCGGTTCGATTGTGGCTGCAGGATACAAATGCAAATGCCAGTAGTAGACGACTGACGAACAGGATAACTAACGATGAAACTCAATCCGCCATTCGCCATATATAACATGTTTTCATTACATCGACGGCCCAGAATACGGATAAACACGCTCAAAGCTGAAATGGAGCCTCACCCTTGGCAAATAAACAAGCTATAAGCTGATCGCCCCAAGCCTCATGTCATCACCGCTGATTAGAGATCAGTTTAAATAGATTTCTCATCTAGTACAGAGTTCTAGATGATCAATCTGTAATTGATTAGGTTAACATCAACTAAATTATGTTTGAAATCGAGTAGATAAACTTCAACTATGAACTGAGTGGCTGACAGCTCCAACTCATAGTTTTGATTATTTGTTCACAGTGCAAAAGTCCTCAAGGGAATAACACCTACATGCTGATTGGTATTTGCACATACTCTGTAATTACTGAATCAATTCACCAATCAGAACCCTTAATGTTAAAACTGAGTAATGATTAGGTACTCCTCTCATATAATTATTCATAAAATTAATCAATTATATCAATATTGATGTTGGATTGATTCTGGTTCAACAAAATTCAAATTCAAATCAAATTCAAATTCAAATTCAAATTCAAATCCAAATTCAAATTCAAATTCAAATTCAAATTCAAATTCAAATTCAAATTCAAATTCAAATTCAAATTCAAATTCAAATTCAAATCCATTTATTCTCAGATATCAACATCATCATGTCTTTGAATAAAATTCGAATTTTCCATCTTAGCAATATTTTAAACTGACTACTGTGATACAAAATTTCATCTTCTGATTCAAGAATTTGAACCATGAACATGATTTATGATTTCACAATTACACTGAACCTCACACCATCCATCATGATGTTGGAGAATCCAATGATATTTATCTGTTCACATGTGTATCCATCAGTCTGTCGTTGTAGCTTATGTTGTAGCGGACGACTAAAATTGTGCGAAATGGAAGCACTTAACCCAGAAGCGCTGCAGAGGGACGGTTGGCTACAGCGAGTGTCAAAAAGTTCTGTCAGACAGATTACGTTGTGGTTGAAGTGCTATGGTCTGAAACAGACAGAGAACGACAGCGAGCTGGGAGCTGGACTGAGGGTGATAAAAGGAACAACATCGGTGACGGTCGATTCCAGACCATGTGCCACATCAAGACATAAATCGTGTGCGCTAGGCGCCAGTGGACAGGCGGCCCGGCTACGGTGCAGCGGGGGGCAGGATATACACGTAAAGGGCGGGAGCACGTTAGCTTGCTGGGTGGACCGCTGCGGTATGGAATAAATAACTTGTCCACGGGTGACGACAAGACAGATATGTGGATACTCAGCTTCCAACAACTAGTCGATTTATTTGCGCCTCAAGAAGCCTCCTAAACACACTGTCGCTCACTCAAAAACATTTCCAGCTCATTTCCACCGAATGACAATCTATTGGAGTCCTGTTGAATTATTAAGTATCTGACTTGTTGAACTATTAAATGTAAGTCCTGTTGAATCAAATTTATCCATTACTAGCAGTCCCGGCGAACTTCGTATCGCCCTCTTCCCCCCCAAATTTCCCTCCTCTTCTCCCCACAAATGTCCCCCCTTCATGCCACCTTCCAAAAAAATGTCATCCCCCAAATGCCCCCTTCCATTCCCCCCACAAATCCCCCTTCATGTCAACCCCCTCTTTCCCACCAAATGTCACCCCCCTCTTCCCCCAATTGGCCCCCTTCATGTAACCCCCTCCAAAATGTCACCCCCCAAATGTTCCCCGGATCAGAATGGATGTCATGTTTGGTAGGTTAGGTCATTAATTTACTAATTATTTATTAATTATAAAGGGATTTTCTTATATCTTAATACATATTATGTTAACCAGTGCTGTAAAAATTCAAACTAATCCAAAATCATCTAAATTGGTTCAGCCGTTCTCGAGTTATAAGCGAGCGTACAGACACCAACTCTCTTTTATTAATATAGATATGAAATTTTTATTATTTGCTATTATTATTATTAAGTCCTGGGTTGAAGAAAAGCTGGAATAATATTGTTCAGTTACAGAATGAAAAAACTTGTAACACGTTGGGAGAAATGTGTCATGCTTAAAGATCGACTTGACATAACAGGCCAGCAACACCAACAGCTACAGCCCCACCGAGGAGAGGAAAAAAGGAAGATGTTGAACAAGATTGGAATTAAACGGGCGCAGTGTATAACAGGCATGAGGTTTTTCAGGAAAAGCCCAGGGGAAATTTTATAGCTGTTGCGAAGATAAATGGATTGGCGCTCCACTAGGATCATCGAATGCTGCCAATGTATATATAGACTACTGCTGCTGCTGCTGCTACTGATGATGCTGAAGGTGTGGATAAGGTGCGATACGTAGAAAGAGCTGAGATAGAATAAAACTCCAATCGATCAGGAGGAATGCCTACTGCTGCTGTAACAGTAACATCAATGTAATTGGTGAGAGCAATGGGAATAGACTGTTTGTTATGGTTTGTAGAGTAGCGAATTGAAAACGAGATGTGTGAGGGATTCATGTAACAAAGAGAGCATAGGCTACATGATAGCTGAATGAGAAATTACATGATCACCGTAGTCAATATAGTCATGGTATCATTCTATAGGAAGGTAGGACTGAATTTGCAGTACTGTCATCAAACAAACAATTAGCCTGATACAGTTGGTAGAAGAATACTTCTTCATTTGCAAATTAAATACACATTTGCAAACGAAGCTCTTCATTTAACACACTCGGAGACCACAAATGAAACATACATCTATGTAGGGGAGCAAAGTTAATGATTGGAGAGAGCATGCGAGTTCTTGAAAACCTTTGGAACTCATTTTGTCAACTGAGTGTGAGAGACTACGAAACATTAACAATGGAAATTTATTTTACTCAGAAATAATAAGAGTCCTTCAAGTTGATCAATAGAATACATTTGAAAATTATTTTTCTAGTCGGGAAGTTGATTGATTTGTTAAGAAGAATTCTATTTTTGTCAATTTATTCTCCATTATGCTCACATGAGGAGATGAGCAATAATATTATTCTTTGATTTGAAGTTATTTATTATGGTTTAAGTTTCGATCATACAAATCTGAGACTGTTTCAAGATCATGGTAAAACTATCTATATAATAATAACTGTATACTATTTCATATTATAAAGCACTAAAATAAGATTATGGTATAATGTTGTGCTTGAATTTCAATGGAAAATTTTAAAAAGACAATGAATACACTCCAATTCATTGAGACGCATGTACAAGAAACTTTTCTTGAAGCGATCAAATGTTAAAATAGACAGTTGCAGAAAAATATAAAAATGGAAACCTAGTCGACAAGAAATATTCCATCACGAGTAGTTAACAGCAGCAAGATTTTGAGAAACTAAGTGATGCCGGTAACTCCAGGGATATCTACACAAGCAACAGACTTTGATTGGAAAAGTTGGAGCCTAGGAAGGGGGTGAGTGTGATTGGACAACTCAGCAGACCCGGTGACCGAGAGATTAGCAAATTTACAATTCGACATTGGCAACAGATTGAAATGTTTATGCAGGAGTCTCCGAGGTACCCTACCGAGACAACCCCTCCTCCTAAGAGCTGAAATGGTCGGATCCACCACCCAATAGATCGGCACCATTCTAACTGTGTAAACAGACAGAAATTGCAAATTACGAGTTGAAATTTCAGCTGAATGTTCACTCAACCGGAATGTATCTTAACCGGACACTACGTTCAAGATTTACAGATACAGGCTGTTAAAAAAGACTAAAAAAAATTGTTTACATAAGGACTGCCACTGGCTGCATTACAAGACTTCTAACAGTAGTCTGATTTTTTGTGAATCTTTGTAATAATGTTCAAGGAAGCCTATAAACTGAGAAACAGTGAGCTAGAGGAAACAGAATCCTGCGGTCTGGTACACACCAAGATTTTGCAAGTCACACCATATTTCCATCCCATCATCATTTGTTATACAAATGGTTTTCTTTGTTACTTTACTCGTTTTCATTTAGAATTAAAAACTCAAGTTACAATGAGACAGGTTATCATACAGGGGGGGGGGGAGGGTTCCCTTTACAGTTTTACAAGTTGCCTTTACAAGGAGCCCTTTCCCTTTATAAGTGAGCTCCGAAGCACTTGTGGAAGTAAATGAAAAAGTGGAAGCAGGCAGAGCTAGCTGGTGAATGGTAACCGTCCATCAGCAGTTCAAAGCGCGCGACACTAATCAAATCTGCTGATGAGAATTATGTTTGTTTCTATTTTGTCCAATGAGTCAACTGGTTGCAATAATTGAAATAACTATAAAGGTTCAACCCGGACATTCATTATATAAATATTGATTGCAATGGAATTACTGATCAGCAAACACCTAGGCGATAAATACAATCCATTCAAGCATGATTACAATTATTATTATTATTATTATTATTATTAGCGTATGCCATAACTGGTGGGGAGTCCCATAAGGAAGTTCCACCGGCAAAATAACCTCAATGTTCCTCGATTACAAATTGTAGATAGGAAAACAATACATTCCTAGTACAGAGCTTGAAAACTATTGCACATATGAAGCAAGCCTGATGGATCACCAATTCCAATCAGGTAGGCACGTGTGAAAATCCTATCGCATCAAATTACTCTCAAGTTAGTTCATCTGCTCTTCATGAATACAAGCTACAGTATTACCCAAGAGAAAACTGCTTGCTCTCTTCTCACCTTGGCAGCAGACGTATTTCTCTATTTGCCAAATTCAATCAGGAAATGCTTTCAGTCTTTCTCTCAGCTTGAACTCTAATTTGGATTGCCAAGCTCCATTGTCGAATTCCCTCTAGACAATGACTCAGCCACTTCGAAACTGCAAGTGTACGGCGGATGGTATGTATTGCCCGACCAGCAAGTCACTGTGGAAAGTGACAGCTGACAGTTCGGCTGACAGGAACCAACTCGTGAGCAATTGAAATCAATGAGAGTATATTTGTGATTTACAACTTCTTATGAGTGTAGTTCAGGTGATGAAGAAGAGGGGGATGAAAAAGTTGAGGTAGAGAAGAGGTGTTGGAGGGAAAAGAGGAGATAATGAGAAAGTCCGATGACACAAGACGTTCATCACCCGATGAACTAATGGGTTAGTATTGCACTGGAAAAGAATATTCATTCGATTTGAATAGTGTTGCATTGGAAAAGAATGTCCATGGAAGCATGAACGGAAGGAAGCAAAGGTTTATTCAGGAAGCTCATGCGATATGATGAGCAGGATGAATGACCTAAAGTCGAAATTGATTAAGAATTTATTGAAATGAAGGAAATGATAAAGGGTAAGGAGAGGAAGTCGGCCTACAAATGAATGATAGATGATAGCTGTTAGATGGAGTAAGGTTGAAAATTGAAGATTATGTGATCAATTTTGATCATAAAATGACAATAATGAGAAAAATATGATAGAATAGTGAGGAACACTTCTCCGAAAAGACTCCCCCTCATTTTTTCAAATACAGAGATCTTAATTAAAATTTCAATGTTATGAAAAGATCGCTGTTGTAGTTGGATCAAGGGGATATGGGAAAAATGTTCAAGGAGAGTAGGTATAAAAATTAGAGAAGTAAAAGCAGATAAGATGTGATTCATCCTAACTCAGGAATTGGATAATGGAAGAGTCAGTCCAAGAGCGTAATGCTAAAAAAGATTGTATCTTGGAAAATACTTGAAGGAAGAATAACGGGTATGGAAGATAAGGAAGAATAAAAAACTTTGTTAATAAAAGAGATTGGGTACCACAAGTAGTGGAAAGCTAGAATGATGTATGCGAGTGAAATAATAAGAACTATGAAATAGATCAGTGTTGCGACTTTGAAAACGGAACCATTGCAGGATGCAGAGGATAGGAAAGGTGGGAAGAAAGAAACAAGTTCACATAAATTTAAAGAACTATCTTCCTCCACAATGCTTTTGTGCTATTGTACACTGTGCAACTTCACTTGGAAATCTGACAAACAGTGATAACTCATGTTTACAAGTACGGCATTAAATCATCTGTAGCGTCGTGTGAGCATATCAGAGGTACTACTTTGGTATTAGGAGAATCTCAACGATGAAATGAACCAGGTTGAAAGATGACAGTGAGAGTCATACTTGAAGTAGATTCAAGCAGGAGAATAGTAGTTTGATAGTATGAGACGTAGTCTAATACTTGGATTTTCACATGAAAGTTAACAAGATGTGTGCACGGTTAAGAGTGTTCTAATACTGAGAGAATTTCAACGATGAAGTGAACCAGGATTAATCATGAATGTGGAAAACCATCGTTGAAGAGATTCAAGTGAGATGACTACATAGTAATCTTAGTTATTAATAGTAATACTTGAATTTTCACTTGACAGGTAAGATACATATGATCATTTCTCAGGCTTTAAATCTGAGTTACTAATGGAATATTCACTGTAGTATAATATACATTATTAGAGCTCATGCAGAAATATCCACCTGTTGGGAAATCAACAGCGCTAGAATGCCAATCCAGAGAATTCATCAGCGAACAATTTCAAACAACTAGCACGTCTGTGGTTGAAAATAAAGACCGAACCCCATCCAGCGAATTGAAATTTAAATAGAACGTTCTGCGTCTGACTGCAATTGAGAAATTAGGTAAAGAAGAGTTAATCCACCGCATACACAGTACAGCGAGAGCTTTCTTTATGCTTTTTCAAGCGTTTCTCAGTTTCAATGTCGAGTTCCAGTTATTATCATTCACACGCTGCGCCGCCTGCCCCTCCCATTTGCCTGATTTGTTTCATGAATGGACCGGAAGGCGAAACGGAGTCTCGCTAGCTGGCTTTCTCATTGACGATGTCAGCTTTTTTCACACTGCACTCTGTCATCTATCTTTACCTCATTAATTTACCTCTCTTTTTATCTTTCTCTCACAGTTAGCCACACAAGTGCAAACATTTAGAGAGAAAGAGATGTTGAAAAATTAGAGGAAACGTTACAGAGTGGAGGGGATGTGAGAAGAAATTTGAATGAGTTTGTGAGAGGCACATAGCGTGAATATAGACAAAGTTATGAGGCGAGGATTGAATAAGAACGAAAAGGATAGTAAAGGTAAAATGTAATAAATAAGAAAAGTGTTGTAATGTGTGAAAAGTGAGAAAGGTGTGATGGTTTATGTAGAGGATGGAGAAGTAAGACTATGGAGAGGAGTAGGATTTGGTACGGAGGAAAGACGAGGCATATTGCAGGATGTAGTGTCCTACAGTGACCAAATAAAAGCCTTCTTGGCTTTTCTGTTGAGTACAAAAGATATGGATAGAATGAAGATAATGAGGAAAACAAGTAAAGAAGAGATAATTAGAAATAAACAAGGCGGAGCAACATGGAAGAGGAAAAGGAGATGGAGTGAAAACACTACAAAGGTAAGAAAAATAAAAATTTTGCAAGCAGAAAAAAAATCCTGCATTTCATTTTCAGAAGACAAAGCGAGTTTTGCAACAGAAAAACTGAGAAAATACTACTTAGGTGTACAGGAACTGATAATCATAAAATAATTGAGGAAACAGTGGAAATAAATTTTTGTGACTTCGTAGTCTTCGTAACAAAATCTATTGGACGTCATTAGACGAGATCTATCGTAGAGAAAACGTAAGGAATAAGAGTAAGGTATTATTTTATAAGGATTTAAAAATAATATTTCATATTATTATATTATTACAAGGTATTATGGGGAAAGGTATTATTATATTCTACCCATACAAATGAAGTGGACATAGGATCTTTCAATTCTGAGAAATTGAGTTCAATGTTCAAATCATTGAGTGATCATTAAAATTTTTAATGTTAGAATTTTGAAAGTTGAGATGAATAATTCCCGGATTCCAAATAATAAAAAACGTAAATGAATTGAGGAAAACGGAAAAGTAATTTTCACAGTCAGATTCTGATAACCGACCCTGATTTTCTATGTAACAGTTCGACATTCCACCCACTCATTCAAATTATTACAACACTTGATTTTCCAGTAGATAAAATATGAATAACCCTTGAGTATTTGATGGATGCGTGGGAGAAAGATTTAAATGGAACGACGAGGGATAAATCCAAAGTTATCTTTGTTCAAAGAACCCATAGAAGTCGGTTTCTGCGATTCATCCTAATGAAGACTTTTAAAAAGTTCAACCTTTTCTTTCACCTGCGTTGGTAAACGTCCAATTCCAATAATGAGGAGAAATGAAAAAGCGTTCTGCGAAATCATGCGCAGAATATTATGGAATTTTGTAGCTTATTGAAAATGTATTTTTCGAAAAAAAATGAAAATCATAAAAATGGACCTGAGTGTATGACAAACGGGGGAATAAAGCCAAAACTAATTAAATCTATCAATCCCCGGTTCGCTTGTAGGTGAGAATCACGCAAATCACGACTTGATTTGTGAATATTATCCACTGCTCTTTATACTGCACTCCAGAAAGCCTACTCTCATAAAAAACTTATATTGGGTAGCAGCAAAAGGGTTCAACTATCTATGAATTAGGCAATAGTACCTGTAATCAGATTCATTTAAGTTGACGCTTGGAATTAGATAGATAGATAGATAGAGAGATATCATTTCCTGGGTATCATTCATACCTGGATTACAATTGGTCTTGCTTTCAACATTACAATAATAATAATGCAATAATAAGACAATGTATGTAAGTCACATATGGAATATTAAAACAAGTCAAAGTAATGAAAAGCAGACAAATGACTGTGACATTTCGCTAACTGCTCCGCTTAACTAGCAGTTAATTATGTAACTGACAAACAAACTTTCGCTAACAACAATCAACTAAGAAAGACGCTGAGGTTTTGAATTAGGAAGAAAGTGTTTCCGTTTTTCACAGGAAGAGCACTTGAAAAGAAGGGAAATGCCTTGGAAAGAGGAATGACGAGTTGTACTTAGAAACAAATAAATTGAGTGATAATTATTTCATGGTTATTGACCGCGATGCTAAGCTCATTAATTAAGTTGACCGGTTGAAGTTTGATTGCAGAACTTTATCTTGAAACTTTCATTTTTATAGTGATTGCATGAAAAGATTATCATCAATCGATGTTTACTGTCTTGCTCCAATTTTGTTAAATTAATTCTATACACATTATCTCTCCGTCAGGTTTAACTACAAAGCAGCATCCTATACAAGATGAATTCATGAATTTCGTTCAATGAAAGGATTGAAACTGATTTTGTGAATGGTGCCAAGCTTCGATTGTATTGTCATTATTGTGACTTTGATATTATAATCAATGATGTAGCAAGTGACTTTCCAATAGCCCCATCTATTATTGACATAGTTTTCTTATGATAAGAAATATTATAATATGAGATTTACTTACAGATTGAATTCCTAGGCACTAGATATACCTTTTTCATTAGTTCAGTATAATTCGTAAAGAAGAATATTGTAGTTTTGAAATCCCCGTTATCACTCACCTGAAACAAGAAAAAGAGAAGATTAATTATCAAGTTCATTTTGAAACTCATAATCTCCACTTGCATGATACAGATCATCCCTTTGCCATACTAAGTTGCCATACTCACAGTAACAAAATTAATTCCTCGAATGAATAAAATGAATGAAAGTACTTTGAAAATTGAGGGAAAATTCGTAGAAATAAAGTTGAATGGTTGGGAAGACAAATCTTGACAAAACAAGTTATTTTGAAGTGGTAAAGTAAGTATGTTGAAGTTCAAGGAATATCATGCGTACTAATCGGTAAAGCAGAACTTAAATTTTCATGCATAAGTCATGAGAATGAATACGACGATAATGATGCATAGTTGAAAGGTGTTTTTGAATTTTACTTTATAATTAAAGAACTTCAAAAGAGCATATACTTTGAGTAAAATTCAAAATTTTCTTTCTTCTGTTCCAAGCTCGATTGTTTCTTATTCGATTATACAATCCAAAATCAACGTGTGTACGATTTTCCCAGTTCTAACCTATATCATTTTGTACAGAATCGATAAAATTTCATTCGTGAACTCCAACTGCCGCGATTAGACCATTCTCAAAGGAATATGGTTCCTGTTAGTATAACTGTATTCATTACTGTTAATAATAATAATTACTTATTGGATACCATCTGGAACCCCAGTGAGTGGAGTTTCAGTTGAGGCAAGCAGCCTATTGTAAACTTGCAGAGAAAGTAGAATTTGAAAAGCTCTAGAAAAACGTCACCAGACCTGGAATTTGAGACGAGGCACTTGAAAAGATCCATTAACGGCGTGAGCGAAAAGTTAACAAAGTTCCTGTAGTAGGTAGAAAATTTCTTATTTTGGAATATTCGAGGTAATTATCTGCTCTCATCACACCACTGACCCGATGAGACCTGAGATGAGATGAGATGATTCACTTTTACTTTCAGGCATTTCAAAGCCGCTTGTCACTAGTCTCTGCTTCTGTTTCTGCATATGTGGTACATCAATCTATAGAGAGAAAAATCCAAAGTGTGCGCGTGAATACTTCGTCTAAAGACGTTCAAGACCTTAAAAACTCATCTCAATTTCGGAATATTTTAGTTGGAAGAAATTAAAGGGATTGTTGAGAGAAGATTAGTTTTTTATTCAATCTCTGTATTGTCAGAAAGAAAACAATAAAATAGAAAATATAAGTAAAACACTATAAATTATATTCTAATTTCAAATTGAGAAAAGAGAATTACATTGGATTAAATCATCATTACAGGATTACATCATGCATGATCATATCATCCGCCATGGAAACATCAAATAGATGATCTCTTGACGGTTAAGTGTAAGAGAGGGCCGTTAACTTCGCCCTCCTAGGTTAAAATAAAGGCAGTCATGAACTCTTCATTTGTATGATCAGAAAAATCTTTGGCCTACCATACCTAATATAATAAATATACCTCCTAATAAATTCCTCAATAGGAAAAAACTTTGCTAGGACCCTTACTTTTATGGTAGAATCTGGGATCAGAACAAGTAGATTTGAGAAGGTCGGACGGTGATGCTGTCTTGTCCAGTGCAGGCAACAATCGAGTGAATGGCCTGCCGATGGCAGGCCGGAATTTATTTTCTTCGAATGATAAAATGAGCGCCATCGTAAAGCAATTTGTGCCTCGCAGAATGTAATACCGATCGTACACCACCGCACTCCTCATATCCGGACCTTCTGAAGCCGGTGCTGTCGTCGTTTGCAGTCAGCTCTGGAGCCAACCCGAATTTCCATCCCTCTCACCCCAGCCCTCCAAAACCACTCCAGATTATCGCTTCGTTGTCGTACTTCCCAATTCTCACCGGCAGAACAGAGGTAGGCGGTCATTGAATAACAAAACCAATTATTTTCTACTTATAATGTTCCTAGGTACAGGATGCAGTGTTTCATCTTGGTAACGAACGCTTGTTTATCCCAAGCCTAGCTGAAAACAGATGACGCTCTGCTAGATAGCCTATTGTAGAATTAGTTATCTCATTCACCCTTGATCAAGATATGAGCTTGAGTTAGATTATACTCGATATATTATGGTATCATATATCGGTATATGGTTTCATATGGTACCGGAATATAATAATAATATTTTATCTTATTCTCAGTAGAATGAGCTGTAGTACTGTACAAATGAATGTCAATTTTCCACAAATATGAATTCAGCCTAACCCTATCATGTTTATCCAATTCCTCGCATCCCAATATCTAAATCTGTGTAGAGTACTCTGAGCCTAGTCGTCCACTGGAACCGTTTTTGTCAGAAAATCGTCATGTGTCCGAACAGCTGGCCATTTGATTCAATGTTAGAATTTTGATTGATCGGTCGTATTCTGACAAAAACGGACGACCAGGCAAAAAAATAGATTTCAAATTGAAGCAAGATTGACATGATTAAATAAATTGTATTATGAAAAATTTGGTGAAGATTTCGCTGGAAAGCCCAAATGATTTTTATTTATCATGTAAAAACAGAATTATTATGTACATCTTCATTTACAACAGTGGGAAAAATCATGTATCATGATACAGTAATTTTTATTTTTTAATAATATCTTCCGACAGTATAAAAACTAGTAACCCAGTCAAGTCGGTATCGAACTTGTATCTTCACTGCCAGTAATTCACAAATTCTTCCTTCTATGTGAATTGAGAAAATGTTCCATCATTCCAACCTATAAATTATTGTCATACTCTTATTACTCGTCACGGCTGTGTGTGTATCATTACAGCCCGAGTTGACAACAGGACTGTGGTGGGAGAGGCTAGGAGGTTGAGATCTGGTCATTTGTCCTGTTCAGAGGGTTCTATCGACCAGTCAGCCAAAGCAGAGAAATACAAATCCAGACTCCACCTAGCTCCACATGAACGTTATACTGATGTTTCCCAACTTCTAATCTATCGACATACAGTTACCAGACGTTTCCAGGATCAGGGTTGGACTTCGTTCGAAATAGCGCCTCAGTGTATGAGTAATGTACTGCGTATTCATTGATGTTCATCCCTTGAAGGATTGAAAACATCATGTAATAACCAAATACAATAACCAATACAATAAATAATAACCAAAGTGAAAATAGTACTATTTGATAAGTACATTATTGATTTTTATTCTCACTCACAAGAACCAGTAAATACACTCATATGATGCTCAATATAGTTCAGTACATAATGCAGAAGACTAGCTTCTGGTTGAGATGTCAATATGCTAACCACACGTTAAATCTTTTCTGGTTAATGATCATTCACCTCACATTCAGCCGGGCGGATGTGTGGTCCTGGCCACCAGCTGGTAGGCCTAAGCCCACATAGGGCTGTTGAGTCATTGACAAACATAATGCAGAGAACTGATCTACTTGCTTCTAGAAGTAAATTCTCCAAGAAAAATTAGTTCAAATTCATAGGGTATCAAATACCTAGACAGAGAAGAACAAAACCAATATGGTCAATTAGAATTCCTATTTTTTATCAAAATATCTCTAATTATGCAACAGAATGATTCCATCCATCAAACACAAAATTTTGGTTATTTGTTTGGTTTGAAAGCCAAACACCGTGTGATGAAAGTCACAGAGCAGTGATTTTGTGCTCAAAAGTCATAAAACGTTGATGAACGTGATAGTGGATACATTAGTGCTGTGGAGAGGCGGTGGAGGCATTACAACAATGAAAACAGTAATGTAGGGAATTATTGAAGGCAGGGCAACCACCTCTAAATCAATTTGCTAACAATGGTTTTTCTGCCTTTGACACATCATCCATCAGAGAGATAGAAAGCTCTGAATCGTTTGTTTGTTGATATCGATGTAATCGGTCAAACATGTAACCAAATCGTAAAGAGCCCAGAGTCAGATGTAATGCTTTATAATTTGAAAAATACATGACAATACAACAATTTTAGTCAGGGATTCACTATTTCACTATTTATCGAGAGTATGAACAATTGACGAATAGGTTTATAATATACATGTATATCACCAGTAATTTTATAGAATCCCATTCTATTCGAACATAGGTAGAAACATTTCTTTGGTTTTTCAATCATTGTCGTCATTTTTCAATTTTTCATAAGCCTTCATTCATCCTCAAACTCAGGCCGCACTGCAGATTGTTACCTGGATGGTAGAGGTTTATGTATAATGATACAACATCCATGATAATAGAGTGTGAAAATGATAATGGCCTTCTTGATAAATCAATATACCAAATGCAGAGGTTCACGGCATATAGCTACTAGAAAGTTTATTCATACTTTCTGTGAACATTGAACATTGATTCGAAAGAAAAGAAATTTGAATGATGTATTGAAATACAATACATGCAGAGAATGTTCTCTTGCTTCGATGTCATGTGAATGATAGAGAGCCCAGAAAAGGTGTTTTTAATATCAGGACAGAGACTGAACGCATTTAGCTATCGTGCGCCTAAACTGATTGACATCGTTTGGGAGGTAAGTCATCATCAATCTATTAAATCAGAAAGCTAGTTAGTTGGCAAACACGTTCCCAACAATAATTAGAGAGCATTCACTGAGTTGAGACAGAGAGTCTGAACATAAATTTTGGGAATAGAAATGCATGATTTTCTCAACTAGCTTGTCACTTATCGTATTGATAATTAGAAATGATCATTTAATAAATGACTCAATTTATTGAGATTACGTATTAGATTTAATACAAAAATGTAAAACTATTCGAATTAGAATTATTAGTTTAGGATTCAGGTGAAAATTGAATAATTGATCAAATTAGTCAAACAAATTGAGGAGGAGAATAATACTGAAATTTTAATATGAGAGAGAAAAATATTGAAGTATACATTAAACAAAGCATTATACATTAATTACTCAACTTGATTTGGTATACAAAGTAGTCATTTTATAAATCATTGATCATAGGTTTCAACAGTTATTTCAATTGTTGAGACTTTTAAAATAAATAATGTTAAAAACAAAACAAAATCAATTGGATTAGCTAGGAATGAATGATATGTAAAAGAGAGAGAAGTAAAAAAAGGAAAAAATAATAAATGTGTCATATTAGAATATAGAAGTGAATTTTTATTTATTATGGTAGTGATATAATATACCCCCAAACGATAGTCTATGTATATTTGATACTTAAATATCATGCATACGAGACATAAATAGCTAATAAATATAGATATGTAGTTATAATATCAAATCAAAATATTGAGATATGAAAAATATTGAGGCCAGAGGAAATCAAAGAAATATTGAAGATTAAGGTGAAAAGAACAGAGAAGAATGTAGAATGTAGAACAAAATTTATTGTTACTGGCGAATGCAACTTCAAAATGACGCTCTTCTGTTGTTTTAAGTCTTGCATTTATCATTCTGAAGAGAATGATGTTTCATTACAAAAAGTACTCAGATGAGCATCAAAAGAGTGATGAATTTGAATTCACTGAAACTCTAGTAATCACAAGAGAATAACAAGGTCAAACCTCGACTCTCACAATGGGTTCATGTGGTATGCAAATAATACAAATGTCTCAAACTTGTATTTATGATTAATATAACAATTAGCCTGACAGGGGGTGAGTTGAGCCCGTGTGTGCAGTATGTCGATATGGTAGAAGGAAACTTTGCTCTCTCAACCTGCTGGTATGAATAATAGAGCTTCGTAGTTTGTTCAAAATGTTCTTTTGGTCATGACTCACGTAGAGCTGGTCCATAAACTGCGGCTGCAATTCGAATGCAAGAGTTACCTGTTTTAACAAAAATACGCGGATATAGAGGTCTGTGAAAAGAGATTATTACCTGTATAAATTGGTTAGTCGTTGGAATGACTACCTCGAACTAATGTTGTGCTTGAAACTCATTCGTTTCTGGACGAGAAAGAAACTAAATAGCTTTTTGTGAATAATTGAGCAGAGGGATTGGGTTAGCAGGTCGGAAATGTTTGTTTAGCTGTAATAAACTGAAAACATTTTTCTACTTTTATTATTTCCAACTCCCACATTTCATCACGCTTATTAATATGGAACTCTCTCTTGGTAGTGTTATTCTCTATAGAATCTCATATCAAATTGTTACTTGAATTATGTAAAACTTGTGCCGGTATTGTGCAAACGTATAGTCTAAGTAACTGATATTACTACAGATATTTTGAAGAGAAGATAGACGATGATAAGATAGTAGTTCGTTTACAATACGAATGAATTCACAATACGAATACGAACACCAATTGATTTTCATCTTTAATATCAATCTTAATGAATCCATCTAACACTACAACAAAATCTGAGAATATAATTTATTATAATTCAACCAAAATTTGATCACAACCAAATGATTGTCTGAGAGTAAATCAACGTTTGAGACATTGAAAAGTAGACGACTTAATTTGTTTTTCTCAAAGAACATGATAATTCTAAGGAATTAAGATATTAAATGAATGGATTGTCAGTAACGTATTTTTTTCAGATTCGCAGGAATCATAATTTATTATATTGAATTGGGAATTTCAATTTCTCAAACAATGAATTCATTTTCAGATATTTTAAACTGGTATTCTTAGACGGCTTCAACATTGGAAGCGAATTCGTGGCCTGATATGAAGAAACACATGTCCCGTGATACCTTCCCTCAATCCCCATGTCCACACTTGGTCGGCTTTGTGTGCGACACTCGTATGCTTAAACATATGCAGCATGCTAGAGACGCACACTTCAGAGTGAGAGGGAAAAACCAGCTGCTTTTTGGAGTAACGTGCTGGAGAAGTTATCATCTCCAGACCAGATCAAAACTAGAATAAAGGTCCTTCCGCCTCCAAACTAGAGTGAGACTTGAAGAGAAAGAATGATGAGACAAACAGAAGCTTTCCACGTCATACTATTGTTCTACATTCCTATAAAAGAAAAGTACTATTGTTGTGCATTCTTATAATAGAAAACTAACGTCAGACTATTGAGAAAAGAAACTCTAGAGAACTAACTGAATAATCGAGACGTGAAAAATCAAGAGCATCAGATAAAATTCTACTTTTCGCGTATACGGAAAACAATCAGCGACAACATCATTCTCTGAAGAACGTTGACCAAGTTAGGGCAGACACTCATGATTCATGTAGATGGGGAAAAAACTGAAGAAAAATAAAACAACTTCTACTGTTGAACTTCTTGGAATTGTCCAGTCATCTGCGACAACAAAAGCAGGAGGAAAAGAATACGTTGGAAAGACACAAGGAAAAGGCGAAAAAACAGGAGGAAAGAAGAAACTCTGCTGAAGATGAGCAGAGAGATTTGAAGTTTTATACGGCACCGGAGCGAGTTGTCTGTTCCATTCAGAGCAGCCAGCGCTGGAAATAAGGCTGCGACACCGGAAGACCCGATCATAAGTAAATGAAAAAGCGAACTTTACAAACTTTCTCGCTGTTTCACGCCAGAGCGCGTCGTTACGCCATACCGGCGCCAACTTCATCTTACCAACTTCCATTCTCACTTCTTGCAATTTTCGCCTAATTCATCTTCGAAAAATAATCTCCAATATTTCTTTCCGACATCCCAAAAGCTATAACTTCGTATTTTCAGCTATAACGATACTTCAACTGCCATTATTATGAACGAGTAGTATATATATTATATGCAACTCTCTCTTATGGAATGTGGCATAATTCTTCACAACACGAGATTTCAGATAGATAATTTCATTATGAGTTTACTACATAACAAACGAATATTCAATAAGCTCCAGGCAAATGCCTGAAATAAGCTCCAGAGGATTAGAGAAGTTTGGTTATCGTTATTGTTGGTTCGTAGGTTATCGTTAACTGTAACACTGATAACAGTACTAGTTTCGAACATCTTTCTAAGAAAATCCAAATCGTAAAGCACAAAAATCAATGAGTTTTTCATCGATTATCCAGTAGAGAGAACTGGGGACTCGAATGGAAATTGAAAAATCAGAGAAATGTTTGAAAAAACAAATAGGAATTTCAATTTGATGAATAAACTCTCATCTACTTCTTATCGCAGTTCACTTCTGATTTCATTGCAAAGCGAACAGCTTCTGCCACTGGATGAGAGCCGGCCAAATGAAGTGGGATGGGGAGGAGAATGATGATTGGAAATTAAGAAAAAAGAAGCAGGACAAGGACAATGATAAAACATCAGAGGGTGCAAGTGAGGAGGGCGAAATAAGAAACGCTTGGTGCAGTAATGGGATTTTCTCTGGATGGATGGGAGCTGAGAGAAGAAAGGAGATGGAAAAGGAGAGAGAGAATGATAGAGTGAGAGAGAAGAGACGAATAGGGGAGGGGATGAGAGTAGGGGAGAAGGCTTGAGACACGTAGAAGCTTCTTGATTGCTGTACACATTCCAATTTCATTGGCACGTCCCTTGTACAGCAAACAGCAGAACGTAACCAACGACGACTTCTTTCCTTCTTTTTCCTTTTCCATCTATTATTATCATCATCCTCACCTTTCATCCCTCATTCGCACTTCCTTTTCTCTCCCTCTTCCTACTAGATCACATTTCGTGTTGCAGCATCCCTTACTCCTCACACGTGATACGAGCCTGATAGAGAATTAAATTATCACAATAGTAGCATTTTCTTATCAATACCGTGGAGCCACTATATCAATCATCAAACCTGAGCTTTATTTTCTAGGCTGAGAAACAATGCACGTATATGTATGGTGTTGAGAATAGCAATAAGTTGTTTTGATGTCGAAATCAATTATTGTGGGTGTGGGTGAAAGAAGAAAGAAAGTGGCTTGTATCTAGGAATCTAGAATACTATTGTTGACTGACTGTTACTGTGATTCTATCACTTTCAAAACCAAGTATTTTTATCAGCATATATGGCAGCCAGCAAACACACACAATGAATAAGTTCAGTTTTTTGAACCGAGTTCTAATCAATATGAATATATTCAGACAAGTTCTACAAAGAATTTGAATCTTACATAAAATACAACAAAAAAATTTTTTCCGTTCACTTGAAGTGGATAATAAAATAAAACCCTGTCCCGATTTTTGAAAGAAATGTCCGAAAAACACATAATTTGTGGATAAACATGCGAATTATAAATATAAATACAATCTTCATCTAGGGGACATTCATATGGCCCACGAAGAATAAAAATAAAGTAGGCTACTTTGGAACGAAAGAAAAATCTACATAGAATAGAAAAACAGAGTTCATTATTCTGGTGATTGAACTAGTCGCTATTATTTTGCTTCTATGTCGTCTCCGATTTTCTCCTCAATACTTCCACTGTATGACTTAAACACCATCATAATAGAAGCTATTCAATTGACACTTCCCATAAAGGAGAAATCATAAAATCAGATGAATAAAAAGCTCTGGATTCGGCTAAATTACAAGGGATAATAATATACAATATGGGAATCGCTTCTGCAAGTATGTAAACTGGGGTAAAGATATAATATGAGAGCTCTTATTTGTTGGTATTTGAAGAATTCAAATACCAGTAATGATACAATTTACAATACAGTATATTGAAAAATAGACGAATAATCTCGTCTAACGCTCTTTTACGCATCATATTCTCTTTTGAAAAAGGCGTTTCCACCTTGTTTCGCGGTCTGAAGATCCAATAAGAGCACTGCAATTTTTGAGAAAGTTATAGAGGACAACTTGGTATGCACGTATAGGGAGCACAGCCGATTTCCCGTTATCAGCTCGCCTGTTTTCCGTTTGGCACGTATTTTGTGACGCGAGGAACACATACCTATATTTATGTATGTGAACATATATTTGTGGCGAACTCGACGCCGACGCCATATCAGCGTCAGATCGCAGGTGCGTCCCGCGACGCTCCAATATATCCATATACTGTATATGACGGAATTATATATGTATATGGCGGAATATAGCGACGTCAGCGACAATACATATCACGCAAATAACACGAGCAAGGGCTTCTGCCCATCAATAAACCGTTCTCCAGTTGCTCCATCATTTACAGACAAAAAAGCCGCTTCACCACGCACGGCAAAGGCATAACGATGTGGCTCCATCACAAAGACGCGCGAGTTCGTTTCTCTCTATCTTGTAGGCTTAGCTACAGACTAACAGGCGGCCTATTTATACTTCTCAACAAGTTCCCTGCAACTTTGTTCGTCTACGTTGTTACCGAGCTTAGTTGGATGACACAGGACTTGTGAAGTTTTCGTGAATCCATGAATTACAAGATCACTAGTTTATTTTGTACTAGTTATCTGGTTCACATTGGTGGGATATATTCTCGAGTCACGAGAATCTTTCTTAATCTTTCTAGTTTCAGTCGATAGAATCGAAAACGATAATTGAATTCTACTCAAGAAATGAATTTCAATTTTGATGTCTAAATTCGGCTCTTATCCTCAGCCACAGGCCTATGAATAATTTTATATTTTATTGTGAAATTTCGTTGATAAATTATAAAAAGTAAAATTTTACTAACCAAACTACAAATATAATGCAACAGAATGGATTATCTCTGGTTCTAGTATTGAAGTGAGTTTGTTCATTTTGGAAAAATCAGCATGAGTGAATGCCTTCAGGACAAACAGTGGAGTTCCATGTATTTTATGATTGAAAGCATCTGATGGAGAAGATCAGGAGCAATTATCAGTACATACTACATTCTTATTCGTTACAGAAAAAATAAATTAAAATTCGGCTCACGCCAGTGAATTTTCGGAGCTAAAAACATTCATGAGTAGGTTAGGTGAGGTCTTCTGTTAAAACAGCCTTCTAAGTGTGGATGCCAAGTAAGCTACAGGATAACCAACTTCAATAGGTTTAAACCAACTTCAAACACATTGTTTGAAGTTAGATCCTCCTCTGGAGATTTTCTAAGGGATCCAATCTTATTTTCTGATAATATAGTATCTTTAATACTAGCATTGTCGTGACGTATAACTAACTTTATTTTGTGTCTGTAAGTAAATTACTGATATCAATATGGACATCCAACGTATATTGAAGTATAGGCCTACAATGTCTGCTTCTGACTGTCGTTACGTTTTTATACGTTACGGGTAGGTCGAAGCGAATAAGGCTCAATACTGTCTTATACTTATATGACACAGTAGTTACGTTGAAATTTTGCTTTGAAGATGAACAATCTGGGACAAATTTAATTGGGCTGAGGTGGTGGGATGGTGGCCAGTTAGCAAAGTTTGCTACACTGCAGCAGACCAGCTCCTAGTTCGTCAACTTTCCCGTCTTTTCCGGCTAGTAGAGGCGCAAGGCGAATGCGCTTAATTGCAAGCTAAATCGGCATTCCAACTAGCGTTGAGACGCGCAGACATTCTGTGCGTGACCCAGAACTAAGGCATTACATTCGTTCCCATCTCTCTTCAGCCGATTCAATAGAATCTCTCCAAAGTTGAAAAGAAAAAGAGAGGAAAGCTATAAAAGTTTCCGACTCAAAGAAAGAGAAATACTGCACGCCTGGAAGCTAGTCTTTCAAGTATAGTAGAGACGATAACTTCTATAGAATAGGATCCTATAGCTATTAGAAGACATCTAAGTATAGTGAAATAAATAACTTCTATAGTATTTTTTATGCTATTGATGTTGGCAGTATAGTGGGGATGACTATATCTACTTATAAGTAAGTAAATAAGTAGAAGAGAGTGAGTAAGAGAGAGAGAAGAGAGAGACAGAGAGATCAATAGAGATACAATTGATACTCTGCTTTACGTTCCACGAGGAAATTATCTGGTTCAAGATCAGGAGGGCAGATGAAGTTAGCCTTTTAACCATTTAAAATAGTCATTATCTTACGCCTCCCACCGTGATCAGGAAGACAAAAATATCAAAAAATTCAATGATTCTGTAATACCCCAGAATTTTTCCATTTATACGCAATTAACTGTCGAACTGCTCCTGTCTGACTATTATAACTGGAGGAAAGAAACGTAATTGATAAGCTCTAGAAGGGTACAGATGAATTTCAAATTGAAGGAAATTATAGGTGTTTGAGAGAGTGATTCTTTTCATGCAAAGTTTCATTCACCCTTATGACATTCGCCCTATATGAATTGATAGATTTATCAAGACTTGAATAGAACGCAAATTGGAAAGTTTATATTATATTGTGGGAAACAAGTGTAATTCACTAGCAAGTCTAGCTAGTTACGATAGGTGTGAGGATTCATTGACTGATATTGGATTAAGAACTCACTTAAATAGTTATTAAGGTTGAGTTTATCCTTAACCTCGGAGTTCATTGTCAAAGTAACTGGAATCAGCAAGGAAAAGGTAAACAAGCTACTCATCTGAAACAATCTAATTTGAATGATGGTACCTGTCAGAGTGATTATTACAATAGAGATTCGAGAACTTCCAGCTTCATTAATTGTTCTGACAGAAATTCAGTTGTGAATGAGCATTGAAGTTAGATGAACCGCAATGCTCCTGCGACTGTAACCGACTACTTTTCGAAATCAATTCGCAGCTTCAACATCACATCATCACTGCAAAATCAGAAATTTAGAGTCCGTTCGAAGTTGACTCACAGAACTTTGATGGAGTTGGCCGAATTGGAACGGAATATGGAATGGAAGGCATAGTTTGGGTTCAGTAGAAATTGGGATGAGAGACTGAATTAGAAATTTTGGGATTCAGCAACGTGGTTCGTGACGACCCCCACTCGTGAACCTCATCATAGCTGGACCATTTCATTGCTGAGTTTCTAAATCAACGTCCTTTGATGTTGCCGACCTCTCACCGAATGGGGCTCTCCGTTATCAGTAGTGTAACCAAACTCATTCCGTGTGTTATCAACCGCCGTGCAAAACGTATTTCATCTCATCAGCAACAAGCGCGAACCTCTGCTACAATCTCAAACGGATTAAAATTACAAATTGAATTTTCCGCTTGTCTTCGACTGAAATAGAACATGAATTAGTAGACCCCTACTTCCTGTTGTAATCATATTTACAAGTTGCATTAGAGAGAGGGGCATTCGCTTTCCTTGTTGATCAGAATAATTTATTCTCAGAATATTATAATGCAATATTGTGATGCTAATGTTATTTTCCTCTTTACTCACTGATGCAGCTATCTCATTAAAATAGCTTTTTATCCAATGTAGCCTATATTTTTTTTGCAATTACTTGAACATCCTATGAGAGATAAATGAATTTATCAATTTTTCGGAAATGTGTATCGTAGGAAAAGTGCATGATGCAATGATTTTTTTCTAAGAAAGGTTAATATTCCGAGAGAATTATTTGGGTTTTAAATGAATAATTAAACTCGTAGGTTTCTATGTTCCAGGAATGAAATATTTTCACAGAAATTTCAAAACTATAATCATCTTAACATTATATATTTATATTTTATTCATCGTCACAAATATTAATATATTTCTTCTTTTAGATAGTATGAAAATAGCATTATTCAGCAATAAAAGCTTTTATATCCTTTTTTCTGTATAGAAATTTTTCACTATATAAAAGAATGACATTGTATTTCATTTCAATGAATTCATGAATTCATCTATACTCAAATCATAACGATATGATTCGACAGAAAACAACAAGCTTAGCCCAAAAACTAATTCTCTCCCAAATTCTGTTAATAATAATGTTAACGGGGCAAATTTTTCCTCCATATTTTTAAATTTAATAGTTTTTATCTATTCCCATTCAATCTAGTGAGTTTTTTGTAACTCTGGAATTCTATCCAATTTCAAAATACAAGCAAAGTCTGTACTATACAGAGTTGCACGATATCAGAGTTCTGCAATCAAAAACCATTCATACAAACAAAGTTGGTCAAAGCTCACTTTTTTAATACACATTCAATAGAACCTGACCTTCTCGTTCCTCGTGTATAGTTGAAGTGAGATCGACAAACAGGTCTCACTTGAAGCCGAAGGGAAACAATCTGTGTTGGACTTGTAATAGACCATAAAGTGCCTGAGCTTTCATTTTACAACCGAGAAACATTGAATTATTAGTGCCTGTTCGAGATTACTGTGCGATGGGTAATATTCGGCAGAATATTATAGTTACAGAGTTTCATAGTTTTTAACAATGGTATTGATTCCAGTACAGTAATAACTGTGTTATTTGATACTTGATTGCTAAAACAATGAACAATATTTGAAAGATAAATAAATTTTCCAATAAGAAAAAGCTGTAGGATAAAAGAAAATAGAAAATTAAAATACAGAAAATGTGCAAGAGCTATTCTTTATCTAAATTATAGGAAATTTGTGTACGCTACGTATTCTTTGTCATTTGACAAGATTGTAATAAGCAATACTCGGGAGTAGGAATTTGATAAGGACTTCACCAATCCATCATCAAAACAAGTTCAGTATTGGAAATGAGCTTTATGAAATCTATTTCATTTTATTCCATGAAATTTGAATGGTTTCATGTTACTCATTGGAACTTGAGTTTAACGTGAAAATAACAAGGAAACATTGTCAGTTCTATGAACTGAACAAGGAAATATAGTCAATTTTAGAGGATAATGGATTTTGGGGGATAATGCTTTCTATGGTTTACCATATTGGATCTCTTCCAAGAAATGCTTTCAGGGCTATGTGAGCTCCATAACCAACAATCTATATTAGAGGTTTGTTTATTATAGATACAAGCTACAAAATCTGTAGATTAATGGATCAGCCTCTTCAGAATAAAATGACTAAACATCGACTATTTATTCTGCTTTATTTATATCGTGATACCATACATCATACTACGTGAGCATTCAATTTAGTTCACAACTTGACTGCATTGAACCGGCAATTGATAAGTTGCTAATATGCATCAAATATATTGAATATTGATAAATTATTTTTTATCAGGGCGAATGTAATTATTGTGGTTATCGAGTGGCTGGTTCCAATTGATAATGGAGATCAAAATCATGAATAGTTAATTAATTGAATTAGATAAATAATCAAATTACATCACAGACGTTTTCGTGGCAGGATTTGTGGATTAATTAACTATTATTATTTAGAGTATGTTAATAGCTTTGGGGAGAACAGGTTGTTCCACCTCGCCATGTATAACCTAATCAACTATGATATTGCTCCCTTGTATCTGATCAGTTGATCAGTTGTGATTGGAAGCTAGATTGAACAAGAAACTGGACTGAATGACAAGTCAACTGAACTGGTGCAGAACGGGAACTGAACAGGATCTGAACTTGAACTGAACAGAAACTAAAAAGGAAACTGAAATGAAACTGAACTGAAACTGAATGATAACAGGACAGAAAATTAACGGAATCTGAATGAAAACTTATTAGGAACTGATCGGATTAAGTGAATAAAATGTAATGAACAATATTATAAATACAATTATCAATCTTTTTTTTTTTTTAATAAGGAGACTCGAAGTCTTATTCAGTATGGATAACTACAACAACATCATCTCCACTACTACACAGAAAATCTCCTTTTTGTTTAGAGAGGGTTGAAATATAAAAATAATAATTTCTCTGAATGCCAATAATATGCATTCAGAGGAGTTTATTTACAAATACAGATACATATAATACATATATCTCGACTCATAAGAGAATCCCGACTCAATAAATTACTTAAGATAATTCTAATCCTAATTATGATGCCCCACTATAAAATAATCCCCTTATATATTCCCCTATAATCCTCTTCATATTTTGGACATGGTGTGAGTGTTTTCATCCTATACGTATTATATTCCTATCTTGAATAAATTAATAAATAAACGTGATTACATGACGAAAAAGGAAATCTTACAGATGAAACAACTCTTAACCATGCTATCAAAGGCCCATTTAGAGCATATCTGATAGCCACTTTATAAAAACTCAACCAATGAGTATTAGTGGTAGGCTTTGAATATAAGCTGTGGGTGTAGATAACAGCCAAGAAAGGGACCTGGATACTGTAATAAGAAGAACCAGTGGGGAAGTAGCCGGGAGAAATGCTGTAGCCCAGTCTTGGTACAGCAGGACGAGCAATTAAGACTTTAAAGCTCTGTGAGTGTTTTCACAAATGGAAGACCAGGATGAAATATTTAATGGGATGGTGCCTGGAGGACTGTAAGCACTTCAACCTTCGTCTCTCTACCAGACAGTGGCGGGTGATATTTGTAGGAGGTGGTGGTGGGGGGCATTCTAGGGAGGTTTCAAGCATTCAAGGGAAGTTTCAAGAGCAGGGGGGAGGTTCCTCCACAAGCAACGCAAACGTACAATTAAAATCAAGGTTGCGCAGACTACAATGATAAAGACGCCGTGACTAAACTCCTTTGCATTGTCTTTTAACACCCGAACGTTTTCTTCCTGCTAATTCTCTTCATTTATGCGTGCTTCTGCAGTATTCCAAAAGCATAAACACTTCCACTTCTTCACAGTCATAATGGGGGAAGATTCATCATGAGGGTTGAGTCCGTAACTGTGTGTTGCATCAGCTTTAAGAAAGTGCTGTTGGTGACAATTATTTATTGTAGTTCACAACAACTGAAAATAGGGCGACTTTTAGGTTTGTGAAGAATTTTTTTTCTGTAAAATTCTCCCTCCATAAGAATGTGGGGTAGTCTGAGTTATTAGCTGACAACAACTGCAGATTATTATCAGTTCACCAAAGTATAGAATTTTCCCGACTAATTTGACTGTTGTTTTCTATATAAAATATTGTTTTATAAAATTGGTATTATTGATTGTATTGGAAATATTCTGAAGATGGAAAACTTCGAAAACATGTAATACATTTTATGGTTAAAGTTGAACCTCAATGTAACTGTAATATAAAAAATATATATATGAAAACTAATAATATTTTTCATTGATTGAGGATTGTCTTGATGGCTTGTGGACAGAAAAAAACGTGATATTACTGTAGAATGTTATCAATAATCATAACCTTCATACTCTGAGCACAGACAATATTCTATCTTAACAGGAAATAGAATTATCTCTGCTCTGAGTAATGAAAATCTTGATATTTCTGAGTTCTCTCATAAATGAATCTCACAATATCCTTGAGTACTGCTCAAAAATCTCTCCACACTCATTCGGCATTACTGTTCAATACTGGATGTTGAGCTCCAAACAAAACTCGGTCAGCAAGACTTCTATTTCTTGACGTTCTGAAGAAAGAGCATTCGATAACCATTAATTGGAAAGATCGTTAGTTTCTCCATCTGAAAAAGAAGGAGGCTTGACGCGTCTGAAAGAAGCGGGATTGCAAAGAATAGATTATGAAGAATGGATAAGGAAGTGGAAAGCATTTCGTCAATTGAATCGACCGATGCATGGTCTCTTTTCTCTCTTTTATCCTCTTTCCCCAGTTTCTTTTCACTCTTCTATCCTCTTTCCCCTGGTCCTCTTCTCCCTTCTGTCCTTTTCCCCCTGTTCATCTTCTCCGTCTCTCCTTTCTCCATTCTTCATCGAGTGAAGGTTTTGGTACTCTGTTCATCAGGCCGATCCCTTCGCATTCAACCCAACAACACCACAGCTGAAATTCCTTTTTCATTTCCCAACCCCTGTTTTGTAATGATTATGGCTTTCCAACGCGACCTATCACTGCTTCTCCACCATTACAGAGCTCCCTATACAGCCCGGACAAGTCTAGAAATTTGGAACGATTGGAACGTTATCGAAAGTTTTGGTCTTTCACAACACTGCTCTCTATTCAAAAAACATCAAGAGACAACATTAAATTCATTGAGAACATTAATATTCAACAAGTATGTTAAATGATTCCTCATATTTTTCTATTTTGGTCCAGGCTGCTACACATTTAACAGATTACAAGTGTTGTTCCTCGAAACAAAACTGAAAATGAACTTATTGAAGTACTGTATTGAAGAATATTTGAAGAACAAATTGAAAGACCTGCGCCCAGATGTACGAGGGACAATCAAATTTAACCGCCGCCTGATGTCACCTAACGAATCTCAATATTCTCAATAGAAAATTAATTGCATTGGTTCCGTAAAATAACGTCATTTTACGAATGAATTTTATTGGCTTCTGGGCAATAGTGGCCGCTGAAATAGTTGTGCTGTGAAATAGTTATGTATCTCTAGATTTATCTCAAACTATGATGAAATAATAATTCCAAATAAGAATTTCAAACGCGAGAGTATAGTATGTGAACTATTTACATTGAATTTGTACTTGAATAGGGTTTTTTTAGTAAGTTTATACAAAAGATAGGCCATTGTTAGCGTATTTATCCATAAAATACAGTAGAAGTAACTAATGTTAATTACGTAAAGGAAGTGTATGATTTTGTGTTTGAAAATACAAATTCAGGATTAACACATAAGGGAATCAGTATACAGTATTGCTAAGCATGGGGAAGATGAAAGAGTAATGAGTTCTCAAAGAAAGTCCTGCGGTTACAAGGAAAAAAATAGCTTGGAAGAAAGCTCAATGAAATATTTACAATTTTTTCAGAAACGATGAGGAAGCTTTAAGAAAAAACTCGATCTTGAAACTTGCTCTTGTAATGAGCTTTGTGGGCTCACTTTGTGATTGACAACGTTTAATAGAGTTTTTTCTGAGGGGATTCTTTGAGAAGAGCTTAGATTACGAGATTGATAAGAACCTTGTTGAGTAGAGTTGAGAAAAAACTTGTAAAAATGTAGTAACTTTGATGTGGTTTCTTTGACCGAATGATAAAAATTCTTAACAGAATTTCTTGGAGATTCTGTATTGAACTTTTGCTATCGATATTGGACATTGAGCGGACTAGCCTGGACAACCTGAATTCATGAAATGGTTGAATATGATGATGCGGATAGTTACAGGAAATAACTATATCGCTTACGTTCCCGAATACCAATTACTCAAACTTCAACTCGAGAAGAGTATACATGACTGAAACTTCAATAATTCCCACAGACCTGAGCTAATTTCAAGAGCCCTGTATGGATCAAATTGTAAAGCGCCCGTTACGTTATGATATACGAGTAGAAGGAATTTTGACTGACAACTAAAATATAATCGGAACTGTGTATCGTTTTCTTAAAGTCTATCGAAGATACACAAGAAGCTTTAGCCACGAATTCATTATCATTGTTCAATTGTATGAAGGAATCAGTACTGTCAACCCAAACTTGAAAACACCACTGTAATTTGTTTTCAATCAACACGCTGGCAATTTGCCCGCTATTGCAATTGGAGCAAAAAGTAAATTGGAATCTGATGAGTTGAGACCAAACTGCTGAAGTCACTATTTTCGAAGAAGTGAAGCTGTTGCTGTAGCTGAAGGACGAACGTAGTGATTTAAATATTTGGGCGCTCAGCTTCATGAAAGTCAAAGAGGCGAAAAAACAAAAGTAAAAAGAGGAAGGGATTTCGAAAGCAATTTGGAAAGGATTTATTTGGGATCGCAATGCGGCTGCAATCTCAGATTGGATTCCAAATAATGAAGTAGCTCTCTCTCCGCTTTTCTCCTGGCAGCTAGCAGTCAGCTTCCGACCGGCGCGAACCCAACAAACAAGTTATCGGCATTTGCTATGGCACAGCGCAGAGAAAAAGTGCTATGCCACTAGCTTAGGCGCACACCAACTCACCAGCAATCAAATGGATCACCATTGTAACATAGACATTGTAACATTTATCATCTCATGACATTTTATAATGTTGATCAATTCTATTCCAGCATCCAGGATAAGAAGCAGAATAATTCTGTATTGAAATATTTTTCAATCGAAGAAACTACATAGACAGACAAGCCTCAAGCTATAAATATAGACAAATACATGTAATCTGGGGCAAAAACGCCGGCAATAAGAATGTTTTCAATTTTTTTTAAACAGTTTAATTAAACCTTTCTTCGTTGCAGTATGTTTTTGAAGACTTAAGGCGTTTTTGATAGACTATTTCCAATTTCTTATTATTTTTGATGATAATTCCATCCAAAGGAAGAATGAAGATGAAGTGTTTCTGATGCCCCGTGACATTAAAATTCTTTTGTAAAATAGTAAGTTATCATCGAAGAGTATTATTATGACTTGTGAATGAGATAAGTTCATTCAATTACAGTAATTTCTCTATGAATGAGATGAGTCCATAATCCATTTAATTTTAGTCATTTCTAGGAGCAGTTCAACATACAGAAATGAGAAATAGGAGTAGATGTGGATAGCAAACCATTACAGTACTCGAGATTATCTAGAATCCAGAACATTACATAGATCAAAATTGTCCAGTGTATTATAGATTATGCATCGTCGATACAGTGAGTTATCAATAAAAGAGGCGAACAGTGAAAAGATTTAAATTATCTAGAAAATAGTTCCGAACAATAAAATAGAAGATAAGAAGACCTACCAAAAGATTAGTAGCAGGGATGTGAAAAACTATGGAGCTGATACATAATTATCTAATCGCACGACAATAATGGAAACCACCAGTGCAATGTGAATAAGCCGCTCTCCAAACAACGAATTAAGTATTAGTAGATGGATATTACCACTTTCAGGACACATGACCTCGACACCCTCCCCCCCCAACTTCCCCCCTCCACCAACCCCCTCAATCACCCCCCCTCACAATCACACTACTACTGTACGTGAAGAATGAAATGAAGGGAGGGAGGTCAAGGTCATGTGTCCTGAAAGTGGTAATATCTATCTACTAGTATTGATAATTGAGTATTGAGTATTTATACTTGACTATCAAGTATTTATACTTAAGTATTGAGTCACATCTTGGAATCACAGAACGAAGCTTAGCAAAAAAGCACAATTTAAAAGAGTTATGACAACATTGAGCGAAATGGAATTGTGGAATGAACCGAAGCAAACGTGGAGCTGCCTCATTTCTCCATCAAGTATTAAACTGTTCCTTTCACTTGATATATTTTGTCCTCAACCATAGCAGAAGAAATAATGCCTAAGAAAATAATGGAACAAGAGCAGAGAGATATGAACGCTCGTTCGGAAACGAATGAGATGTGATGATGCGTTGTGTGGGCTGAAAATAAAGTCTATTGACTGGTGTTGAGCCGGGGACGAGCTGGAGAGAGTCAGAGGAATAACACCTTCAAAACATCGCACAAATCCAATCCATCCCGATGCGGTTCACTCTAATCCGTCTTCGGCACTAAGCTGCTACACTGGTCGCTAACTCTTGAAACGCTCCTCCTCATATTATAACCCACAATGTCTCCATATTGCACAGCTTATCCATCTTACAAAGTAGCCTATACCAACCGCTTGTATTTCAAAAGAATTGTGAACAATGACCTAGTAATGTAATTCCAGGAATGCTTAGAAGTTTAGTAAAGTAATAATTAGTGAGCAATCTATAGGATAAGCTGAATATAGTATTTTTCGAAAAGGCAAAAGCAAAAATAAGAAGGGAAAATATTAGATTAGATTAGAGAGAAGAAAGGAGATTAGATTAGATCAGAAAGAGATGAGTAATAAGCAGAAAGAAAATGTAAATGTGAATAGTAATGTAAAATGAAGTAAAAATGTAGAAGATTAAAGAAAACCTACTGGAAATAAAAGCACGAGAAACAAGGGACTGGGAGATAATAATCCATAATAAATTTGATATTCTTGCTAGATTCTGTCCAACAATATTATGTCCAAAAATCACTTTCTCAAGTATAGTACGTTGTTCCTTGGAGAGATGAAGCCCAAAATTCAATACACCTTCTTGAAATTAATGGAAATTTGAACAATTTTATCTTATAAGGTATGACAGTTCGTAGGTTGACAACCTTATAAGGTTGGAGTGGTTCGTAGCCGAGGCGGCTAAGGCGTCAGACTGATTAAGTTATCAGCAGTCAGATAAAATCCATTGGGCCAGGGTTCGAGCCTGGTTGACGGAAAGGATTTTGACAAATACGGCCACTCCCGTCTTTCGGAGGAGACGTTAAGCCGTCGGTCCCGACTGCCTAAAAGTAGTCGTCATATCTCATCATCACCCCACTCATTACCCACGCACAAGCCTAGAGCTCATGTGGGCATCATCCTCAGAAAAAAAGAAAAAAAAAGAAAAAAAGTTCAGTGTTCGAACTTTAAATTTCACGTTAACCCTCAAATAGAGTTCTTATCAATTACAGTATCGGTACTTCTATAAAATCCTTTTTCGATTCTATTACACTACTACGTGAAGAATGAAATGAACTGTGCATTATTTCAAGTAAATTTTCACTGTTCTTACTGCGTGAAAACAAAAAGAAACTGAAAGTGTGAATCTTTGATAGTATAGCTTCAGAAAATCTCAATCTTGGAAACAACAGCAAATTCGTATAAAACGAGAGTCCTATGCAGAACATCGTTCCCTGAAAAAGCTATCTAATGCCAGGTTCATGACTTCGTATTTGTTTTGTTTTCAAGTGATCTCCGAGGAAAAAGCGTTGAAGATTTGGCAAGATAGAAGCAGAAGGAGAATAATTTGTGAGGTGCATAGCAGCAGTGGAGGAGAAGGAAAGAGATTTTCCCAGAAACAAGAGAAAGCTTTTCAATGACATTGAAAGATCCGAATGTAAATATCTTGTTTTCGAGGAAGTCTTCTAACGGAAGCTGAGATCATTGTCATTGCCACACAGTGCAGCGCTACTGAAATGTTTCCAGATAATTGCGTTATAAAGGATAAGGAATGATGATTCTGAGAAAGATCTTTCAAAAACGCTTCTTTGACAGCAGTAGAATGTCACTTGAAGCTAATGATTCATAGAAATCTGTATAAACTTCTTTCTGAAGAATATCCTTTGGTGTCAGCTCGACTCAAAACTAAGTGAGGCATAGAGATGAAAGTAGACTGAGAAGAGGAAATTTATTATTAGATGTTTCGTGGTGAGAGAAAAAAAAGGGAAGAGAAGAAATTTATTTCGAAAACTCAAATTCATAAAATGGTTGTGAATAATGATGGGAAACAGGAAATGATGAAATATGAAAATGAAAGATTGATTGATTTTTATTAAAATGCTGAGAAACCTATTGCAAAGAGGGAGAATGAGGGAGGAAGAATGATGGAGGAAAGAGAGGAAGAGAGAGAGAGAGAGAGAGTGAGAGAGAGAGAGAAAAAGAGAGAGTGATTATGAACGGAGAGAGATTTAGAGGGGAAAGGAAGAAAACAAAGTGGAATAAAAAATATGATGGATTTACTTTTGAACAATACGAGTGATAGAAAACTGAAGTTTGAAAAAACAACAAAAGAAATAGGAGAGGGTGAACAATTATAATAGAATGGAAAAGTAGGTGCATGTGTTGGGGTAAGAGGAAATTGGTTTAAACTGAAAATTCCTAGGTTATACCATTAAATAATCAATGGCATCAATCAAGAAAATGAATTCTCCAAATACCTTTACTTATCAATGTAATATTACTACTGTATATCAAAGGAAACCAATCATTTCAAAGTTCTATATTTTTATATCTACCAATGAACCGGAACTGTAACTGAAATACATCCAAACAAGACGTGGTGTCTTCCTTTTCTATGACATTTATATCCCCAGCGATTCTTCTATTACATTCACGTTACATGCTTGCAGGAATTTTGTGCTTCTAATATTGTATTTATTGTCAACCAAATACATTCTATGCACTAAACATTCATTATCTTTGTAAGCATTATTCTTGGCAAAGAGATTTTTATCACTATTACAGTAAAGTCCCGGTTATCCAAACCCCGGTTAACCGAGCCTGTCATTCAAAAATAACAAACATAAATTTAAAGAAGGTCTTAAAATAGCGAGGAAGAAGTTACCTAAGAAAACGATCAAATAATTATTTGTTTAAGAAATTATGCATGTTTCTACTCGATTACAGGTCAGTAATTTTGATTATTATAAGCTTTTGCTCCCAATTAATCACATCAGTTTTGTAACCTTTCATGGGGTTTTACGTATTCTTTACCACTACTGAACTTAACCTTCGTATTATCCGAGATTTCCCGTTTCCGAGATTTCCGTAAATCCCAATTACCTCGGATAATTGAATAATCGGGAGTCCACTATATATGAATAGCATGTCATTAGGCAAGTATATCAAATTTCAACATTTATGTATTGCTAATTTCAAAATTGTTTCAAAATTAATCGCTAAACAGAGCAAACAAGCCAGAAATTTTCAAGTAGCCCACGTTTCCCATTAGTAGGGTGACAGACAAGCGATTAAACGCATTAGGGAGGGACGAGTGAAGCGTCAAACTTTCTCCAACAGTTATAATCGAATGTGAAACGGACGGCGGACGAAGCCAAGCCAAGTGCCCGGTCCAGGATAGGGGTAGTAGGCTAGATGTCGCCCTGCCCGATCTTGGCGGTTAGAGAAAGAGGCACTTCATTTGGAATCCAATCTTGGATTCTGTCCGCATCGCGATCCTAAATAAATCCACGTCCAAATTGCGTTAGATACCCCACCCCCTCTACTACCCCCCTCCCACCTACCGACAAACTTCAAGGCTACCAACACTGTAGCACGAAAAGAGTCTCTTACTCTCTACCTTTGCACTCAATTCGATTCCTTTTTTACCCCAGCTGACCTATTTTTTATTGACGATGAATCAAGGGTTTTATGGCTCAATATCTGCTCGAGTATGGGTCATATCGTTCACGGCGCAATCTTTCAAATTCGCACTGAGAACCAGCCACGGTCTAGTCGAGTTGATTGGGAAAAGTAAAGAATAACATTTTGATTATTGTGTGCCAGTTGTTGGAGTCGGTGTTGAATAGAAGAAACTCAGGATTGAAAAGTTGTAGACCATATAAAAAGGAACAATAGATTGGAATGGGAATTATAAAGCAGGAAGCCACTTATTCAGAAAAGGCTACGGTCTGAGAAAGATTTAGTAAGAAACAGCTATAAAAACGGAACTATTCTACAATAATTCCATAAGAGATTCACACAACTCCAAAAATCAAAATAGAGAACAGGAAGCTGAGAGTGTGTTAGAAACAGATTTCAAATGAAAATTAGTTTTGGGTTCTGTTTTTTCAAGCTCAGTTAGTTTGTTGGTTAACAATTATTGTTATTTTAAGCTCATACATTTTCAAGAATGAAGATATGGTTGGAATTTATATTATACGGCTTTGATTCTGGAACCCGAGTCTGTTCCATGAATTTCAGAAGTCATGTAAAACTGGAAAAAGCCGATCACACATTAGACTAATAAGTTTATTTCGTAGTAGGCTATGCATGCTATTGATGACCTCTGTGTGACCACCTTTCTTATTTGAAATTATTTTTATTTATTACAGGTATTTTGAATTTCTATGCAGAAATCTAGAAACCATCAAATTACTCCAAAGTTTCAATTATTTCAATATTCTATATTATATTTTTCGGTTCTGTTGTATAGGTCATTCAATTTGTATTATAAGAAAAAATTGATTTTTGAATTATCATATTATTCAATAAGAAAATTTTTCAAAGTGTGTACATGATGATAAAATTCCATCAAATTAAATTGAAATACTCGTATTCTATTCGATTATTAACTACAAGCTGTCCCGGCGAACTTCGTATCGCACTCTTCCCCCACCCCCAAATGTCCCCCCTTCATGCCACCCCTCAAAAAATGTTATCCCCCAAATGACCCCCGTTCATTCCCCCCCCCCCCCACATATCCCTCTTCATGACAACCCCCTCTTTCCCATCAAATGTCACTCCCCTCTTCCCACCAATTTTTTTTTTTTAATTTCATCTATTTTGTAATTTTTTTTCATTTATTTATTTTTTTTTATTTCTTCTATTTTTTTTCATTTATTTATTTCATTTTAATTTAAAAAAAAAATTTACTTTTTATTTTTTTCCGTTCTTCAATTTTATTATTTGAAACAATAAAACATGTATGATACGAACGATAACTCATTCTTAATTTATGATTCTAGCGTAAAAAAATAATTAGAGTAGAAAACCTAGTACAAAAAGAAATGGTCCGGAGCGGGAATTGAACCGCGGACCTCCTGTGTTCAAAGCAGACGCTCTAGCACTGCGCTACGGGAGCTTAGGATCTTAGAGCAGATTTTCCGATCTCAAATACACGATCATCTTCCCGTAGCCGCTTGGCCGGCAAGTTTGATAAGTCTGTGAAATGTTTGATAGGTTAGGTCATTAATGTACTAATTATTTATTAATTACAAAGGGATTTTCTTATATTTTAATACATATTATGTTAACCAGTGCTGTAACAATCCAAACTAATCCAAAATCATCTAAATCGGTTCAGCCGTTCTCGAGTTATAAGCGAGCGTACAGACATCAACTCTCTTTTATTAATATAGATAATTCGTTAACCCACATAGAAACACTCTTCTACTGAAGATTCACACTTGAGTTGATTTCCTAAGAGAGGAAAATACAGTAATATGGAGAACAAACCAATTACTTTGTTAGCATTTTCTCAGAAAGGAAGGCACTAGAAAAGTAAATCGTTTTCCATTTTCATGGAAGGATGGTCTCAACTTCAGTAGAAGAGCAATTTACAAGGGGAGTAAGAGTGCATCAATCTTCTTTGGAGCGATGATCTTTAAATGGAATTCTTGAAAATAAATAAACGAATCGTCTGCAGCAAGTCAACACGAGCGAGTGTTTGGAGTGGGGCGGAGTGGAATTGGTTTACTGCGAAAACATAATCTGACACTGCTGTTGATTCACTGTAAACCGCAACAGCTAATACAATGTACCCTTCAACTACAAAATACTGATTCTCTTCCAAACGCTACTTGGTAACAAACTGAACAAAATGTCTTATTAGTTTTCTTCAATTATTAGAACTACAGTTAACCATTTGCTGTACTCTAGTGTTCAAGGCGGTCTGTGGTGGAGAATTAAAATGAATTGGGGTTTGCTCATGCAGAATCTCTAATCATAAACTAACCAAATAAGAGAATCCCTGCTCTGATTCCGAGGTCTTCAAATTGGTTTACCATTTTCACGAGCAAGGATGAGAATTAATTTCTATTTTCAAGTCATGAATATATCATTCTCTTATTGATATTTATGATTTAGGTCGAGTCTTACCAAATCAAGTTCATAAAGTTACAGAAATAATAGTAGAAAAAAACTTGATAGTAACTTCAAGGTGAAATTTTCCGCAAAAAAATTATTATAATTGTTGTAGTTGAATAATATTCTTGACATATCTTTTGTGGATTCTGGAAAGATCATTCTCTCTATTTGAATTTTATTGGTTGCTAGATGATAAATTTAGTCATAAATAAAAAATGGAATATAAATTGAAACTCAAGATCCGTCTCCATTAAAACATGATTTCCATTTCATATGAAATAGAACTGTAGATTTCACCGGTAAGAAGAATAGCTTGAAAAATGACAAATAAATTACTTGAAACTTCCCATTTCATAGAATGTTGAATTATGAACTCATCTCAAAATAATGCTTTGCTTTTAATAATATATAATTATCTTAAAGATTTTATATGCATTTATTTATGAGTAGATGGTATTTAAAGTTCAAATTTCTCTTCTTGTCGGTGGAATGTGATGAGATTCTAGAGATTCCAAAATTAATAAGAGAATTGGAGATATTATAACTAATTTAAAATTATAGGGTAATTTATACCCTAAGAGCAAAATTATTTAAGTCATCCACAGTGCATCATGAGAATATTTTCTTATCAATTAAACTATTACTCACCAATTAGTGGACAAGAGAACGGTACGAATCAGCTTCTTAAAGTTCACATACCTGCAACAGAGATATAGAATTGTTGATAAGAAGATTATGAGATTTTTGATTCTGAAAAATGAAATAGGTAATAGATTGGAATAGAATGATGTAATTGAGAGGATTCCACCTCAAATTGGTTCTCAAATGCTAGAGTAATTTCGAAAATACATTTCGTCAATGCTCAAAATGGATATGATCGTCATCCGTTGTTGATAATCAGAATGATTAGCTGATTTTTCAATTCAACACAATTAAATTTGCTCATGAAATAATTCCACTATCCCTCACTATTGAAATAGTCACTAATAAATTTTAAAGCAAGAATAGAATTAAAGTTTTTCAAATTTATAGAATTTTATACTAGATTACAGGTATTATTATTCTATTATTAGTTAGAATTTGGGATGCATGATGTACCTAATTGACAACAATCTTCAACAAGGAAACTCTTTCCCAAGCCATGAAAGAAAATGAAGGTCATTAAAACTGAAGAGATGGTTTCTATTATATTCTGAAGCTTCTTGAGATTTTGCGACGAAATAAATAAGGATATATTTCAGTAATTTTATACGGTAATAAAACAGAAGAGATCATTCTCGTTATTATTCACTCGAGAAAACGATAATGGGTCTGCATGCTCTTAAAAGGAACTGTCCAATGCAACTGAAAAAATGAGATTATTATCAATTATTATAATTACACAAAGAAGCTCAAGCATACTTGAGCATTGGTAAGTGTGCTCCAGCTCAAAGCAAATCAGGTTCAGGGATGATTTCCAGTTCTCTAATAAGGGTCAGATCTCATAATTTCACAGATCATTCTCAATTATCGAAAATAAGATGAAATAACAAAGATTTATACTTATTACAGTAGAGCGGAACTGCAAGATGTATTCAACTTCTCCATAAAGATTATTTTCGACAACGATAGTTCAATGTATTCTAGAAGGCTACACTAGAGTATTAAGCCAGTAGTGGGTGATTCACCTAGTTTGGTCCACTTGATTTAATTACTCAACTACTTTCCCTTTAATTGAATTTCTAGATTTTTAGATTTTTTTTTTCAAATGAAGAATTTTAGAAGAGAACCTTCTCTATCAATTTTATTTCCTTCGTGATAGGAATGAAATAAATCCTTATTTATCCATTTCATAAGATTTCCTGCTAGAGATTTTTAATTCCCTGAAGCATACACGTAAATAATACTCTGATGAGCTTTATTTGATAGCACTTATTTGTGAATACCATGTAGAAAGTCACACTCGCTTCTATCTTGATGAATACTCTGTTATTTCTGAAATTGTATGTCGACCTCATTAGGCCTACATCAGCAAAATAGCGTTCGTATTCTGTGCACTCTGATCTCTGATTATGCATTTGTTCAGCAGTCCTGGTTTAATCGGGGTTAAATTGCAGCTAATCACTTTCAGAATGAGTACCGTGATTGTAATTTGAACAGAAAAAGCAATGAGCGTCCAGGGAATGGGTGTCTGGCAAATTAACTATTTGATTCATAATCACAAAGTGCACAGTCTCGGAATTGCGCAACTGAATCGAGAAATTATTGTGATGACTGAGACTGAACAAATAAATTGAATTGTGCTTATTTTAGCTAGTGCTCTAATTTTCCAGGGATTGATGTTATACACTTTTCTATGTTGCGCTTTTATTCCATTAATAATAGAATATTAATAGAGTGTTCCATTAATAGAGTATTGCTGTATTTGTAATTTTTTGAAATGGCACAAACATTTTGAATAATAATTCACAATACAATGAGAAAGGGAACGAAAAAATAAATGATGAACATTGGTTTAATTGTATAGGTATTGGAATGGAGTGTATCGACCATTTGAAAGGTTGTGCTGAATTTAGTTTCCAGAATCTACAACAAAGTCCTCAATGCGAAAAAATTCTCGTCTTCCAATTAAATCTGGATGATTCAGTGATTGAGCTATTACTGTTGAAGCAGTATTATAATTGATTAAATAAAATTGAACTTCATATTCAAAGACATAATATATTTTCCAAATCACCAGTACAATGCTCGAATAGGAACTAACTTGAAATAACAAAATAAATATGAATTAAGTAAAATGATATCATATGATTGATAATTATCAGATTGAAACTTTTAGTCAAGCAGTTGTTGTATTACCAACAACTTTGTAATGGTTAAATATTTGTGACACCACAAATCTCTCCCTCCTTCATTCTTTTTTTTTATAATTATCTAAAAATTAAACATAATATAACAAATAAATGATTATAGTAATAACATCAACATTATAAATTCCAACACAATAATAATGTATACAATAATGTTTTCTTATAATAAATCCAAAACAATTTTGATACTATATACTATATTATATATAATATACTATATACCCTCGTCCACTCAATTATTTTATTTTATTTATTATTATTTTTTTATCACAAACATTTTATTCTGTTGAATAATATTTTTCATCATCTTCTCATTAGGCTGTAATATTTTAGCGGAGTCCTTATCTTTTATTTGAAAACGACCGTTATTCGAAGCTTCTATAATGATGTATGGACCGTTATATTTTGGACATAAGTTTGCGGAAAATTTTCTTGTTTTATTTGGTAATATATAATTTTTATTAATATTTCATCACCTACTTTGAATTTATTTTGTCTTTTAATTTGTTTGTCATGTTTAAGTTTACGTATTCTACCTTTATTTTTATCCTGTCTAATATTTTCTCATTCCTAGTTTTTCTTCTTCCATTTCGAATTTGTTTTCTGGAGGAAACTTTATAAATTTGAAAATTACATGTGAAAGTTTTTATTTCTCATTAATTCCTCAGGTATACATTCTGTTGTTTCATGAAAATTACAATTTATTATATATTCTGCTTTATCCAAATATTTGTACCATATATTATGCTTATTTATTGGAACATAAGTTCTAAGTATCCTATTCAATTCTTTCAGGGGTCTTTCACTCAGATTGGATTGTGGATGATATATTGATATGTAATGATTTTTATTCCTAAATTCTCCATAGTTGATTTCCACAATTTACTTTGAAAGCAAGATCCATTATCAGTAATCACATATTCAAATGTCCCAAATTCTTTGATGTATTCTTTTACCTTGTTAATTATTGCTTTTGTATTTGCTCTTACCAATGGATATAATTTTACATGCTTAGTGAATCCATCTAAAATTATGCATACCCATTTGAATTTTCCTCCTGGTAACTCTCCATAAATATCCATAAAAACTTTATGTCCTTTCTTCTCAGAAATAATAGTATTCATTTCTAAATCTCTCTTTTCATTGTTGGATTTTACTAATTGACAATATTTACATGTTCTAATATTACTTCCCACTAAATGCTTACAATTTTTTATATAGAAAGTTTCTTGAATGAATTTTGTTGTCTTAGAAACTCCAACGTGTCCTTGTCTTTCATGAATTTCTGTTATTAAATCCTTTTCCAAGTCTTTTGGTACACAAATTTTCCAAAATGAATTCTTTGCATTTTTTCTACAAAATATTAAATTATTATAAGAGACAAAATATTTACATATTTTCACAGTTCAAGTTCATCTTTTATTCTCTTTATCCAAGTATCCTCAGCTTGTCTTGCTTTAATATTTTAATTATAGAATTGAAATTTTGTCATCTTTAACAATATTAAGCACTTTAAAGTCATTTGAATTTCTTATTTCTAAATTTCCCTCATAATCTGTTCTAGATATTATATCTGCAACTATATTTTCATTTCCAGGAATGAACTCCCATTCTAGATCATAGTTTTGTAGTGCTAAAATCCATCTACTCAATCTTCCATGACCCAGTTTACACTTCTTTAAGAAAATTAAAGCCTTATGATCTGTTCGGATTATTACTTTTCTATCACCAAAATAATTCTGTAGCTTTTGCAGTCCAAATATGACAGAAAGACACTCTTTTTCAGTTATTGTGTAATTTAATTCTGATTTAGTTAAACTTCTGCTTGCAAATGCAATCACTCTATGTTCTTTGTTTTCATCTTCCTGATAAAGTTCTACTCCCAATCCTACATCACTTGCATCTGTTGACATTATAAAGTCTTTACTAAAATCAGGATGATTCAACATTACACATTCTATAAATCGTTTTTTTATTTCCTCAAAACTTTTTTCTCCTCTATCCCCCACAGAAAAGTTTTCTTTTTATCAAGTAAATGTCTGAAATGATATGTCAAATTTGAGTAGTTTTGTTGAAATTTTCTATAAAAATTACATAATCCAAGGAAAGATTGTAATTGCTTTAAGTTTTTTGGTTCTGGAAATTCACTTATTGCTTTTATTTTTTCTTTATCTGCCTCAATTCCAAATTTATTTATTATATATCCTAGATATTTTATTTCATATGCAATAAATTTTGATTTACTCAATTTCAGAGTCATATTTCCAGCTTTTAATCTACCAAAAAACATTTCTAATCTGTGAATATGTTGCTCCAATGTTTTACTACAAATTGCTAAATCATCAACATAAGAAATTACAAAATTCATCACTTCCTCTCCCAAAATAATATTTAAACATTTTATAAATTCTGATGAACTCACATTCAAACCAAAAGGTAAATAAACATATTGATATACATTACCAAAAACATTAAATGAAACATATTTTTGACTATCAGTATCCAGAGGTACTTGATGAAAAGCCGAAGTCACATCAAAACAAGTAATGTAATTGCAATTTTGAAATCTGATTAAAATATTGTCAATTGGCTCAGGCTCTGTATAATCTCTCAAAATATATTTATTTAACTCTCTTGCATCCAAACATAACCTTATTGTACCATCTGCCTTTTTTACTACTGTCATTGGATTTGTGAATTCTGAAGTACCTCGTTTAATTATTCCCAGATCTAATAAAGTTTTTAGCTCTTTCTGTACTGCTTCACGTTGAATAAAAGGGATGGGATAACTTTTTTTATTTAATTTTACTTCTGGCTTCATTCTAAGCTTACAAATATATCCTTTTGCTGACCCTGGTTTATTTGAGAAAATTTCTTTATTTTTATCAAATATTTCAATCAATTTATCAACTTGATCTCTAGGCTCATTTTTTAACTCAATTTTCAAGTTTGCAATTTGATTATCCCATAAATCTACAGGTTTATGCATACTATCATTTTTTTCAACAGTGATATTAAACAGCTTTGAATGTTTTAGAGTAGGTTTTATATTAAATTTTATTTTGAACCCTGTATTTCCATTATTTCCTGTTTGAAATCAAGTATTGCTCCAACTTCTTTAAAAATCACAACCTATCAAGATATCAATGTTTGAATCTTCTACTATGAGAAAAACAATTGGAATTACTACATCACCAAAATTCACATCTAACATGATTTGTCTGTCTATCCTCTTCTTTTTTATAGCAATAGCTCCTATTAAGCTTACATTATGTGTTGGTATTATGTTCCATTTTTCCTTCTTTTGTTCAAAATTGATACAATATCTTTACTAATTACAGAAACTTCTGAACCAGAATCACAAATAAGATTATAGTTTTCTCCCAAAATTTTCACATTTACCTCTGCTAAATCATAACCTTTTCTTTGATTTATTTCCCCTTTCTCCTCCAATAAATCCTCTAATGTACAGCAAATATTGAAAATTCCTTTTATAGATTCCTGTAATGTTCCTCTGTCAGATTCTATTTTACATACATCTATTTCATTATCAAACCCATTTAAATGATTATTGGGATTACTACCTAGTGTTTGACAATCCTCTTTTAGTTTAAATTCTGCTTAGATCCTTCTTTTCATTAATTTTCTTATCATTTTCAGTATGTTCATATTCTGGATACCTCCTACCTTCATTGTAGTATCTTCTTCCACGATTTCCTCTGTAGTATTGATTATATGTGTCTCTTCTATTTTGCTCAAATCCTCTTCTATTCGAAAAATTTCTTCCATTCTTATATGAATGATCTGTATCCAATCTTCCATTCAACTGCTCGTCATTCTCAACCTTATCTTCATCAGCATGTTCCTTGTCCTTAGTATTTAAATGATCTTCATTAACCTTATTTTCTTTATTAAAAAATTTATTTCCTCTAGCATCTCTTTTCTTGTATTCATCTCTTTGTTCAAATATTCCAAGTAATTTGACAAAATCATCAGATTTATTTATATTTCTAACAATAGCAGCAGTTTGTATCACATCATCAAAATGATTCATCAATAATTCATAGATTTCTTCTTCAGAGAACTTTGGTGTTATGAATTTTGCTAGATTTGACTTTCTCATAAAATAATCAGTCATGGACAACTGTCCTTGTCTATTAAACTTTCCAAATCTTAAATCATCCTTGACTCTTTTCTGAATATTTTTAGACCAAAATTTTGTACTAAACTCCTCTATAAATTCTTTGAAATTTGAAATATTATCCTTCACATAAGTCCACCAAGCTTTAGTTTGAATATTCTGGTTGAATTGCACAATCAATATACTTTTTATAGTATTCCAATTTTCTATTTTATTGATGATCAAATAATCCTTCAAGCTATCAATGAAAAGCATTGGATTTACAAAATCAATTTCCAGTCTTGCATCTGGTACTATATTTTTTACAACAGTCATGGTTTCTATTGATTTTTTATTACTTACATTTTCAATTTTCTCATTCAATATCTTTATATGTTGTTCCACTTTTCTTTCAATTCCATTTTGAATTTATTTCATCTATTTTTCTTTCAGTATATTTTATTAGCTGCATACTTTTCATCTGTTACTCCTTCAACATAAATTTGCATTTCTTTTTATTGTCCTTCAAAATTTCATCTATCTCAATTCTTCCCAATTGTATTTTTCTTCCACGTTCATTTTAAAATTGTCAACTTCACTCTTCATTATCTTTTGATCTTCTTTACATATTTCTACATCTGCTTTTATCTCGTTCAAACTGATTTCACCTCTTTCATCTCTTCTCTTATCATTTTCACCATTTTTATTTCTAGATTCTCAATACCTACTTTCATCTCTGTCATTTCTGATTTCATATTTGTTTCTAACTTGTCATTACCTACTTTCATTTCTTCTTTCATTCCTTTCATTTCTTCTTTCATATTTGTTTCCATTCCTTTCATTCCTTCCAAAATATTTTCAAACATTTTGCTTATGTTAACATGCTTTCTCAAATCCATTTCCATACTTTCCTCCTTATCTTTACAATTTTCCTCATTTACCAAAAACATTTCACCTTGTAAATCTATATCACTCAACGCACAATTCTCTGTTTCTTCCACTTTTTTGTTTCTTACGTTTTTTGGCGGTATTATAATTGATTAAATAAAATTGAACTTCATATTCAAAGATATAATATATTTTCCAAATCACCAGTACAATGCTCGAATAGGAACTAAACTTGAAATAACAAAATAAATGTGAATTAAGTAAAATGATATCATATGATTGATAATTATCAGATTGAAACTTTTAGTCAAGCAGTTGTTGTATTACCAACAACTTTGTAATGGTTAAATATTTGTGACACCACAAATCTCTCCCTCCTTCGTTCTTTTTTTTTATAATTATCTAAAAATTAAACATAATATAACAAATAAATGATTATAGTAATAACATCAACATTATAAATTCCAACACAATAATAATGTATACAATAATGTTTTCTTATAATAAATCCAAAACAATTTTGATACTATATACTATATTATATATAATATACTATATACCCCTCGTCCACTCAATTATTTTATTTTATTTATTACTAGGTGTCCCGGTGAACTTCGTATCACCCTCTTCCCCCCTCACAAATGTCCCCCATCTTCTCCCTACAAATGTCCCCCTCTTCATGACACCCCCTAAAAAATGTCATCCCCCAAATGCCCCTCTTTAGTCCCCACAAATGTCAACCCCAAAAATCCCCTTCATTTCACCCTTTCTTTCCCCTAAATGTCCCCCTTCATGTCACCCTCCCACAAAAATGTCACGAAGTAAAAGAGATTAATTTAATATAATCAATGTATTTTTATTTTATATAATCAATAATTTTTTTGTTTTAATTTATTTTATATATTTTTTTCAATTTTATTATTAGAAACAATAAAACATGCATGATACGAACGATAACTCATTTTTATTATTGATGATTCTAGCGTAAAAAAATAATTAGAGTAGAAAACCTAGAGCAAAAAAAATTTGACCGTAGCGGGATTCGATCCCGCGACCTCTAGCATCAGACGCAGAGTTTTTTCCACTGAGCTACCGAGGCATTGAATGAGAGTGCTGTGTTTTCTGATCTTGAATCTAGATCATCTTTCGGTAGCCGCTTGGCCGGTAATTTCAAAACATCCGTCTGTAAATGTTTGATAGGTTAGGTCATTAGTTTACTAATTATTTATTAATTATAAAGGGATTTTCTTATATTTTAATACATATTATGTTAACCAGTGCTGTAAAAATTCAAACGAATCCAAAATCATCTAAATCGGTTCAGCTGCTCGAGTTATATTACCAACTCTCTTTTATTAATATAGATTATTTTTTTTTATCACAAACATTTTATTCTGTTGAATAATATTTTTTCATCATCTTCTCATTAACCTTTAATATTTTATCTGAGTCCTTATCTTTTATTTGAAAACAACCTTTATTCAAATCTTCTATAATTATATATGGACCCTTATATTTTGGACATAACTTTTGTGAAAATTTTCTTATTTTATTTGATAATATATAATTTTTTATTAATATTTCATCACCTACTTTGAATTTATTTTGTCTTTTAATTTGTTTGTCATGTTTAAGTTTACGTATTCTACCTTTATTTTTTATCCTGTCTAATATTTTCTCATTCCTAGTTTTTTCTTCTTCCATTTCGAATTTGTTTTCTGGAGGAAACTTTATAAATTTGAAAATTACATGTGAAAGTTTTTTATTTCTCATTAATTCCTCAGGTATACATTCTGTTGTTTCATGAAAATTACAATTTATTATATATTCTGCTTTATCCAAATATTTGTACCATATATTATGCTTATTTATTGGAACATAAGTTCTAAGTATCCTATTCAATTCTTTCAGGGGTCTTTCACTCAGATTGGATTGTGGATGATATATTGATATGTAATGATTTTTTATTCCTAAATTCTCCATAGTTGATTTCCACAATTTACTTTGAAAGCAAGATCCATTATCAGTAATCACATATTCAAATGTCCCAAATTCTTTGATGTATTCTTTTACCTTGTTAATTATTGCTTTTGTATTTGCCCTTACCAATGGATATAATTTTACATGCTTAGTGAATCCATCTAAAATTATGCATACCCATTTGAATTTTCCTCCTGGTAACTCTCCATAAATATCCATAAAAACTTTATGTCCTTTCTTCTCAGTTAAACTATATATATATTTAAATATATTGTTTAAATATAGTACATATAGTTTCATCTGTATCCAATCTTCCATTCAACTGCTCGTCATTCTCAACCTTATCTTCATCAGCATGTTCCTTGTCCTTAGTATTTAAATGATCTTCATTAACCTTATTTTCTTTATTAAAAAATTTATTTCCTCTAGCATCTCTTTTCTTGTATTCATCTCTTTGTTCAAATATTCCAAGTAATTTGACAAAATCATCAGATTTATTTATATTTCTAACAATAGCAGCAGTTTGTATCACATCATCAAAATGATTCATCAATAATTCATAGATTTCTTCTTCAGAGAACTTTGGTGTTATGAATTTTGCTAGATTTGACTTTCTCATAAAATAATCAGTCATGGACAACTGTCCTTGTCTATTAAACTTCCCAAATCTTAAATCATCCTTGACTCTTTTCTGAATATTTTTCGACCAAAATTTTGTACTAAACTCCTCTATAAATTCTTCGAAATTTGAAATATTATCCTTCACATAAGTCCACCAAGCTTTAGTTTGAATATTCTGGTTGAATTGCACAATCAATATACTTTTTATAGTATTCCAATTTTCTATTTTATTGATGATCAAATAATCCTTCAAGCTATCAATGAAAAGCATTGGATTTACAAAATCAATTTCCAGTCTTGCATCTGGTACTATATTTTTTACAACAGTCATGGTTTCTATTGATTTTTTATTACTTACATTTTCAATTTTCTCATTCAATATCTTTATATGTTGTTCCACTTTTTCTTTCAATTCCATTTTTGAATTTATTTCATCTATTTTTCTTTCAGTATATTTTATTAGCTGCATACTTTTTTCATCTGTTACTCCTTCAACATAAATTTGCATTTCTTTTTTATTGTCCTTCAAAATTTCATCTATCTCAAGATATATATATATTCAGCAATCAATCCCCACCAGGGATGCCAATTTGAAGCAGTATTATAATTGATTAAATAAAATTGAACTTCATATTCAAAGACATAATATATTTTCCAAATCACCAGTACAATGCTCGAATAGGAACTAACTTGAAATAACAAAATAAATATGAATTAAGTAAAATGATATCATATGATTGATAATTATCAGATTGAAACTTTTAGTCAAGCAGTTGTTGTATTACCAACAACTTTGTAATGGTTAAATATTTGTGACACCACACTGTACAAGCTCGTATCATCAACAATAACCTATTCTGTCCAAGTAGCCAAAGTGTTTGTATTGTTTATAAGTTGACTTTGTTATTCGAGTGTTCTGAGAACTTTGATAAGAAGATTAATTGAAATTCCAACAGAGATGTTATTTCCACTTCTGGCACATATTACCATCACTGTATCTTTCTAGTTTACAATAATCCAAGTAATTAAAAGACCTGCTTGTCTGATCCCGATGATAAAAGAGAATTAATTGAATGACACTTCTGATTCTTCTAATGAATTATGATATCTGGATAATTTTCCCCCCGATTATCAAAATAGATGAACACATTATTTCAATATTCAGTTCGATATGTTCATTATAGAGAAACTGGATCACCACTTGAGCTATCACAAACATATTGTTTTTAATGGTTTATACACTTATACTGTATATAGACCTAAATTTCATAAAAAATGACCACTTACATCTGACAATAATCATGCTAATTGAAATTATAAAACTATCTGTGGATAAACAAAGTTAGCTTTCATTTTTTCAACAGTAGAAAGTTCAATAGATGTGGGAATTGAAAACCCGAAATTCAGTAAATAATTATGACATACTGACTACTTCGATATTAATAAATTCCTATGGCTTTTTCATCTGAGAATATACAAATGGAATATTTCTACCTCCCGATACACAAATGATTTCATCAGAGAATAAATTAACTCTGTTCTCAGAATTTTCTTCCATGATGAAATAAATACACATTGTTTGTTCCTATATTGTCTGTTATGATATTTTCTGTTTTCACCAAAATGTTATCAACCGTGTATAAAATTAACGAATTATTCATTTTTACAAAAATCCTCATTGCATTGAGCTCAAACTCAACTTTCAAGTCAAGATGATGCCATAAGCATGGGAACCAAACTTTTGAAATGAAATTTTCAGTAGAGAAGGACAATAATTCATTATGTTTTTAATAATTCGTGAAGATTAAAGCAGTTCACCTATTTCATGCAAATAAATGTCATGTGAATTTCACAAAGGGCTTCAGAACTCACCTTCTTTTCGAGGCACATATCCGTGTACCTCGCAGTAGGTGCCGGGGGGCGAGGGCTGTTGCGCGGCGCCCTCCACCGTGAATATCGGCATGTGTGTGGGGGTGTCGGGGGCGCCCGCGGCCAGGGGGGCGCAGCCCTCGCGGTGGCACCTCGAGCAGCGACGCATCTCGGCGCGCATGCGTAGTAGCCAGACCATACCGAACAGAGCCATCAGAGCAGAGGTCATCCTGACTCCACCTGCGGTCGGCGTCGCCCCAGATACCCACGTGACCCGGATCTCATGCCCGCACATGCCCCCGCCTGCTCTAGACACCTGCTCCAGACATCTGCTCTAGACACCAGCCCTGCTCTAGATGCAACTACGTTCCCACCCGCAGTCACTTCATACACTGTTCTTCCTCGATGTATTTATCCCATTTTCAAACACTTCAAACCGCACTGAATCCTTTGTTAAACTTCTCACATTTTTTCTTAACACAATCACATTATATTTATAAACCACTTTTATTACTGTTTCGTGGTTGTCAATTTCAAAAAATTCAGTCAATTTTATCAATAAATGTTTATCATTCTTATCCCGATGTCGCCGAAACACTGAAACAATATAAAAATGTGATACCTTTTGACCCAGCGAACTGGGCTCCACTCAAATAACAGCAGTTTTGTTCGTTGGTTTTTGAATAAATCAAATAACCCAGGTTGTGTCTATTTTAAGGCTTGATGAACCAAATCTATTGATAAACTAGTTTTTTTATGTTTTATGTTTACTTTTGTTACCAGTTGTTTTAAGTTCACTATGTGAACTAGTTGTTGATCGTAAGTTGTTTTGTAGTGAACCGTATAAATTCAATTGAGAATTAGTATTGAAGTGGAGGATAGTGTTAAAAATAGATCTTTTACGATTTTATTACCAGTCTACATGACTTCAATAATTCTAATACATCAACTCTCTAATAAGTAGAGAAATATTGTTGAGCTACTACTGGACTTGAAGTTAGTCAGCTGAATCAACTATGTAGATCAATTCCATGATTCTCAGCATGCTTCTTATCTTTGTTACTTTTATAAAAGGATTGGAGTCTTAAAAACTCAACTGGAAGTTCTCCTCCAAAGACACTAAGTGAAGAACTCAAGTGCTTGAGAGCTTCATGGAATAGCCATCGTAGTGATGAGCATTAATTGAATAACTGGAGGATTTCCATGACATTGGTTGTATTTAAATTGGAAAGACCAGGAAGACAACAGCAAAATGTATCTAGTGTAAACGACCATGAAGTTCATGGTTCACGGTTCACTTCGCCGTGAAATTTGTCATCTGCTCAGCAGTGATCCCAGTCATTACTCATGACATGCTTTCAGGGAAAATCCAGCTCTGTTGTGAAAGTTTACTTGGAAAATATGGGCATGAGAGAGATTGCATATTGAATGAAAACACATAAAAACGAAAATGAGGTTGGTAAAGTTTGACAAGGAAGATGGGCGTTATGCATCATCTCCATTATGTGGCTCACAGTTCGTTATCAACTCTAGATGTATATATAACTCTTGCAGAATTTTCCGCTCCTCAAACATATGACGCAATCTGTGAAACAACGCGCCAACGCTCACGCGCGCGCCTGATACCACAAGTCAAGTCTCTTCCTCTCCACGTGAACTCTGATTTCCGATCAAATTCCTTTGTCAGAAGAATGAAAAAAGCAATTTATTTCCCAGCCTCTGTCAAAGCCGTCCAACAAACTTCAAACGCCTTTTAGATTCACTTGGCCCTTAGCCATTGTTACGTTGCGTTCACACTTCCCGTTAGAAACAAAAACTGCTTCGGCAACTAAAGGAAAAAGGAACCAGATACAATGCCTCTTACTTGGTTGCGTCACCAATTTATTGTAGTAGACCATCGTTATCCATACAAAGGATTCTTGAGGTCTGGTCTCAAAATTGCCATTGTTATCAATAACCATAACGTGAATTCTCTTGATTTTTTAGTGTAATTCTTAATTCATGAAAGGTCAAATAATTGTCGTGGGTAGGAATTGAATTTATCTCTCCATCTCAGGAAAAACTTAGTTATTTCTGATGTAGTGATACGACAATTATACCATCGATAGTAGCAAAAATGTGAAATAAGAAATTTGAATACGAATTTAGAAAATTGAAAGATGATATATTAGGGAATTAATGAGTATCTACAATCATCACTCATGAATCAAGTGCATAATTATTATGAATAACCATCATTATTTATGTGAATAGAGATGGCTCAAAAATTTTTGATATTGTTGGAAAAAATATTCACGAGAAATATTATTGCTTTAATGGAACACTTCAAAAAAAGGGGAGAAAGCTGGAGTTTTTAATTATAGCTCAGAAAAATATTTCTTATTCTGCTCTTCCTATCCTATCCTATCCTATCCCCATCCTATCCCATCCTATCCTATCCTGTCCCATGTCCTATCCCTATCCCATCCTGTCTATCCTATCCTATCTATCCCATCCCATCCTATCCTGTCATCCTATCCTATCCTATCCTATCCCATCCCATCCTATCTATCCTATCCCTGTCTATCCTATCCTATCCTATCCTATCCTATCCTACTCGAGTCGAAGTATTTCATTCATTAAAGTACAGCATAAACTTTTGATCAGTAACACTCACAAAGGTGAAATACCAATGTAGACTTGAAGGCTCTAAATGCCATGAGAAGGAATTGATTGCTATGAATGTTACGAATGTATGAGTGTTATGAATAAATGTGATGATTGTAGATACAGAATAGGCTGTTCGAAGGTTGTTAAGAGGATGTTAATATTGTACATGGGAGTTCACTTACGCTTTAACCGATTTTTGAAATACATTGTCAAACCCTTTCGACTTGATTGAGTGCTTGATAATTATTACATAATTTTTGCTGTTATCGATCACGAGTAACAAACAACTGTTCCCAAACGATACTTTGGGAGAACATCGGCTAGACTTTGGTGCTCATTCATCACAATTAAGACGGATGAGCAATTCACAGGAGACGTGAGAACACCATCACACTCCCGATACCGTAGCAAGTTACGTGGAGGCGTCATAACTCTGCCTCGCATCAAACGTCACTTCTCTGTGCTTTACTCTGCCTTCTAGATCAGCATACGGCGACAGCACAGCTTCTATCCGTTTGAGAGCCTGACACCTGTGTTTGGAGAGAAACTCTTCAAACATGCAACATCACCGTAACACGCTTTGAAAGCACATCTTGAGTGATATATCACGTCGAGAATACTGATACCATTTGTGATCAGTGATAATTAGCGCAAACATGTCCAGACAACTGTTCCCATCTTGCTCTCTCAAAGTTGCAGGAGTTGAAAATGAAATCCCTACTATTGAAACCATGATATTCGTTTTCTGACGCTAATGCCCGGTTTTTCAGTCGCTCAATAGACAGTTTATGGATCCAATAGCACTATTGAATCAATAACCATGTGTTTTCAAATGCAAAAAAGTTATTGATTCAATAAGTTTATTGAACGACTGAAAAACCGGGCATAAGATGTTTTAATATTATTGTGAAGTTGTGATGAAACTCACTGTGTAATTGCAATGATGTCAACAAATTCACTAGTAAAACCTGTCTAAGACGGAACGCGACCGGAATAAAAAAACTTTTCCGTTTTAGCATGTTTCCGGCTCACAAAGGTACTTTTACCTTTATAAAAAATTCCATGGGACTAGAAAAAAACATTCCATTTCAACAGGTTTCCGTTTTACACAGGGTCCGCCTTAGACAGGTTTTACTGTAGTTGAATAGATTCCGTATCGGAATACGTTGTATTTCGTATCTTATACTAATACGTACTAGGTCGATACGAAAGTTACATCTATTCAAATATGTATAGCCTACAAAAAAGTTCCAGATCATTTGAGAATAAAAAAATATATTTTCCCATTATGGTATGACTCCCAAAACTGAGGATTATCTATTATATCAAAAATAATTTTTTAAGTACTAAGTATTCATCGTAAAAGCACCATTGAAAACTATAATATAGGAAACTTTTCAATATATATGGGTGGTGATAACAGATTTGGAGTAGTAATGATGTCTGTCAAATTGGCTTTATTTTCACTAGGAAGGAACTCGATATATTTTGGAGATTGTAAAGTGATTGAAAATTATGTACAATTACTCATGCACAAGCTCATAAATATATCGTGACTTCGTTTTTCTATGACTAGACCATGTTTCATGATGGAGGCTATTCCCCAAAACGTAACGATAGGTACACTTTTGACATACTAAACATTCTAATATGCCAAATCAAATTGTTTTGATTTCAGAACACAATTTGTTAAAGTTATTCAAAGGTGGTTGAAATTTAAATAAATTCAATCTATCTATATTAATAAAAGAGAGTTGGTGTCTGTACGCTCGCTTATAACTCGAGAACGGCTGAACCGATTTAGATGATTTTGGATTAGTTTGAATTTTTACAGCACTGGTTAACATAATATGTAATAAAATGTAAGAAAATCTCTTTATAATTAATAAATAATTAGTAGATTAATGACCTAACCTATCAAACATTTTAAAGAGCTATGTTCAAACTTGACGGCCGAACGGGTACCTACAACGGAGAGATGATCGTGATTCAAGAACAGAAAATTAGCAAGCAGTTCCTAAGTCTCAGTAGCTCAGTGCGTAAGTTTCTGCTTACAAACCTACTGGTCCCGGGTTCAAACCCCGCTCCGGACCGTTTCTTTTTGTTCTAGGTTTTCTACTCTAATTATTTTTTACGCTACAATCATCAATTAAGAATGAGTTATCGTTCGTATTATACATGTTTTATTGTTTCTAATAATTTATTTGAGGTATTGTACATTTAAGAATGTTAAATACATTATCTTTCTCTGTTTCTGTGCTTCGATAAAAATTATTACTATTAAATTAAATTATTGATATTATAAAAATATATTATATTATAATAAAATAAATTGAATAATATTATAAAAATTATTACTATTAAATTAAATTATTAATATTATAAAAAATAAATTAATATTAGATACTCTTTTCTCTGTGCTTCAAGCTATCTACAATAGTACCTATATGATAGTATTAAATATATTTTTACTTCGAGACATTTTTTGCGGGGGGGGGGTTACATGAAGGGGGACATTTGGGGGAAGAGGGGGAGTGACATGAAGGGGGCATTTGGGTGGTGACATGAAGGGAGGGTGACATTATTTTAGTGGGGAAGAGGGGGGGTGACATTTGGTGGTGAAGAGGGGGGTGACATGAAGGGGAGCATGAAATTTTGGGGGGGGGGGTGGCATGAAGGGGGGACATTTGAGGGGGGAAGAGAGGGGAAATTTGGGGGGGGGGGAAAGGGCGATACAAAGTTCGCCGGGACAGCTAGTATAGTTTTAAAAATAAGAATATTTGAAATACAATTTTAGAGAATATAACAATACAAATCTACTCAAATGAATCAATCTACGCAATGACAACTTCAGAGACAAGGAAAAGTGTTCAAAAAATGACAAGATCATGAAAATCTTGATCTATGTATTTATTTAGTAAATCTCTATTTGGAAAATATTCTATTCATTCGCATGTTCATTCAAATATAAATTATTGAATAAAGATCAGATAAGATGGGAAAAAAAGTGTTCAATTGAGGGGAGGGAGTGTGAGATGTGGAAGAATGATTGATTGGGAAGAAATGAGAGAAAGTAGTCGAGTCAGCAATTGCCCAACCTCATCTCTTCACAGACTGCAGTCAGGAACATTCCCGGCTGTATCACCATTCACCCGCAGCTGCACACAACAGGTAGTGGTTTTTCTCGTACGCACACGAACCTACACACGCGCATGCGCATTGATAGACTTTGCAAGCTCCCATGCGAAATCAAAATATGCCAAGCCCACTCCTACAGAATTGATTGAACAATCAGAAAAACCTTACGAGGACTATGGAAATCCTTTTTCTGGTCTTATTGCTTGATTTCAGATGAGAAAGCGCAATAGCAGACTATTGATCTCCATACGGAACAGGGATGGAAAACCCGAACTGAGAGTGGCAATAACAATAGAGAGACACAGCCGTGAAAGGAAAAAAACCAATTTATCGAGCATTCCAATATTGTTTTTAATTAATTGGACAAGAAAAACAATTTCTTACTGAATCAATCTAATAAATTATTGGTGATAACGTTGTTTGAAACTAGATATTTCCTATATTATAAAAAAAATGAATTTAGAATTGATAAATAATAGATATCAATCTTTACTCTGTAAATTTTCTTTTCAAACTCATCTCTTATTTTATTTACAGTTTTCGTTCTCGACGTGGTTGAGTGGTGGAGTGGACCATACTGTCCGAACTTCGCCACGTAAAAAAATAATTAATCCTATTTTATTCGATACTCCACAGATCAGTGGAGTAACTTATTTAGTAGAGTGAATGAGTGAATGGAACATTTCAAGTTTTCGACAGGATTATTGGACACAGTTTTTTTTTGTAGCTAGCAGCTTTATTGTTAGAAAAATAGCTTGAAGTAATGATAGTGAATTATCATTCCCAAATTCCATTTTTAGTAGCCAGAATCTCTTGGTAATTGCTTAAAATTGGAATGAATTGGGTATCTATTAGAATTAGAATTATATTATCATTGATTCCATTATCAACTTATTACTTCTTGGAATGTCATTATTGCAATGACAGTACCTTAGAAGTAATTGATTTCTCTGATTAATGATTCAATCAAATTGAAACTGGTTAGCCACAACTTTTTGGACATTAAAATTTTGCTAGGTAATCCATTGAAACTATACCTTTCTTCAACCACGGAACACCTACTTAATCAAAGTGTATCCTCTCAGTAAATACTGTACGATTAAAAACGCTCTTCATATTTACTTTGTTACCTACTGCAGGATTCAAAGTCGTCCTTACTAAAACGCTACATCTACTAAAAATTACTTGATTCATTTAGAAGTCCCCTTATTTGTGCTGTACAAGCCATCAGAATAATCAATCCAGTAATCATCCAAAAGGTGAATGTTAGCAGCAGCAGTCATTCCAACACAGCTGTCAAAGCTACTGTTGATTGTGAAACGACCGACGAGAAAACTTCAAAGAGACCACAATCGTTACAGGCTAATTGAACAAGTAGCGATGAGAGAGAGAGAAGCAGACGATCTCTTTGGATTCGAGCAGTGCTGGCCTAATTAGACAGAGCCGTTGGCCATTCAAGTGGCGCAATTATTGCGGATACGTGACCTGCGCTGAATGGCGTCGCTAGAAAGATGCCAGGAAACGAAAAAGGTTGGGGGAGTAAGGGCGATAAATTCGAATCGGAATTGGAATTTCATCGCATGGCGGGGTGGCTTTACGCATGGCTGTTAGTGGTCTAGTCTAGGTAGACTGCAGACGGACGTGTTTACACAGTGGAATAACGCGTGTTCTGGAGCCAAACGTCCCTTAAACAGATCGGAAACAGCACCGATGCAGATCCAAGACGAAAAAAGAATCCAAGAACGCGGTGTGTGCGAGCCGACAAAGGGTAATACTTACAGACGTAGTATAAATTCAGTGTAATGGAGGTGGTGTGTGCGCCTGTGATAAATGCCGCACCGACATACATTAGTGCAGTCGTGAAAATATTTATGGACGTCGGGCCTGGATTCACCTTGTAGCCTTCTACTCAGCTCTGTAGTTAAAGTGGCGCAAAATACGCCGTATTAACCATTACGAGTTCTCTCCACGCTTAGAGCCCGTGCGTATTATGAAGATACATGGGAAAGTTCACCAATGGTAAGAGCTTTCATCCATAAAAATTGTATCTGAGAGTAGAAAATGAGTTTTCAAAATGGAATAATTGGTGAAAGATAATTCACCTGAATACAGAGTAGATTATTGTTGGATACTGTCAATACCAAACTTTTTCAATAGCGATATGAATGTACAGCGCAAATTCAGTCAACTTCATGAATTAATACCAAAGTTTTTTATTCATTCTTATGAATTTTTTATTAATAATTCTCTTAAGACAAAAATAACATTGCAGTAAGGTTGCTTACATATCAAGAGATCTCTTGATTAACAAAAATAGTAATATCACAAGGCTATATAGGTGTAAAGCCTGAGAGGAATGGATAATATGTGGCACACATCTTCTAAAGAATCTGAAGAAATATGAACGCAAATTGATCATTGAATTTTTCCATCCTCTGTTAATAATATCGGTGGAGTAAAACTGATAATGTGGTTTAACTCGCGAAATAAGTTGAACATAATATTGGATTAATATTATTCAGCTTTGACTAATACTTGGGTTGATACAGCTCATATTACCTTGGATTCGAACAGTAATAGAATACTTTATTTCTGTGATAACACTGTAAAGTGATACTGAGCAATATAAAACTATATTTCTATTCGAGGACCTCTCTACTTTACAGCCAATGGAGAAGTAGATCAATAGCAATTCGACGCTAGTGACTCTCAGTATTTATAACAAGCGACTACCAGGTAAGTTTTCCCTCACGCATCACCACGAGAGGAATTTGATATGAATACAGTATTAGATCTCGTCATGATTCACTTGTAAATAAGCATGTTTTAACTTAAAAAAGTAACTTTTCATAAAAAAATAACAAGCTCTTGATCTAAAGCCGCTGGAAATGATGTTGTAGCACAAAGTAGAAATTCCTAGCAGGATACAAGCCAAGATAAATGTGTATTGCACAACCCAGACAGCAAAATTGGAAAAGAGAAATACGGAAATTCAATTTTTTTCAGCGGGGAAACAACGGATACAGCAGACGATGATTCTATTGAATAAGAGAGAAAAATCGCACAGAACAATGAGAAAGAGCAAAGGAGAGGAAAGTCTCTCTCGATGATTTTTGAGAAGATAATGCAGTTTCAGTTCTGGTTCCGATGGCGATATGATATTGATCCGCCAACGACGAAGACATGTCCTGCAACTCCATATCCAAAGAAAAACTACAAAAAGGAAAGAAAATCCTTTCAAACTTTCCAATCAGTTGCCCTCAGGTACAAAGGGAGAATAGAGATGAAGAACAGGAACTGGATACTTTTTCGAACCCATAGTGGTCTTATGAAAACGAAAAGTATTATATTTCGATCATGGAATCGACAACAATGAACTTCGTTTTTATAGTGTGCAAGTTGATATACTGTACTCAATAAGTTTCTTGAAACCAAGTTTTCTAGTGAAAATCTTTAGATTTCACAAATGTATGAAAAATAACAAATAAAAAGTAAATGTCCTTCCAATTTTTTTAATGTATTCCCAAGGTTTAATTCAATCTACATACAGGTATAAGGAAAGATGCAAGTTAAAAAAAATGTTTTTAATTCTGCTTTCTGTTATATTCTTGTGCTATTATTCCTTTCTATGTTATGGATTTTTATATCCAGGCAAACAAAAATTGTAAAAATTGATAAACAAGTATGTAAAAAAAAATTATTACAGCTCAATACATGAGAGGTTTACGTTTGTAATTGATATCTATTTCATGTACTACTATTTTCTTGTTTACCGATTACCGAGTAAATCTCAATAGCTCAACAACAAAAAATTGGAGACTACGTGTAAAAATGAGTGATATACATTTCACGAGTATTTTCAAACATACCATTTTTATTTGTATTCAAAAACGGACAGTTTTTGTCCGCTTTTTCATATCTATTAGAAAAAGACATTTTGTATCAACTTCAAAACCAGAAAAGGATTAAATATGTGGTAGAAAATGGACTCGTGAGTGCACTGGGAATTTTTTTGACACATATTCTATTATTTTTGGAATACACATGAGTGATTTCAATTCGACCAATCCCTCGAGTGTGATTGGAGAGTTGTGTGTGTAGGGTTGGAACTCTTTTGATTCTGAATCTGATCGATGCGATCGGTAGCTTTGAGGATGCTTCTTTTCCCAAATTATAGATATAAAAAACTAAAAAAATACTGTTCAGAGTACACACAAATCTAAAAAAATAACTGTTGAACAGATGCGGGTTTCGCGTGGTTTAGTGTGGAGAGTACTTCAAAAAAATCGGCATCATTGAATAGCTGCAAAAATTGCGTGAATGGAACGGCAATGATTGGTGGAGAGCATGGAGCATCAAAGCACTGGGCAAATGGAAAGAAAAAAACATGAAAGCTCTTCTATGAGTGAAACGAAATTCAAGGCGCAGACAGTTCTGGATACACTATGCGTTCTAAATATACTAAATAAATATACCACAAAAGACAGCTCTTACTTTCCCACAAAAAATGTCACATAACATGTACGCAATGTAAGGAATTTATTTGCTCATCATTTTCTCATCATCCGTTATCATACTTCATCGAGCTCTTATAAGATAATATTGATCTGTTGTCATTGAGATATTGATTTCCTTGTATTTTCCTGTATTTTTGCTAGAATTAATTAATATGAATATTTCAATCACCATAGTCTCCAGGTAAAGACGGTTACATTGTAATAATTTTTGTATAATTTGATTAATCAACTTAGTTGCAATTGAATAATCAATACAACCCACTCAATACTCTTCGTATTTTCACACTCTCTATTCTGTAATAATGCTCTTTTCCTCTCCTTAATTTTCAGCTCCTACCAAAAATTTATCGTGTGGATGAATATGAATAGTATGGTTGGATACTTTAACAATAATTATTATTGATGGACAACTGCTGATGAGGTAGAGTAGGCTATTAGATTATTAATAATTATATTTCGTCTTTTATTGAATAACAAGCTGTCCCGTCGAACTTCGTATCGCCTTCTTCCCCACCCCCAAATGTCCCCCGTCTTCTCCTCACAAATGTCCCCCCTTCATATCACCCACGAACAAATGTCACGAAGTAAAAATATCTATATCCACTCGCTTTATTGATGGAAATTAAAAGAAATCTGCAATATACTAATTTTTAAAGCGAGTGGATAAATATTAATCAATGCTGAAAGTTGCCAAAAAAATTTCACCCGTCTCGGAATCGAACCCGAGAATTCTGCGTGGAAGGCAGAGTCGCTGTCCAACAGACCAGCGTGCTCGTCTTTGGGAAGACCTATATTGTAGCATCTTCAACTACACATTGATTTCATAGGAGCATTATTGTTTGGACTGGATCAAAATGGATGTCGCGTTTGATAGGTTAGGTCATTAATTTACTAATTATTTATTAATTATAAAGAGATTTTCTTATATTTTAATACATATTATGTTAACCAGTGCTTTAAAATTCAAACGAATCTCGAGTTATAAGCGAGCATTAATATAGATGTAGAAAAGATGGTGAATAATGGGAAGCAGATTAGAGAAGGATGTTGAGGAGTGTTTTCTCTCATAATAATAAAATCTCCATGACAACAGGTTATCGAGACTCATATTAACTATTGAGCTCGGATTTTCCATGAAAAGCTAGAGACCTCTGTAGTACATTCAGGATTTGAAAACTGTTCGAAACGTTCTCAATAGTCTGCCAGATTCCAGACTAGACGTATTGTTTTCGAACATCAATGGGAACTAGATCACAACTACCTAATATTCTGCAGTCTCCATTACTTTGACGTGAATCCTCCTACGGCAACCAGTTCAGTAACTGAGAACGTGTGAGCCTGCTGCTTCCTAATCTGGAACTGACCTAATTCGAAAGACAATCCAGTAGGCCATCTGATCCATTCTGATCCTAAGCATGATATTGATCTAAACATGAATCTCTGATCCTATGCATGATATTCATCTCAACATGGATTGTCTTGCTCTACTATTATCACATTATCTCTACTGATATTTAGCTGATATTTATTGGAACTTCTCATACTTTAGATCTCACAGGACAAGGTATATATTCAGCCTCCACTTTCAATGAAGCAATATTCAACTTGAACGATAATTATTATTACAGATGGACAACTGCTGATGGGTTAATTTATGAGGTAGAGTGGACTTATATTTCGTCTCTCAACAAGCATTGTATATTATACAAATTGAAGCTCTAATGATGGAGTAACTATTGTGCTTTTTGATTTCATATGCTTCCGATCGTTATGCTTATTTAGGTCTTATACATTGATAGATTTGGATGAAGGAAATTTATGTTCACAACGATATCCTAGTCCACATCAGAATATGTTAAGATTCAAATTTCGTTCAATACATCAATTGAAAACATCCCTGCATTGATGATTCGTTCGTGTGCAGGAAGTAGTCATCATTGGACAAACAAAGCAGAAGCGTTAGAAAAGTTGAAGAGATGATAACAGTAATAATTATTGTCTTGCCAACCTCGACCACATTAAATACATGGAGAAACTAGTGCAAATCTGACTGCCAATCCGGTATTGGATACTGTGCATTCGAATCATCACAATAATTGTCAGTGTTTGAGCACTTTCCCTTAAAATCAAGGCCTACTTTTAAGGATTCTAGTTGAATAGTAACTGCCACTCTAGCAACAGCAACCATCGATGCTTGCGCAAAATGGAATCGAATGTAACGACACCATCCCGAGTTCGAGCTTGTGGGCCATTAAGGTACTTTGAGGTTGTGTGTCCAGGGAGGAAACAAGATCAAGAACGAAGCGAATTGCACAGAGCGAACGGATTTCTGGACGCATCCGTGCATGCAGAGGCGAAGTCACGTAGTGGCCAATGCTCGCTTAAATGGAGAAGAGCGTTCTAGAACGCAGCAATCACGACGTAACTGCTCGGTTCAACGGTTGACCTGCCTAATAATAGTGGAAGAGTTGGTGAAAATATTGTAGCGAACTAGAATCAAACCCCGCTCACTATCCGTACATTGGCTCCTCTAAAATTCCACAGATGGCGCGTGATTTTGATTGCATCGTCTGGAATCTCTCACCTTTATTTGAGACAAAATAGCTATACCCACTCCCCCACCCACCTGCTGCTGGCATGACCTTTTTCAAAGGATTCTCTTCAACGGTGTTACGTAACTGCCTAGTCGTTAGGAAACTGCCGGCACGCCCATATGACGCTACTCCTTTCCACCACCCACCCCACCCCATGGAAAATCGCCTTTTAAAGCCGTCTTGCTATAAAAACAGATTCGCCGTATTCATACGAGAGTGCCCGCGCATCCCCCTTCAACGTACTTTGTAAGCTGTAGGCGATACTTCATTTTGCAATCAAAAAATATTGTCCTGATGACAAATCGGCTCAATAGACCTTCATCAAAGCCCACTGCAAGCTTCCGTCATCAAATATTGAACATATTGTGCTATGCTCACGTATGAGAGCTTTTATTAACGTTCTTCAGAGCCTTTGCATGCCGAATGAGACGCATTCCGAACAATTCAGTGCTGAAGCTGATTTCAGAAAACAATAAAAAATAGAAAAATTAATGAGATAACGTTCCCTCAAGAATCAAATTATCTAATCATTATTATGTCTATTACTATTAATTGAAGTGAATTTCCATAAATATTCATATTCCTGTGAATAGACCTGAATCCTAAGAAATTGCTTCTACAAAGCAGTAATTTTCTTGGTGGATAGATTCCCATGACATTAGAAAATTCTAAGCACACTAGAGGTGAGTTGGAATTGTCCTTATTGGTATTTTCCTCATCCGATAATGCATTACATCAAATTATTGTTTCAATTGAATAATTATACGAATTCAATATTGTAATACATTCAAAGTAAGAAACTCTATCCCAAGCTAATACCCTCAACAAGCTGTAGTGGCTTTTATCAGCAAAAAATTATTGTAAACTAAACAAGACTATTGAATCTTTAGATCATTTAGATTATAAATCCGTTGAAATTGATCATGGTGGCGTGAAAAAATGCTCAAAAAGAGTTCATTCGACTAGGATTTTAGAGTCTGGATACTAATTCTCAGTTGGTACGACGGAATTCGAATATAGATGACCAATATCATCGATAGACATCCTGTGTACAAATTAGAGCTGATCAACTTTGAAGATTATGTTTCATTTCATTCAAACGTTATAATCAATAATTTCATTATTCATCAATCATCATCAATATAATTATTCAATTATCATCACCTGGTCAGACCGTGAGATTTTAGCTCGAGCCACTCCTCGTGTTTCGGAGGACACGCTAAGCCCGGCTGCCTAAAAACAGTCGTTAAGTCACGTCAGAGACCCTGAACTGATCAGGAGTGACCTGAAAACTCTGACACCAGACCTGAGTCAGCCAGGTTACAAGGAATTATTATTATTATTATCACTATAACATACATTTCACTAGGCTATCATTAATGCATTCATTCTATTTGAATATATCACTGACTATTGGAATCTATTTGAAATCTCCTCATGTGACAAGGATTCAATGTTCTTTGGATTCTCTGTTCCCCAAGATTCATCCCGATGCTCATTCAGTGGCTGGGGAATACACATCTTCATAGATGTGGGAGAACACACATATCTCTGTGCGTAGATTAGATTTCAACTAATGGTTGAACGACAAATGAATCATCCGCTTGTCTCCGACCAGAAGCTGCTTTGAGGCTTTGAGGCTTGAGCTGGTCCCTGCTTGCTCTGCCCCGCTCCGCTCCGTTCCGCTCTGCGGTATGTCTACGTCATCTGACGGCGTCGTTTGCTGCATCCTGCTTCTTGATTAATTGCCTCCACGTCTTTGCCAGGCAGATTAAATTCAATATAATTTCCCATTAAACCGCATCAGTGGTTCTTCAATTTCCGCCACAATCGTCATAGCTATTACCGTACCAGCCAATTTACTCGGATTTGATTTTTCGACGCAATATGTAGCATCATCATTGTTGTCATCCTGATAAACCAATCATACTGGTTTTTGAACAAGAAATCCCTATTCCATCATATTTTTTCTCTCTGATACCCATATAAGCTTCATGGCTCATGTGAGTGCGTGGGTAACTTGAGGGACGATGATGAGGAATGAATAGATTTACAGATTAAAAGATAGGTTCTAAACCACCGAGAGTATGTCATGAAAGATCCATTCCGTTAGTAGAAAATCTAATATATAGTCATAAATTTTTGTCATAAACGTCAGCTCTTTTAGATGCGTAAACAGACGATTCCTTTGATCACAAACTTTACTAATATGGATGGGTTATGAATGGATGAATGAATCAATGAATGGACTCAATGAATTATCAATAATAAATTAATAGTGGGATGTAACTCCTATTCCACACCTGATTCATAATAATTCAGGAGTACTGAAATCCAGGAAGGAAGCAAACTCATGCTAGTCATGAATAGCAGGGGGTACGATGCAATCAATTAACTCATACTTAGAGTGTGTGTCTATTTTTCCCTGAATAACCGGTTTCCCATATTCTAATGTATCATGTCCCTAGTTTAGAATAGGAGTTTTATAACCTCCATCAGTGGAGACACACACAAAATTATGAATTATACAGGTAATAATAATTTATTACAAAGTAATAATAAAGAAAAAATAAAACAGAATAGCAATAGCAAGATGTATTAATGCATGATAAATGTTCTAATTTCCTCTCTATTACAGAACTTTATATGAAACCCTTGTTTAAACCATCATGGCCCCAGTACGTTCTTTCACAGTATGAGGGTCTTTCACATTATAGTGAAAGTCACGTTCAATTCATGCAAGTTAATGCTCCGCTTCGAAATAAGTTCAAAATTCAAACAACGAAAATGATGGCCTGTTCATTTAAATGAATTCACTCTTTACTCTTATATTATCATGTACACGCACGCTTTATAACAAGCAAGGGGTCTCTTGCACTACATCCCCTGTTGTATAGAATAAGCTTATTAGCTTGAATAGGCTAGCTTATCCAAATACATTCTTTTTGAAAAATACAACAGCTTATAATCACAGTATATTCTAGTTAGATACACACTTGTGTTACTGGTGTCGGTTCTAGCAGAGACAATCCAAATACTTTGGTTAGTCTATGATTCCAGTTATGTAATGGGAACATTACAAAAAAAACGCGGGATATAGTGCAAAAGACCTCAGGCTAGTTATATATATACTCTAGTAACGTAGAGGCATAAATAACAAAATAACTCATAAGACTAACTAACAAATTCGTTGATATAGTGCAAAGATCCCAAGCAAGTTACTTATAATATTTATATTACCGTAGCTAGTCTTTCTTATTATCTCTGTGCTACCACAAAGTAGAAAGGATTCTCTGTGGTGCTACTTACTTTTGTGCGGCACATTGCCTATATAGACGACTGTAGGAGTAGTACACTGAATGTAGTACAAACTGCAAAGAACGGAGAACTTTAATGGCACTGCAGTTCATTCGATGTCGGTTTTGAGAAAATAAAATACATTTTCCATCTACCGCCTCCTTTTTCCGACCAATTTAACGTCCAATATTATTTCAAGACGATAGCGACAGGGCTCAATACTGTAAGATGAGTAATGGAAAATGGGGTTGGGTAAATTTAGAAACGCCAGTCATAGTTGAGATCGTCTTTCATTCTTCTCCAACAAAACCCATCAATGTTATCGACAATCAACGAGCACTGCGCAAACAAAGGCGGCTCCTGTTTTATGGCTTGTTCCCTTCTTATCGGTCTCCTGCACTGGATAGCATTGACAACGATGAAGTAGCCCCTTACAGCTTCTAGCACCATTCTCTTCATAAGATGTGATGGTTTTAATGCTAGTCACAAATTATGATCGTTATGATCACAGAGACTTATCACTCATTTCAATTGACATTGTAGATATAAAAATGTTTTTAATTCAATTTATCCATAGAAAAAATGTATTATTGAATGGATTGATAAGATTCATCAACTGTCAATATCTATTGACAAATTAATCTAAAACCATTACAATTGAAAGTTCCGTGAAAAAGTGTTGTTTTTTCATTATTTTCATAAGATATATTTCATTAGTTTAAGTTTTCACGATTTAAATTTCAATTCCGCTGATCCATTTTCAATCTTTACAAAGATAAGAATCTAATTGCATGATGAGTGCAATATTCCTGTCTTCCATTGTTACTGTATTAGTATCCTCTAAATTTTCACCAGCATTTGAAGATAAGTCGCCATGTTCGTAATATCACGTCTCTTAAAGTATATAATAAATTTAATAAGATTGAAAACCACTAAGGAACTATATTTTTATTTTTATCCCCATGCTATTTATTTTTCATATTTTAGGAGATTTATTTGGATTACTACAAAAATATTGATATATTTTCAATTGTCATAAAGTAGTTTATCATAATTATAATAAAAACTGATTCAATTTCTTATTTCTCATATCCTGCATGCATAATAACGTTTTTAAATAGTAACCCAATTTTTATCCAGATGTGTTCAATTCAGAAACTTGCATAACTTTGAACATAAGTCAAAATCCTTGTACCTCATCCCTGGTACGAAATGATAACTGGAAAAAGAGAAGAATATACAATGTGGAATGAAAAAGTAATAGTGTGTGGTGTTCATTCACGGAATTAAATTTCGCTCCATGCATTATTAGCATTCACAGCTCACTACAGCAACACGCGTACAAGACACTTCCATTGCGTGAAAGATACGAAAAACGAGTTAGCCACGCGCCAGCCAGCCCTGATTCAGCCGCTGATTTATTCCATACACGACTGACGCATCACGGAGCCTTTTCACTTGTCCGGAAAACATGCGTGGAGTCATACACACCAGAGGCATCCATCATGCAACATCAAGAATTTCCACTCCACAGAAATCCTCTCTCTCCTCTTGTCTTTCTCTTCACATTAACCTCTGTCTCTCCTTCAACTTCCTTTCCTCATATTTTCCTTCTCTCCATTCCTCTCAAGCTTTTGTTAATGCAGAGCGAGCCGTGCTAATAATAACTTGCAGCGGCGTGCTCCTCTGAATCCCAGAACATCAACAAGAACTCGTTGTAGGTTACATCTGTCAGCAAATTGCTGCCAATCTCATTCTATGTCAAATGCTATGGCTCGGTTTCGACACAAGTAGAAGGTACAGCTCAATTGTGAAATATAAAGTCTTCATGTATCATCAACTTCATCATGGATGGAAAACGTGTTTTCGTGATCAATGCTGCAGAGTATCGACTAACCCTAGAGTGTAAAATTACCCACGTATCAACTATCTGGAAATAATGAATACTTCAATCACAGTAACAAGAATGTCAAACCTCGTGCACTTAAATTAATTCTTCCACCCTGAGAGTATCGACCCTGTAATTTGAAATTCATCTTGTTTCGGAAAACTGTATTATATAAGTAACAACGTCATCTGAAATTAAAACAGATGTACCCAAACTACTATCTCATACTATAGATGTACATCAATACTTCTAAAATACGGTTGATCGAAGAAATGTGATAAAGACATGTTTTTAGCATAGAAAATAGGAATATTCCCTATCAAAAATTGGAATAATGAGACAGAAATGTACCCCTTTTGACACATAAATTTTGAAAATAAGAATCTCGATACGTAATTTACAGTACTTATTAAAATATGTCACGTGAAACATTTTATTGAGGAAAAAGTACGTACCTAAGTTTACATTGGGAATTACTAGAATATTCAAAAGAAGTACCCACTCGCTGAAAGATATGTAATATGTCTATTTCACATTCAATACATCAAAAAAGTGATGTAAACTCCTTCATATTTTTCCATGCGAGATGCAAGTGCTTTGGTTTATTGATGAATTGATAAATATTGCAAGCATACGAGTGAAAGAAGCAGAAAATTGCCTTTTCCAAATCCAACTCTGAGACTCAGTCAACAAGATCAGTACGAGTATTTTTACGCAGCTGAAGAAATCAGCTTAATGATCCAGCACTATGTGCATGGAAGTTTCCCGGAGGAGATAGTTTGGCGGAGGAAGCATTATTTATAAACAGTGCGCCTCCCTCCCTCACTTGGCGGTCTCCGGCTTAGGGTAGAAGTCGAGATGTGTCTCGGTCCATTACAAGGCGGAGATGACCTTTGGTCCCTTCGCATTCATCTTCACCATTTTCCGACTTATTTCTCAGTGCCGGCTTCCTCTTCTGCTTTCGCATTCTACACACTAAATCCTCTTTCCGTGCCAGCTCCATGACACCAGCTCTCCAGCCAAGCCTTCGTCAAAAACCTATTTTCACGGCTTCTTCCAAATACTGGCTAAACCTCTTCCCATATACTAGAGAACACTATTTCCGATTTGAATATTGAAGAATTTCAAAGGAAGATATCTAAAAACTCAAGGATATTTCTTTGATTTGATTCAACGGGAAATATCTAGATATTCGAAGATAATTCATAATTTTAAATGGAATTGGAATATTTTTAACCGGAGTTGTAGAAGTAGCCTGTTTGACCCAGTTGATAAGAAAAAGAAATGTTAGAAGAGCAAGTGATCCAAATAAAAGATACTGAGCGTGATGTAAATTGAGGAATCAAACCAATCATTCCATGTTCTATATATTTTTTCTACTCAATAAACCTCTTTTTGGAGCCCAACAATCGATTCGACTCAAATTTGAATTCGTTCAACTATTTGATCTTTTTGTATTGTTGATCAAATCAATCAATCAATCAATCAATATTTATTGCCAAAAAGTAAATTGGTTAAAAATACAACAATAATATTGGTTAACAATACAAAAGTAAAATTGGTGCAACATTAGCATGAAATACAAAAAAAAAAAATAATTACCTTGAGAATAAATTTTAAACCATCAACAGTATTGTTAACAATATGGCACTACCGGCAAAAGATAATCTTGTGCGCCGGTAGTGAGGTCAGAAGTCACAAAAATTTTAAACTAAATGCATTAGGCTTCTGCAGCATTTGAAAAGAATTTGAAAAGCAAATAATGAATTGATAATTCATTAGAAGCCAAATGAATTAAATCAATCTTTAAATTCAATTCTAAATTGAATTTTAAATATTAAGAATTTAAAAATAATAAAATAAAAAACTAAAATCAAAATTAAATTGAATTAACAAGTGTTTAAAATCTTAATTTTCAACTCTCCGAGCATAGAATCTAATTTTCAGTTCGAGTGAGTAAAAGACCCTAATTTATCTTTACAATTTTACAATTGTCGAGATTGATATTTATGATTGAACAGAACCGAATTTAATATGAATGATGCACGACAGTCATCTACTTCTAATAGTTATTATTGGAGGAGAAACGTTGAAGGTAAACACACTCCAGAAGCCGCTATCTATCACAGCATTGCTAATGAAATTGATACTTGCGATGTATTGGAGTAGCGTTCTTAATCAATATAATTGATAGAGGACAATTGAAGAGGTCAATTAACTCAATTCCATGAATTGGATAATATGCTATTATACTTGAGAAATACAGAATCGTATTGCCAGTTGGTTGAAAGCAAGCACACGTGTCTGGAACTCTTGATCAATGACTCGAGAGGAAATCTAGAATTTGAATTATGCTATTTGATTGGCACAAGTGATGTGCAAACAAACACAGAGGGGAATCTATTGGTGTTCAAGAGTTGAAGGAGTCAATCAATAAGAGAAGTCGCCATTTGGAATGCCAATGACGCAAGCCAATTGATGGTAAACAGACCCCGTGAACTGAGTCAGACCTTTTCCGCCACTAAAGGATTGCATCCTAACTTCAAACGAACTTCTCAACTGTTCAACAACGCTAATTTACGTGGGAAGATGATGGAACTTCCTCAATCGATTGCAACTGTTCAAACTATATTTAACATTTTTATTCCATTCTCGTTGATATTTTTCTTTTAAAAACGACCTCTTTATCATAAGCACCTCAAAACCTCTCAACATTGAAACTATTTCGAGAAACAACGATGATAATACTATTTCCAACCCACAGTTATTGGTTATCATTAAGGAACTTGTAAGTGCTGATTCTGAACAATATCTAGACAATGTATTGTTGATCTGTTTTTTCAAATAAATGGTAGTTTATATCATATTCGAAGCACGTCATTACAATAGTTGTATTCTCAACTACTCAAGACACGATCAGGGTTTGGTTTGGGAGAATGATTTTTTTAGCTGCAAGTAAAAATACTTCGTCATCCTCCATTCGCATATAGACAAATCTATAAACCTTGAAACCTGTAAAACCTTCATGAAAAACCTCTCTGTTTTTCTGGGAGCCCCGATTGATCAAGTCACATCAGCTGAAACAGTCATTCTTGAACTGATTGAAATCAATCCATCATAATTAATTTTCTGATAAATTGATTCAACTTATAAGGAGAACATTGATCATGTAGTTACAAAAACACAGCCATCGGCCATTATAGTATGAATATTAATAATTTTACATCAAAGATTAAACAAGGAGAAATGCCACAAGTGATATTTGTTGACGTAATTTCTTGGACAATTAATACAATTCAGTATCTCAAATTGTACTCCTTTACTTAATTTGGATTTAGTCTAGTTTGAACACTACAATGTGTACAATTACAACACATACCGAATCAAGTTCCATGAAAATAAAGTACGACATTTTTAAATAATTATTCATCAATTTACAACTACATGTATCTCTAATTAATTAAATAATAATGATGACAAAGAACGTCAAACAAGTATTTGGATGGAAACATGAGCTTGGATCACATTTTTCCTATAATATTCCCAAGCGCTCCCTACTTTGCTCACAATCCCCTAGCCCGTACGTTCTAATAAGAACAAAACCATATTAATTTGGAATCAAGGTGTGGTGGCTTTGCATAAGCGAGAGGTGAGTTGCAAACAAGCGTTATTATTGGCCAGCCCCCTGCTCACACCAATTTCTGTCATCACAGCCTTCATCAACGGTCACTAGAGCCCCCTCTCAACCCCTCACATCCCCAAACCCTTTAAACTACCCTTTCCGATACGCCTCCCCCCCCCAGACACCATTACGTACGCACAACAAACCCCCCGCCATCGCCAGTTTTCCTTTGTCCTGTTAGGTAATTACATCCTTCTGGTGCCGCTATCTCCTGTTTGTTGTAATCCAATAAGATATTAATTCTGGGTCGAACATTGTTCGAAACTTCATTTGGAGCCGGGAAGAACAAAGCTTGTACTACAGAACCACCAACATTTATTCGATGGCAGAACGAACGATAAAGCCTCAGACGCGCCCGACATCTTGTATTCAATAACAGATTATTGCTTCATACGAGAAATGAGAGGTTATTGGTGTGGATGCAGATTGCGCAGGACACGTAGGATACGTGCTAGTCTCGCTTCGCTCGCCTTAGCTGGCTAGTTTTATTTACAGTATAAAAGACATAATCCAGCATACAACATTACCACATCATCATCTTCATCTCCTATTACAAAAATAATCATCCAGAAATTCCTTCTCCATCCAGAAATTCCTTCTCCATCTGGAATATTCTTCTCCAGAAATCATCATCAACATCATTATTCTTCCAAGACCATTGATAATAATAATTACCATATTGTCATAGCAAACCAGCTATTCCATACATGCACACTAGAAAAATTTGATAATGACACGTTGACAGATAGGAAAACGTATCTGGAGTAGTAGATCAGTACACACCGTTATACTTTGTATAGTGTCATCCCAGCATCCCAGTAAATTCAGCAAAGCTCATCTCCAGAAGCTCATCTTAGCAGAATGATTATTTGAATGCCTTTTAATTATATTATTCCTTGTATTTTTCTACTTCCCACTTATTCCTGTGATGATTTTATGTATTGATTTTTATATCATTCTTTTTCCAATACTCGTATACCGCAAAAGGGATTGAACATTAATTAAATTTAAGATATATAGAGAGAAAAGGGTAGATGATATTATTATTTTAAAGATCTAATAATTACAATTTATTATATAAATGCATTTTCAATAGGAGTATAGCCATGCGAGTATCCAATCACGAAAAAATTGTTTTCGGATAAAGTTTTCAGCCTTCATAAACACAATCCAGTTCTAGGAATCTGGAACTTTCTATCAAGTCAGAAACATCAAAAACTCCAAATACTGAATCATTTTCAAGAACAATATTGCTCCAAGTTAACATGAAATTTCGACGAAAAGTTGGTTCTCTGCACTTGAATTTACCGTCTTAACTTGAGCTTTCTCAATCAAAATTAAGATCAAAGTGGTAGCGTGAAAAGTCTGTTATGCAGCATCAATGTTGAACTTTGACAGTGGCCTTAGTTTCATAATTATAATTCGCCAACTTCTTGAAGTGCACTCTCATTTAGTGCACTTACTTACTTCAAGAGTAGCACTCTGTTCCAAAACTGTTGAGATGAGTGCATCTTACTGTCGCTTATTGAGCGAATTGTTCATATCTTGCAAGTTTTCCTGTAAGCATAGACTAACTGTACATAGTCTATGCTGTAAGCTTTAAGTAGCTGACAGAAAATGTGAACTATTCAACACAACTCAAAGTTCATCTAGGGATTTCTTGATTCAAAGTAGTGGTCAAGGGAATAAAGAGGGAGAAACGTATCATGTATACATTTCACACCCTGTTCTTTTTATTTCTCTCCATTTCTGTTAATTATTATACTTGAGTGAGGAAAATATTGTACAACTGACACGTAGAATCTACACTGTTGCCGTTTGAAAATTGCAAATGTTTGTGTGTTGCAGAGTTCGGGTGGTATAATCTTTATTGCAGTGAAAAGCATGTAGTCACACCATTTGAGATAATATAATATATAATCCATAATATAAAAGAAATGAATTCAAGTATTGTCTTCACATCATTTCTAGGGTGACTCCAGTTTCAAAAGAGTATTCCAAATTCTCTTCAAGTGGATATGGGAAACCATTTTATGAGCAATTAAGAATTAATATTGTATGGTTCCTTGAGGAACAAGCAATATGCTACCTCAACTAAAAAGTTTCAAAAACCGAAAGCATTTTCATAATGCAGACATCCTCTCTGTTTTTCAAGGTAGAGGTTTACTGGTACCTAGATGCTGTTGAGCCGAAGATTTTCATAGGAAAACTCTCAAGAATAACGAAGCCCGTTGAAGTTTTGTCGAAGTACTTTCCTCGTAGCTGCAGGATCGCTTTACGAGCTGTCAGTTCGTTACAAGTTTTAATATCCAGTCCCCTGAGACAGTTCTGTCGTGCGTCCTCCAGCCTCTGCACTGCAGCCCCCCCCGCTCACAGCACACGACTATATTCAGCCCATAGTAGACTCGTGGCTTCCAGTCACGTACACAATATTACTCCGCAATTCGCTTGCCACGTTTTAAACAAGTTCTCGACTCATACTGGCAGCCAATGACGGCGAAAAAAGTGAAACAGATCGACGTTAACGTTTCAATAAACTGTAATTGGCTGGTAAAAGACTGTTTTCCATATGAACAAAAAATTGTCACGATTCGGCTCGCCTTACAATTCCCGAGACGATATAACTTTCCGTGCGAGCGGACTTTTGAAACTGTCACAAGCAGAAGTTCGATATCATACAGATTTCACAGTTGAAATTTATGTGCTGCGGTGTTGGCTGAGAAGGGAGATTATTTGTTTGGCTGATATGTTTGACAGTTAGGACACCCAAAGATTCAATACTAATGTAGACTTTACTGACAGATAATTGACTCTTCCTCGTCAATAAATATCTAGTTATTTGAAACACTCATATAATATTTTGTTTTGTACTTCTGGTAATGTATTTTTGTGTGTTTCAATGAATTCCAAATCAATAAAATACGTGATATTAATCAATCGATCTCCATTGATTTCTCTTTGTTTGATTCAGACCAAATCACACAAATCAAAAGTCCATTGCATCTACAATGAATGACATTTATTAGAATTAAATTTAGTAGAATAACAGTTAAATCACAGATAGTAGAAGTACAGTACAATTTTTTATCCGAATTTTTCATTGAGATAACAGAAATAATCGATTACCAAGTATTCGACTTCGAACACGGAACGAAAAGTCCATATCATTTCAGGTAGTGTTTCAAAGTTTCCACGCTTTAATAGCACAAACTGAAAGCAGAGTGACCGACTTTCGAGAATCAAGTAGATTCACCAGCTCACCACATCTACTTGGAAAGATGTTGGCGCATGAAATTGAGGCGGCGAAGCTTTCAAAGACCACCTGTGAACTAGAAAAGTGGCTTGACGCGGTGGCGGCGGAGTAGCGAGCAAAGAAGCCGGGTGACAAGCTGCAGTGTCTTGTCCGCTCACAAGTCAAGTGCAAGCATAATAGAAGCGCTGCACAAGTGCCCCACTAGCCGTAACGGCCATCTCACCGTGTAATGGCACTGCAATGTAATCCTCGTTCCCACTCACTCACCCTAGCCCTCTTGCCTTTTTCCCTCAAGCTGTCTTCAATGTAGAACTCTCCAGAAAAACTGGGATCATTTACCTTATAACAAACTTGGAAGTAGATCTCTCCTTCACTCAACCTCCATCATACAATATCTTTCTCACCCCCCTCTGGCTCAATCCATCCATACATCATAATTATTGTCTGTTATAACTCTCAATACTACAATCTATACTCTCTCAATACTATGTATCATTAACTAGCTCAATGTAGGATCTAAGCTGAAATACCATGCATTCTCCACAAACTAAGTGAATAATCTAACCTAATCCAGTCTCATTCAAACTGGGATCTGATTCTTGAAATAAAGAAAAATGATTTGGAAATATGGAATCGATATTGATGATCTTTGATATTACGAATAGGAATGAGAAAACTCCTATAAGTTACAATAATCTTTTGAGTTTGAAAATAATTACTAAGTAAGTAAGTAATCCAGTCTCATTCAAACTGGGATCTGATTCTTGAAATAAAGAAAAATATCTTGGAAATATGGAATCGATATTGATGATGTTTGATACTACGAATAGGAATGAGTAAACTCCTATGAGTTGAAATAATCTTCTGTGTTTGAAAATAATGCCTCGCTTGTGACCAATGTATCAGAACCAAATGAGATACCAAGAGAAAGAGATTGACTCGGAATCAGAAGAGAAAGGTGAGCAAGTAAGGGGAAGAATTGTAATGACTTGAAAGAAAAAATTGAAGGATGACGATAATGCAGGTGGAGGGCGAAAAATCGAAGAGTAAAAAAACAAACGAAATGCGGAAATGAGGAGAACAGAAGGAAAGACAGTACAAAAAGCAAGCATGGATAACCAGTTGATTTCAGTTGAAAATGAAAATTCTAGGAAATCGTGAAATTTGAATAGGATTCGATAAGATGTCGATTTGATTCCTGCCAACTCGCATACAATTCCAATAATCAATATAGATTACCATCGATAATATAAAAAAAAAAATAGGAAATAATTGAAAAAATAATTCTAAAAGAAATACGAATGGAGTAGATTTTTGTAAAAGTAGCTCCTCGTTACTTCACAAGCCATCTCCGTTACCAGTAACACGCACGCAGACTCAATGTCCAAACGACATGGAGAGCAAGAATACTAATGAAAATTTCCATCTGAGCTGCGCGAGGATTAGGCCAACTATTAATCGAAAAAGGGGATCCAAAGGGGAGCCGCGCACCGGCGCAGCGTCAATTAATGAGTGGGAGCGAATTGCAGAGCAAATAGAGGAACACCCGGCAGGTGTTGATGATGAAGCCGAGAGAGACGGAAGACCAGCCAGTGAGAGAGAAAACCGGTGGGTGAGAAAATGAGTGTGAGTCTTTTTGTAGCAGAGCTCACCGTGATGCTGTAGGGAATGCAGTGAAAATTCAGAGCGACGAGGATAAAGAGAGACTCATAAAAAAACTCAGAGCGAAATCAATGGCAATCAACTTTCGCCTTGTCGTCCAATCAACTACATGAATTATCCATGAGCTTTCCAAAGACGCATGAAAACACAAAATCTGGATGAAGTAGGCAATTGCCTCGCATGAGCTCCTGCACGTCCATATTCTCATCGAAAGTTGAAAGGAATCAATCAACTAGTAATCAGTTCATCATCAATTATGTTTGTTTTTCATTTTTATAGCAGACAAATTATCTTACTGACGCTGCCTTTGATGAAGATGGAAATGGATTAGAGGGGTCCAAAGAGGGTTCCACTATATTCTTGAAAAGAGGTTCTAGAGATGCAATTCCAACTTCATTCCAATGCTCAGTTTCAAGCAATCACTCTCCGTAGTATTCGAAATGAAATCCATTAACATTGAATCATTTATACTCTTTCCAAGTTCTTGTTGGAATTTCTTTTCGTTCCACCATATTTCAATTGGAATTGTAGCAGATAGCAATAGTTGTAACATACATGAACTAAGAGTGATTTATCTGTGCATGACCTATCTATGAAAGAATCATTCTCATCACGTGATTACTCATTACGATTCATCCTATTTCCTATTTCAAAATTTCTTTTTTCGAATCGAAAATCACATTATCAAATATACGAGTCAAATATAATAATTCTCATTCTTAAACTCATTCTCATTCTTGCATATCTTTCAAATGTACAACAAAAGTTTCGCGTTTTGTGGGATAACTGGAAATTATACACTTCATGGATGATGAAACGTTTTCACTGCAGTGCGTCGAGTTGAAGCAATGTGTGGAATTGATGCACAAAATCTGACAGAATAATATTATGAGCTCTCATCAACCAATCTCAAATGCAATAACAACAGTTTGTTCAGTTAGGACTCCAGAGGCTAGACTAGTGAATGCACAATTCAAAGGAGATGTTGCCGAACTATTTATAGTGCTAACTGCTAAGTTCGGAGTGCTCTTCTGCCACAGGGAAAGTTGAGCAGCGAAGGGGCATCAACACATGAGATATCGGTTGCAGGTTCAAGTTGTCCAAACGAAAATTGGATTTGTAAACTTGGCCAACTGCGGTCAAGCAACTTTAAATCCAGTTACCATACTTGTGCAAGCCACGAGCAACCTAACTTTCTGACTGCTAACTCGCCCGAAACTAACCTCAATTTCTACAGCCCATAACGATTATTCTTAATGTAGAACGCATTTCCAATATCAAGGGATCTGGAAGATTCAAAATCGAAGTATAGTGAGAGAAATCCGAGAGTCTATCACAGTGATATTGCAATAAACATGTTTAGGTTAATTCATTTCTGCTGGAAATCAATTAATGAACCAATTTATTTGTGAATTCTATGGTTTTATACTGAACTCTCTCATCCTTAGAAATAGGCTATTTAGTTCAAAAGGTTACACACATGAAAATACAAGATTTTTTTATTAGAAGATTGTCTACAATATCCTACAAAAAAATAAAGAATTTGCAGTGTCATATCACCTTGATCGGTTAGCACTCTGATTATAATAATGTAAGTTACGTTTGATGTAGTATATGAAATAAATTGAATATAGTATTGTGATTCACATGAGATAAAATTTTTTTTTAAATAATGAAGCCATAAATTAGACTCCGCTCTTCAAAATAAATTTTAAAAACATCAATAATTTCCAAAATAATTCACATTGAACAAGATCTTTCTTATGATCTATTCATCTATCCATCTATAACGGTCGTGATAATTATGTAGGTTTACTAACAAGCAAGGAGAATTTGATGGCGGATGATGTCATTAGAGATACGTCTGACGTGATGTATCCACTTTAGAAGAGTGGGGACATTAAGGGTTGATGACCCTGGGGCGAATAAACTCTGCTATCCATTGGAACGAGTGGTTTATCCAGTTGTGGTCCACTCTCAAGAGACGCTCAACTCACTTGCAAACATTGAGCTGAGGGAGAAAAGAGGAAGAGAGAGCAGAAAAAGAAAGGAGTATGCATGTGTGTGGTAGGAAGAGGAGAGGAGGGAGAACCAGAGATTGAAGAAAATTGAAACAGAACATCTAGAACGAGTGAGATGAAAATAGGGGATTCTTGTAGAAAAAAGATGTGTAAGGAAAGAGAAAAGATAAAATTTCTTGCAGAGAGAATAGGAATTCTGTGGGAGTAAGTGAAAGGGGATGAATAGGAAAGAAAAAATTCATTGAGATATAGTAACGATTGACCCAAATAAGAAAAGAAGGCGTAGTAGGAATGGGATGAGGATGATGAGAGTGAATTCATAATATTGATGGACGTTTTATACGACGAATAGCTGGTGAGTGAGAACATCTTTGCCATAGACTATTCGATCGAAATTACTTTATTTTTCAGATATTCCTGTTTGATTATTAACACTGAATCTTTTATGTCATTTCTCACTAGATTACCTATTCAATATAACACATTTATTTCCACTCAAGAATATTCGAAAATAACCAGGAATATGTTCCATATAATTATATTTGTCTTATAATACAAATAAAATAGGCACTCCCACACTGGACTCATAAGTTTATTGCATTGTAAAACGTGCCCTTTCATATCTAATATGCGTCTGCCTTTCAATTTCATTCATAATGTACTATAAATTTGGTTCTCCCCAGTATGAGATTGATTTAAATCTCTGCAATCTCTTCAATATACTGTTTTACTCCTGACAAATCAAGCGATCCCCGCGAGTCACTTGCCCTTTACACACTCACCATCTAAATTGCCATAATTATACGGTAATGCAACTGATTTGCGCACTGTTCTGCATAATTGCGGTGAATAATTCATATAATTTTCGGCTAGCAAACAGAGGCAGAGCTAATGTATGGATTCGGTCACTGAGTCCACGGTAAATAGGGAGACACTGAATGAATACAATCATAGACTAACCAAATAACTTTGGATTATCTTTGATACAATTAGTGGCGAAGCGTGGTATGCTTATTTGGTCATTTCCTATAGGAAATATACCCGGCGATGACCAAATAAGCATACCACGCTTCGCCACGGGATACAATGTATGGGTTCGGGCGTAATACTCATAACAAAATGAGTTTATTCTTTACAGATAACACATACAAAACTTGCGGTGGATGCAAACATGTAAGTGGATGGGGGAAGGGATTGATCATAATAAAAATGCAGTGGCATACAGTGGCCAGCCTTTATCGGCTTTTGTTTTCTCGTTTTCGTTTCCATGTTTGTTTTTCGGCGCTCCGTTAATCGGTGGCGGTAGAATGCTAATTTTTCGAAGCAGTAGTGGAGTGTAGGGACAAAAATATTGTCAACGAATTTCGTACAGCGGCGCATTTCAGCCAGACTGTTCGGCGAATTTAATGATCAGAATCTGGGTGAGTCGTTGTTGCTTTATAGGCTGGAGGGAGGCTGAAACGGACGCTACACTTTGTGACGTTTACCCGGTTCCATTATACGACGGCACTAACTAATGGCGTAATAAATATGGAGGGGCATTTCTGGGTCTGCCGCAATAGTCTCGGCGCGAATGTTCACACGGACGCACCACTACAACGGCAACTGACACTGACCAGCGGTTCGCGACCCTTTTTCTCGTAAATTCACTCGCTGCCTGTTGCCAGCCTACAACAACGCAACCTACGCAACGCAACTACCGCCAATCGCCAACATGTCGAACGCTTCTAATTTACGAAACAATCGTCTGACCTCCATACCTATCACATGGAATGTGTTGTCACCTCAGCTGTTTACTCTGTCCAGTGGATGCGCCACTGAATTGATCGTTTTTTAAAGCCATAAACCTGTTGAGTTGTATCGGAAATTGAAACACGAATGGGGGTCAGGAGATGATTTGTTAGATGGTTGACACACAAGTTAGATGTTTGATTAATATAGATTCTTGAAAGAATATGGTTTTACACCACACCTAGACTGTATTCCAAGGGAAGTCGAATTCATTCAGTCGAACCCGAGATAAATATAGCCTTTTTTCATAAACAAAATTTTAATTCCTAGATACACAATAACAATTCATTTTTTAAGTGATAGTTTGTAGCTAAGACTACAAGTCATACTTCATCAGGATCTGGGAATAATCTGCAAATATATTGGTGGAGAACTGCCTGAATAATGTATCACTCAAGTTAGAAGCTATCACTACTCTCAATTTGATGAAATCAATAAATTATTGGAAGAATAGACAAGAATTGATCTCCCCAATTAGGTCGGTAAACTAAGGTGACATCTTTTCTATGCAGAAACGAATATTCTTGGAATTTGATGATTTTTCAATAATCCATGGGAGTCCAATTTTTTAAATATATTTATCCAGTATAGAAAAGCAACATTATATTTCAAAAAAGACGAAAAATCTCGATTTTATGATGAAAATGGAAAAGATGGGTAGAGAGCAAAGTGAGATGTTAAAAACAGAGAAGAAAAAAGCAACACTGTGAACATAGGGGAGGGAGAACGACCTCGACAATATTCTTCGGAAAAAATACAATTCGGAGGTTTGCTGTGGAAGCAATCTAACAATCTAACAAGGGCGTAGCAGCCACCAGGAAAACGACATACGCTCGCTCATATATGCGTAAAATATTCAATAGGAAGGAGCTAGAACGGAAATCGGCCAATTTCTACAAATACGGCCCTGTTATCTTTTGTGGCCTAAAATGTCAATTCAATGAAGACTCAGGGGATCGGCTGGGAGGAAAAAGACACAATATGTTCTCCGATTCACCATACAGAGATGGGATTGGGATAGAGAAGCCAGAAATATGAAAAATATTCCTATTTACTTCCTCAATGTTCAGCATATCCTTTCAAGATGCGCTCTTTCCTGTTTATGTGATGTGGGTTAAAATGTTTAAAACTATGCTAAAAGTCTGTGAGAAGAAATCTACGACTCTTTTGTTAATATAAATCCGAGAAATCCGAACTATAGGCTATGGAGGGTCCGTGAGATTTTTCTGATTTAATCTGTTCAGCCTCATAGGCTACTCTTAAAAATATTATTATTACACTGACAAGGAGGAACAAGACCAAGTTTTTATGAATCTTTGGTCAACAAAGTACAGTATTCATAAATTCACTATTCATCATCATTTAATATATTTATATATTTCATTTAATATATTTCATAACTATTCATGTTCTAATATTTTCATTCCATGTAATGATCAATATCACCAGTACTTGATCATCGAATTCTCAATTCTCAAGTTGAGTTAATTTTTATTTATTCATTCGACAAGACATCGTTCAATGCAACAAGCACAGCTCGAAGAACTCGTGTTCAAATTACAAATTGAAGAAAACAATGAGAAAATCGCAGTACTGGAATATTATTACATCCGACCTTTTCTTTGAGTTGGAAAGAAATGAAATTATTCGAAAATGAAAAATCTATTTTCGGAATGTTGAAATTTCCCAAATCTTCCAGCTTGCTTGCTTGCATTTGACAATGGAATAATAACAAAAAATAAAAAGATCCTTTTTATTAACTAATTTATTGTAATAGATTATTAATTGCTATTAACAAAATGTGATCATCCCATTGATAGAAGCTTTATAGAATTATATTTTTGAGTTGCGTTCCAGAGAAGACAGCTGAGAAAAGACTTGAATAAAACAGAATGGGATCTCCTCTCTTCAAAAAAGTGGTAAAAATACGTGAGATAGAGGAGATGTAGGAACCCATCAAGTTGTAAAAGATCACGAGAACAGGCGCTTTGTCAGCTGGAATACAGAATAATGCAATGAACTGCCGAAGTGGGCATTGAAATACTCACGAGACCTGCCACTCATCTCCACTTATATACGGACATTTTATTACTATTCGGGTGGGATCTACCGGGAATTATAATACTCCACATACCAGTGTTTATATTTCACAGAAATTCATACTTCAAAACGTAAGTACGGCATCGCAACACCGCTGATCATTTTTTAAAGTGAATAAAACTTTTATTGAACTCGTATTTCGAGTTATTTACAGCTCCACGTTATCTGTTAGGATATACACTCGAGTAGACATGACGTACAAATATTATTCTTCCTAATCCTATTACAATGATGCACATCCGAGAACTCAATAAACTTCGAACCAACAGACATGAAATAAGTTTATTGTGACCACTGACATTCATAATAGTGAATTTATAAAGGCGTTTTCCCTGTTGGTGAATAGGTAAGTTGATTTACTGTTTTATTAAGAATCAATAAATGGCTGATCCACTTCTTCACATAGCAAAAGTATCACGAAGAAACGCTTTCTAATTTCTTCATCACTTCGAAAACAAGCTTCATGCAAAAAGATACGAACGTATCCATAAAATCAATAGTTCCATTCAAGGAATAAAAGTCTGCAATTCATTTCATAGAAAAATTAATTAATTCAGTGTTGTACTTCAAGACCGAGTGATTTATTCTTGGATTTGCTTTCAAGTATTAGTTGGGTTTTGTTTCCCATACAAGTTCATACCTCGGGCTTTATAATTGTTCTGTATACTTTATTTAAAAGTGATTGCTATGATTTTGTGTTTTGATGGGCAATAAGGAATTTCAAAACAGATCAAGTTGACAAATATCTGATTCAAGAAAATTGTGAGTGGAAACTGATAATTTGTTAAATGCTTATACTTTGTTGAATAAATCATTATTGGAGTAAACAGCTCTAGCAGAACACTTTTTCTAGCTAACGTTTGGAGCATCGAATCCAAAATGGAAATTTATTTCATGTTTCCTAGTTTTTCCCAACTTTCCTGAAGTTGAAACAATCTTCACCTTTTCCAGTTGTATTTGAGAAAGTATCAATTGTAATTGAGAATGGTTATTATTTGTAATTGAGAAAACATCAGTTGTAAATGAGAACGGTCAATTGTGTTTGAGAAGATATCAATCACATGTAATTGAGAATGGTGAATTGTAAATGAGAAAGTATCATTTGAAATTGAGAAGATGTCAGTTGTAATTTAGAAATCAAATTAAAGAACCACCTAACCTCTTTCACGTTTCTTTCTTCTCATTTACATGTGACAATTTCTCATTTACAATTGACCATTCTCAATTACATGTCGCACCCCCAGAAGAATAGTGGCACAACTCAAAAATTGGCGATTTTGAGTTATGCCGATATTCTATATGCCTGGGACGATCTCTATCGTTTGCACTAACTCCCATCGTCCTATCTCAAACGGTTGCCGCGTGGCAGCACAAGTGTCAGTGTTCTTCTTATCAGTTTTTCAACCTGTTTGCGGAGAATAGTGGCATTTTAGACTTAGATGAGGAGACATCGCAGTTTGAGCTCGTCAACAGTGGCACTTCTCCAATTTCCCTTGAGGTAAGTCTAATTATCTAAGCATTCCATTGTTGAATACTGGCACATTTTGTATTATGCCAGTTTTTCGTATTTCTATTCTCAAATATAATAGTTATCCCAAGTTGAAAACAGGACTATTTGGAATTATGCCTGTTTTCCACGATTTATTGTTGAAGTTATTATAGTATGCAAGTTTGAATACTGAACCATTATGGAATATGCCTTTTTTCCACTACTTCATTAAAAAATTCATGAGATTTGTTTAATTGTGGAAAGGATCATTTCGAGTTATGCCTGTTTTACCTAATATATTTAATCAATTTTCTTGAGATGGTACATTTTGCGTGAGTATACATTTTGCATGAGTATTATGAATGATAAGGGGATTTACAGTGACAATGTCAAGGCAACTGGGAGCAGAAAGTAGTTACTATTCCTCAAGTCATTGTTACTCGTCTAATCCAATTAAACAGTGGTCTAGTAGTCTTATCTTATACAGGTAAAGATAAAGATTTTCTTTCCTCAAAATTATAGTCGTGACATTCTTCTAAAGTCTCCTTCTGATGTTCAAGTTTTGGAAATTTATTAAGACTTGTTCGTTTTTTACAGGAATAATGGAGTCCAGAGGGAGAATGCTTGTCAAAAAAGCGAGAAATATCAGTATTATTGTAAGGATTGCAAAAATTTCATAATCGGTTGACTTTTTTGTATGTAACTTTTTATATTTATATAACTTATATTTTCATATATCTTTTTATAACATCTTTCATATTTTGTATTGTCGATTAAGATGATAAGTTTTAATTTTCGATTGGATGTAGCTGGAAGGAAATCAGTTACTGGCTTTGCTACCTTTGGCGCCAAAACAACCTATAACATTATAAAATTTTGATAACTGCTTGCATTCAGTTTCAATTAAGATTGGAGGCTTTTTAGTCACGCCCAGTGGATATTTCGACATTGTCAACTACGGGTTACATGGAGTGATGGCAATAAGGGGCTTGTCTGAAATAGGCAAAACCCTGGTTACATCTGCTTAAATAATATCAGTGTCATTTTCATGAGCGCTCATTGCCAATTCTCGAATCATATAGTTGAAAATAAGATTCCTTTAAAACTTCCAAAAGTATATTTTATAATTGAATACGTAGACTGAAAATAATGGAAAGATTTTATTGAATACATTGAAGGCAGCAGTAGAACGAGAGAAGAGAACAAAGTAAAAATTATGCCCTGTTAATAATATTCATTTTATGTTACTAGGCAACTATTACAGACAATGGTCTGTAGGGATATGACAGTATGATACAGTATCCAATGCATGTATTTTTTCAAACATTCATAAAAACTTCAATTTTTTGAAATAATAAGAATGCATGTTTTACAGATCAAACAGAGTTTAAAGTAAAAACTATAATTGATATTGTGCAAACAGAACTATTCTGGAGTTGGGATTGTGAACAACCTCATGCTGTATTCAAACTTTGCTCATAAAATTATTTCCTTGTTTTTCTAGAACCGTGACACAAGAGGAGGGAAGGTGGAAGAGGACAAGACCAGAGAGTACACAACTGTAAAGGACAAGACTGAAGAAGACAATGCTGGAGAGTAGAAGACTAAAGAGGACAAAGCTGAAGATGGCAGGATTATAGTGGATGAAATGATTGAAGTGTATGAAATGATTGGAGTGGATGAAATTATTGAAGTGGATAATAATGATGACTGATGAGAACACAACTATTGTCACACTAGGAGAAGAAGCTGGAGGAGATAATTATGAGTGAACAAGAGATTGAAGTCTTCGAAAATGGCGAATGGGAAATACATAAATCAGATAGTCCTACTACAATAAAAGTAAGCCGTATTTCACGAAAAAAAGAAAACAAAAAGCACAATGTGGCTTTAAAGAACAGTGATTCAGAGTCTGTTGATGAAGCTGATGACTCTGACCATGACCCGGACTTTGATATAAGAAGTGAATATCCAAAAATGTTTTTGTTTCAAACTTAAAGAGAAGAACAAACTCAAAACCCAATCTATTTCACAAGAAAATGTTTCAGAAAATACCAGATTTAGTTAATTACTTCATAATGAGAACTGATCTTCATTGTGTTTCTATTGTAATGATGTTCACAATATAAAGTAGTGAACTTTTTATTCTTTTGTTGTTTTTCAAATTGAATATTTTTCATACAAGATTTCGCTCATCTGTGTTTTGTACTACAGAGATTACAAGCTATAGAATCTTATCAAATCTAGATAAACTTCAGTTCCTTTAGATTAAAGGCCACTTCTTAATATGGTCGATTTAGTTTGATTATTTAATAATGAGTATTGTTCTACATTTTGCTCCTATTATATTGATGTTCACTATTTAAAGTGGTAGTGAACTTTTTCTTATTTTGTTGTTTTTTCAAGTTGAATACTTTGTTTTCAAAATTGTTCTAGTATCATGAAATATAATAATTTTTTATTCAAATAAATTAAATTTCTTACTAAGATATCTCTGTGAATTATTTTATATTTATATACCAGGAGTCTGTAGAATAGCTAACTCACAAAGTAAAGTTGAATTAGAACCAATAGCGTATTGGAAAAAGAGTAAAGTCGACGCTGATGTATAGCCTTCGGGTCGGTCACGGTCATTCCAATACGCTCTTGGGAGTAATTTATTCAACTTTACAATCACAATATTACACTTCAAACTCTTCAGAAACTATGGGGAGTTTTGTTTATGAATTCTAATAAACTGAGTAATCAGTCTTTAATCTATCCTTTTTTTGCAGAAGAGAGGCACAACTCAAAAAAATTTGCAGAAAAGAGGCACAACTCGAAATCAACAAATTTTTAAAAAAATAGTACGCCAAACTCATTATTCCTATCATCAAGGGACTGATTCCATGCAAAGAAGAAAAAGTTAAATTATCATGAAAAAAATATCCGAGCTAACAATAAGTTATTAATTTTTAGATAAACTTGATTCAAACTTTGTTTTGCTTCTCCTGAAAAATGCACTTTTTTGAGTTGTACCACTATTCTTCTAGGGGTGCGATGTGATATCTTCTCAGATACAATCGAGCGTTCTCATTTACAACTGATGTCTTCTCAATTACAAATCACTATTCCCATTTACAACTGATACTTTCTCAAAAACAGTTGGAAAAGGTGTAGAAGTAAACAAGAAATCATAGTAGTGGAAAAACCTATTTCTGCACTTACTTGACACCAAAGTGATTAATGAGCGTTGATCCATTAGGTTTATCAGGGCAGTAGAACACATCGTGAGCCGATTTTTATAGACAAAGATTGATCTGGCTGGCACCAGACGGCAGAATGTCGATTAGTGGTTGAATCCTGTAAGTGGGTTCTGAGTCGAGGGGAGGATGGGGGGTGCGAAGCCATTCGACCCATGTCACACGTAAGTCATCCGTGTCGTGTCGTGTCGTGACTGTGTGACCGTGCCTTGGAGTGCTAGCAATTTAATTACCGGAGTGCCAGACTGATTTCCAGACCGCAGTACCACACTGCAATCAATGTCAGCCATCATCAATTGTTGTAATCAAATCATTGCAAATCCGATTCCTGTCGGTTTGTTGATTGGATAATTTTGTAATACATAGGCTGCACTTCATGTTATCCTGTTTGATACGGTATTTGTAATTAGGGCTCTTTTACATCATACACAACCGCACTGTTGAACAATTAATAGAATGGGAACAGACACAGTTTGCGGTCGATAGTGAATTAGTCTTCCTCTATATGCAAATTGGTATACTGTATAGTATACTTTTTCAATTTGTCAGATGGCGAATGATTGTTATTCAATAAGTAGCTGATGTTATGCTTAGCTCTGTCAGGATAGTCTGCGGACCCTGCTGACAAGTGAATTATATTTGAAAGTCAAATAAGTTTTATTCTGCACACCAAAAATGAAATAACATAACTTGTTACAGTTATGAAAAACATAATAGTTGGCATTTCAATATACTTCTAGTTATTTATCATACTCATAATGGTATAGAGGGAATGAATTATTCTATGTTGCAACAATAATAAGCACAAAGAGATTTTTTTCACTTGATATGATGATTAAAACTTGAAAATTAAAATTAATACTTCGGTTGTTGATTATACCAGATATACAGTGTCACAAAAAAAGTGACTCTGATCCACCAAAGTATTCTATCAGCTTAAAAAAGACAGAACATTGTTGGAAAATTTTGGTTTCTCCTCAGTTTCCTAGAAACCCGCCAATTTGTTTCTTAAAAGAGTTTCCATCATATCTGTTTAAGGAATAAACTTTTCATGTGAAATTTGGTAGGTTATATGTCTGGTTTACAAAAGAAAAAAATTATAATAATAAAAAGAATTGTCAATTTCTGCATATTTTTAAATAGCTGCTGATTGAAATTTCATTTTGATTTGACTGGAAACATGTTGGCTCCTACAAGAAATCTATCAATATTATTTTAATCTACATTTTATACGAAAGAACTCACCTTGCGAGTCCAACAAATTCAAGTACTGAAAGAATGTAATTCACATAATAAACTATAGGTACGAATATTTACGCTTGTACTGTAAGGTGAGAGGCATGAATACCTTCACTTGTCAACCTAACACTTTAAGAATATACATTTTCGCCATGTCGTAACCTGGGAAAATACCTCCTGAACGTTAGTAAGCTAAGAGTAACAGCTCCTTCCCCTCTATTTAAAGGAATAGCATCACATTTTTCCGTCGGAACTAACTGCAGAACAGTAATTTGTGAGGAACGGATTTATGTAACGTCAGTGCGGATACCATATTGCCTGGAAGGAAAGCCGAGCCTATTCGGTTGTGGCATCGAGTAACAGGCTGCTTACCTCAGTTGAGGGTCTCAAGTGGCCATAATTTGAAAGCTTTAACTGTCGAAATGATCTTGATTTAAGTGGTGAGTACAAGGAGATGCTTTCACATGGCAAGCCTTCCGCCTATCCAGTCATCACCAGCAAATTTGCAACGAATACTTTGAAAGCCTACTAGTGTGGCGAATATTAGGCATTAAGTAGACTTTGCGTGACTTAAGCTGCAAGCACTTATCACAATTAACGTGTTCGTAGCCTACCATTTGTAGTAACTACCGGAGGCTTTCACAGCGCCCTACGCAAAATTCCTGATTCAGAAAATGATTTTGAATTTCCTCTCATGAGTAGATTTCACATTTGAAGTTGAAAACTCTCAAAAGCCGAAACCGTCAATGGAGAAAATCATGTGTGAAAATATCTTCTCAACATCAGATCCGTGCGAATGTATGATAAAATTAATGTAATTATTCCTTGTGTTTAAAGAGAATGTGCGTTAGCAAGAAAATTATGAGAATTGGTGAACCAAAAATAGAATGGAAAGTAGAATGAAATGAGAATATTAGTTGGTGTTAGGACTCGAGAGACTTTGCGCTTCTTTTCTATTCAACCTCTCAGTTCTATTCATGTGATGAAGAGAGATCCATTAAAGTGATAGAATATTATGAAGCGGAAATGTAGATCAGAAGGTCACCAGAGTTATGAAAATCAGTCATAGTACAGCAAAAAATATTTCGCAACCAACAATGTGTTTTTTTTAACAAATGGCGCGGAATAAGCTAATCCAGGAGTTTCAGACCAAGATGGATTACAAAATTTTGACAGGAGAGATGAAAAAGTGAGATTGATTATAGAATTTCGTGCTACTGGACTCAACGTATCTTTAGCACACATGGGGATCACAGTGATATACTCTTCTATACATGGTCGAAGGTGATACTAGATACTATTCAAATCGAAACTCAGTTCTTGCATGATATCTTATCTAAATATCTGAGTGAAGAAGCCTTTTCTTTGAAGAGAATATCTATGGAGAAAGTGAATTTCATTTCATAATGTCTTTATTCATCAAACAATACATACAATACATACAATGAATTGCGGCATATTTATTGGTAATTTATTATTAAAAAAAAAAAACAATACCGGAGAAAAGAAGCTTCCTCCAAGCATATTGTTGCAATAAATATGCTGTTTCAATCAATCAACCAATGAATACTGCTCAATTCGTACAATTGACTTTTCAAACGATTATTTTGAATGATCAAAACGGGTAAAGCGAGATAAAATAGGAAAGAGTAGTTAAGATAAGAAAAAAAGTTATTCCTATGAAACTGACTTCAAGCCACAAAATAAAATGAAAAAAATACACCAGCATGAGAATGTAAAAAGCATTTCAAATTGGATTGCAGTCCATTCTATAACAGTTTCCCATATAATCGGCTTAAGTCGCGAAGAGTTTATTGCAGAGACTGTAAGATTAAGGATTAGGACCTTTTATTGTTTTTTGCTGTAGAGAAACATACTTCATATCTTTACAGGAATAAATGCTTTAACAGAAGAAAGGGATCCGTTTTCTTCAAGGTGGCATTGCATTTTCATTGAAACAGAATTTTCAAGCTATGGACCACACATAGATTGCTCAGCTTCGTCACGGAAAATAGAGAATCAGCTACAGATCTTTTGAGATCATTCTCCAGATGAACATTTCGAAATATATTGCTTCCTCCAGAATAAATAATGAATCAACTCTTCACTTTTATTGCTTTCTGAATTTTTTACTATTGGTAACTGCAGTCCCTAACTCATTCCATTATTCGTTTTTTCAATTCCTCAATTATTTGTTTAAGTTTCAGACAGATAATCTAACCCACTGTGAGATTGAATTCTAAAAACTATTTTTGGGATCTTTTTCTTTATACAGCACGACAATATAATCCTAGAGTTATAACAAATGTATCTACTCTCCATAAAATCTTCCAATATTTTCTACTGAACTTTTCTAGTAATCTCTTTCATTGGAAACAGTACTCATACTGTTACAAACACGCAAAATATCCCTTAATTTTTTTGCTGCTTTGCATTATAATTACCTAAGAAATAGAATATAACATTTTTGTTTCAAGGGAAAATAAATATTAATTCCACACAAGGTGTAGGGATATCCCTACACAAGCAAACCGAGAAGAGGCTCAGAATTATTCCTCATACATGAAGAATCTCTCTTGGTTGTGAGATAACATGAAAAGGCTGAAGATGTGCGTTCATTGTTTGAAAGCAGCATTTTCGACGTCAGCCAGAATAATCCAAATTATAGGAGCTGCTACGATTTTCACTGGAACAGCATCCAGAGTGACTAAGCATATTTAATTGGAGGAGGAATGCAGCGCCGCTTTCTGTTTTCACAAGCCTAGAAAGGGAGGCTTAAGTTGCTATAACCTAAACTTTCACCGGTTCTACCTTGCTTGCCAGACCTTCTCCCTTGCAATGCTTATAGTCTAGAAGTGGAACATTTTCAAAGGTAGCCGAGAGATTAAAACCGAAATGGAAACCTTTCACTGAAACCACGACGATAATATTGAGGTTCAGTGATTTATTCTAGTTGCACTAACTTCAAATACAAACATTAAATTAAGATTGTATATCAATCCAAATTTGTAGAGCATGCATTGAAGTAAAATAGCTCAAGTGCTAGAAATGAGAGGATGTTGAGATTGTCTTCTCGATTTATCCACTCAATTTTATTGATAGTCTATGATCTATGATCTATAGTCATAATCTAATGACAGAGAATGAAGCTGTCTTTGAAGAAGTGGAAAAATTCTCCAAATAATACCGATAAGATCAAATCACAGTCTCCAGTTGCCTCATCACTGCTACCATTCAGAACAGCAGTCCACTCTTTCCAATTCATGAATTGCGCATTATACACAAGTTTCAGACGGATAAGTAAGTTCCGTCAAACTTTTCCGTCTCTCAATATAATTTATTTCTTGAAACACATTAGATCACTTTCATTTAAACATTATCCATGCACTAGGAGCTATCACGTTAACACTCAATCAAGCACTCAGGAACAAAATAGATAACAATTTAAAGTAGAATAATTCTACGAGAATCTGACTAAATGGGTCAAAGGTTCAGTTGTTGAGTTGGAATGAGGCGAAACCCAATGCCAAGAGCAAAGTTCATTGACGTGAAGTGCAAACGAAGTGAAGAGTGAAGGCCTTCAACAATGGAGTTTCGTTTTGGGCGAAGGATGATGATGTATAGGCTCTTTATGTCTGGGTTGATTGGTGTTCAGAGAGAGATAGAGATAGAAAGATACAGTAAAAGTGAGAGATCTGTGGGAAAGAGGGAGAGTGTGTGTGTGTGAGAGTGGTTGTGAGAAGCCGAGTTTCCCCAGCTCTGGGCCTCTGAACACGAATATCGATTTCACTCCGAATGATGTTTGAAAACAATACAATGTTGGCTGATCCATGTTAATGAATTGTAGTCATTCGCCTCAACAACGCTGCAGTGTTGCGTTGAGCAGGTTGTTCCCTCAATGTAAACAATTCACACGTCTGAAATTCACGCACAAACTCTCACAAACAATGTCAGAAACACTTCTCAACAGGGTTCTAGTTGTTGGAAGCAGTTGTGCTAATTTGAAGTAGTGGTGATAATGTTGACAAGTGAGGTGAAAGTGCATGGATCAAATTAAAGTACCAAAAAGAGAGTGGAAATGTATGTTTGATCCTCTCCATAAATCTTGACAAATTTATATTTGAGTAGTTGATTAATGTGAATATAATATATTATCATCGAGATACAGTATGGAAATACGAAGTAACTGCAATCCAATCACAATGAGCTTCAACTATGAAATCATAATTATGTCATCTGTGATATATTTTGAAATAGTATTGAATCCTCTCTATGTCAATTATTGAGATTCAAAGTACACAATATTATTATAATTATACTTTGTGCAATATATTACGGTATAGGTATTTTAGGGTGTAATTCTCCAGAAGTCAATGTAATAGAAGCTAAAAATAAAAATCTAAAATATATCCTATATTTCGAATCATGCGTATTTTGACAATGAGCATATATAACTATAATAAAAATAAAATGAAAATATCTTTTATTTGGCGGAGTTAGGAGTAGAAAGTCCTTCCTACCACTCAACCTTAGTTCTACAATTATAGTACTCAAGTTTCGCTAAGCACCATGTCTGAAACGAATTCATCTCCGAGGAAGTAAGAAGCTATTTCCAATTCCAAACTAGTCATTTTCCCGGAAGTTCCTTTCTCATCTCTGAAATCATTAAATCTGAACCTCAAAGTCAAATATCATTTATACCTAAAGTCAGAGGCCGATCTATCTTTCTTTATCCCATTCCATGAAAACTGAAAAAATCTCTCAATATTTATCTTCCTGGAACGTTTCTGAAAGTTGAGAACTGCTCTCTGGGGTTTCGATTACTCTGAAGTATTGCCCAATATTGATATTAGAACCGTTCAATAAGTCGTCGAGTGAACCGCTTGGAATTTGACTTTTTTTGTTGCCCAAGGCTCATTAGACGGGATATGAAACTAGGATTAGTATCATCCTCATCCTAATATCAGTGATTAGCAGTTGAAAATCAAGATACTCCCCAACTGAAGTACATAATTATAACCCATTTTATGTCGAACAAATTCAATGACCAACAATTTATAGTTAGAATGAACCCAAGAATTTCATATACGTAAGGTCGAATGATATCACCTGTATTTTCATCGTTCAGAAACATTTTTCTAATGCTATCATTCAGGCTTAACATTGAAGTCTACGTCGATAAAAAAACTTTAAACTGGATCAAAATGATTCCAAAGAACACAAAGATGAATCGTAATGTTCTCAACGGCGAATAAGTGAAGCTCAGGTTGAAAGCAAGGAATTTAATAAAAGTAGTGAATAATTTAATACTTTAGAGCCTTCATGGCAAAAGCTGCCTCTTCTTTGTTAGAAATCTGATACACAAAATACAGCAAAGCTCCAGATAATTATTACAGCATGAAATTATTCAACCGAGTTAATACAAGGCTTATTCTGAAACCAGCTCGAAGAGAACGTTTTCTGAGATTCCGCTGGCTAATTCAGTGGGTTTCAAATGAAAGAAGACTGGAACTAATCATAAAAATTATAAATCAATAATAAAAGAGAACGCTCAAACGATCAAGATGTTGAAGCAAGAGACTTTGGAGCATATACAGGATTATTTTTTGTAGTTTTAGTAGCTAGCTCACAAAGGTGAGATACTTTTTATTTCCAAGAAGTGCTTTTATTCTTTCTTCAGCTTTAATCAATTCCTGAAGATTAGAAAAAGAGATCTAAATGTATTCCATCTAAGTTATGTAATGTAAGTCCATCAAAATCTAAATGTATGCATTTCAGTATACCTATAAATAACTGATCATGTTCAACGGTCAAATTCAAACCTAAAGGAAAACTTTTTGGTTCATATAACAATTGTTACCACTTCATAATGAAACCATTATTGTTATTCAAAGTTCTATTTGAGTATCTTAAGCAGTTGTTTGGAATTCTCTCCCTTGTTCAGAAAGTATCAAATTACAAAGTATCAAAATGTGCATTGTTGATTGTGATGTTCATCACAAGCGCGATAGTCTCTAATTATCAATCTAAAATATTGATTTTCTAATTTCAATTTATAATTTTCTTTACAAATTAATTCCCACAACCAACGTCAAAAACGTTAATGATAATAACTAAAGATTTTTAGAGGAAGCTTTCAAATCACTTCTAGAAACAATATTTAGAAGCTTAAAGACTTGATGATTCATAAAAAAGGGATTTGTCATGATAAATAATTATTATCAAGACTTTCACGTTACCTAGAGAACGGATAGTTTATTGTTTCAGAAACTAAGCTTATCTGATGACAAAGCAGCTTCAAACCTGTAAAGATAACTTTCCAACACCAATCAGACTGAGACCTACTCAAACTGGTTGTTTGAGTGGATAGATTTGTTGAACGACAATATAATTTCCTTTATAAAAATGAACGATCAAAAAACTTTATTATAATCTATCAAGTTATCGAATGACCTTCCATGAAATTCTGTACAATACTTATCTGATCCAGACGTGCTCACAGCGATGAAAGTGAGAATTAAGGTCATGGGGGTATAATGATAGCTATGGATAACAGATAAACCTTTCGATGGAATAGTGAAAAACTGTTGATGGGCGATCCGTCGTTGATATAAGGTCAGATCAAGAACAGTTTGATTACAGACGAGGAGATTGCATCATTCCAAGTTTACGCGCATAATAATTTCACTTATCAGTGGCAATTTATTAACGTCTTAAATCAAGGTATAAATTTAGAACGGTGACGTGATAAAGGCGGCTGACGGTGAACGCGGCGGCGGCGACGGCGTTGAGAACACACCTCGACTGTTAAAGGATTTATTTCTTCAATAACCTCGAAACGAGCAACGGCTTCTGCACAGAAACTGCACGGCTACGTTTTATGCCTTAATAAAACTAAGCACATAGAACTGAGAAAGAGTTTGTTTTGTTTCTAAGCAAACGGGCCGGGTCGGGTCGCTTCTCGTGCTCCAGCCGGTGACAATATTGTGTAAACACTTTTGTTTTCCACCCACTCTATACAAAACCAAACTGAACTCAAGATGGACATGACAGGCACGAGAGCTTTGCTCGCTTATCCACCTTTTATTCACCGGAAGGCTCTCAACCCTCGCACGGGTAGTAAAAAAGCACAGACAATGATTAATTCTTTTTACTGCTCAATCCGAGTCCCTGATGATGAGCAGTCTCATTGCCTTTTTCGAGATAGGACCCAGTTAATCAGACACTCACTGCCGCCGTAAAGATATGGCGAAGACACTCTTATCACTAGCATTTGAAGCTATTCTGTTACAGTTGGTTGGATAAGAAGCTGCAATATAATAGATCGATATCGATTTATATAGGAGCATTCTCTCATTCGAAGAAGAAATTATCGTAATGAATCAAAATGACTCATCAATCTACAGTACACTACGGGTTATTTTCACTACACTCAGCTTCACATATAATCATTCTCCTAATTTAAAAATAATTCATCCATTTTGCCTATATTGACTAAGTATCTGAATTGGAATAAGAGAACCGTCCAAATGTAATTAACGAAGAAAATAGCTGTAGGTTTTTGCATGAATGGACAAAGAGAAACATCAATACAAATCTGAACCAGTAATACAGTTTACTACATATCTTACTATCTGTATCTTATAATGATTGATACTTGAAATCAATGAGCAAGTCAGATTGAATAAATAAATTAATTAAAAATAGGAAAGTGAAGGTTCATTGAATAAATAACTTAGGCTATAGATGACTGGGTGAATGTTAGTTGGCACATGCTTTGTACAAATGGATTATGTTAATGAAAATCATACAGAATCCAAAAAAACATCAATTGTAAAAATATAATACAACGCGTGAAATTGACTTAAAATATGATCCATCGGTTTCATTTTCCCAAACACAGCTAAAACTGAATAATAAAACTTTTCTGCAGCTAGATTTTGATATTATACAGATTCAACGCCTGCGAGAAAATCTGAATAACTCAAGAGTTTGGATACCGTCCTGTTGAATTTTGAGGTTGAGGCAACGCGTTGGCTGTTGCGCCTCATTCGACGGAATTGAGAAGACTTGTGGTGGCTGGTAAAACCACGTGACCTCCAATAATTATCACAACCAGCCGGGGAAAAGCAGCAGAAGCAGCGTCGGCTAATGGACGGACGCCATGAGCTGAATTAGTACGACGTCTGTCCATGAATATGCAGATTGACTTGGTACTTCCCCCCTCCCCAATCTCTTTCACTAGACTACTTTGCTTCTTTCCTCATTTCAGATCTCCACATAAAGGTGGACTGTACTTCGTGTTGCCAATTTCTGCTTGCCCTATGATCCCAGTTTTATTTAGGCGATGGAATAAAGCGAACAATGTTGATAATGTGAACTCTCAACTTTGTTTATTACGTGGTGGGTGAATTCTATTGTATTGGATAGGGAGGCTGAAAGCTGACAAAATAAATTGAAATTGAAACGTTCATCACAACAGTATACCAGCTCGGTATAATATTGTAATTGTAATAACAATGTAACAGTTGGATACATAATTGTAATAAGTATTTTTTTAAATACTTCCTACTATATTTGAATATTACAGTGAATGGAGCAACGGAACAAAACAAGACCATAATATTGGTGAGGAAGCTAGAAGTAAGTCTTGAAATGCCTTCTCAAGAGAATATCATCAGCTTCTATTTATTAGCAAGATGATGCATCGCTATGTATCTCCGTTTAGTTCGATGTCATTGGAAAGTCATAATCCTATAATATTGTTTATGGGAGTTGGACCCCAAAATTGAATTCTCCTCCTACCTATCAGTACGAGCACAGAGAAGGATGGATGTTTTCTTCAGAATGTTTTCAGAGAAGAAAGAATGAATTCCTCCTTCTCTGTGGTACGAGTGAAGTACCAGTAGGCCTATATGACTCTGTTAAGTTGTGGTTACATTGAATTATGCATCAAATGTTACCGCTGCCTTAGAAATAAAGTATTACTTTTGTTGAATGTATAGTATTTATTCTACTAAAGATATAATTAGTCTACTAAAAATGATAATTATATTTATCTCAATAATTATTATACTGTTTTGAGCATTAAATATTTGAATGGAGAACCATCCAAGACAGAAACATGATATTTGATGGAAGTATGAGTACAAAAATGTCTCCTCTCCTTTATTCCTTTAGCTCCACCCCTCTTGGTGAGCTGTTATGTTGTCGCACATCGTTGTATTGCCTAGGGCTGGTTCACACTAAGCCGACATGCAATGGGAGATGGGGCTGACGTATATAAAATAGCTTACATCGTCTTATACAGGAAAATACATTGTTGTTGCTGTGGAAGCGACTTATTCCTTTATATTCCTGCTAAGCGGAAACCACCTTGTATAATTTATGTTTAGGTAGGTTATTATTCTGCTTCTTCCGCATTATAAATAAAACACATAGTTATTGTAATCAATTACCACTGCATTATCAATAATTAAGAACATGATTTTAATGTTCTTCATAAAGAACATTCCAGTTATTTTTATAAAGTTATGATCTCATAACTCTTGAAGATGAATTAAAGTAACACTTACAGATACAGTTCTTATCATAAAGCTGTAAATCTGTCTCCATCATGAAGCTATTCTCTTTCTCTCAATTAGAAAGGATGCTCGTGAACCATATACGGATCTTATTCTGCCTCAGAGGTACACAGATCTAAATACGTTTCTATAATCATAGAAGCCACTACTAGAAGTGTTTCTACTTCACATACAGCAAGTATAGTTCAGTATATAGTCCGTATATGGTTCAGTACAGCAAGAAATAACGTGTGTTTCCTCTTCTCCAATCATGCACCATACAATTTCCAAGCTCACAACTTGAATATTAAATGAATTCAGTATTCAACCATTTCTACCATCAAAATTGTATTTCTACTTCCCATAAAACACACGACACATTCTCTCTTCGCCATCTACAGACATGCTTCAGCAAAGCTCACAATTGAAGTCGAGAATTGGTTATGGAACTATTTCCATGGCATCAAATGTATTTCTCCTTCCATCATGTGCAAAGCTTGTGATTGAATCGTCTAGATGCTGATGTGATTCGAACCGCTGCAAAGTAACTGAACTGAGCCGCCGTGATTGAGTCGAAGTAGCTAGCTGAGCCCTCCACCCCGCAGCCGGCACGCTAAGCTATTCAGCAGTAGATGACTCCCGTCTGCTGCTTTCGGGGTGGAGACCGTGTCCCGCACGATTTATTGTGAAGATGCGCGTTCATACGCGAACAGGGCTTAATTACAAATTATATCACGGTTCACTCTCGAGTCTCGAGAGCGTCCCGCATTTAAATACCTTCATCGAATAATGCATTGCTGCCATAAATCTGTGGAGGTCTCCCTGCAACCGCCATCTTGAACGTTTATGAACACTCCCCCCCTCTCTTCCGACCAATAGCTTCACCTCAACTTAGTAATTTGTTTGTTATTACTCTCGCTAGTCTATAAGCTTGGATAAACCCGACTCCCGACCACAATCTTCTTAGGAATTTCCCATTGAGGCTCAAACATGCGTGTGGATCGGTTTTATCAACGTGTCTAAATATTGCAAGTAGTTGTATTCGGAACTAACCTCAAAATGTTCATTATCTCTGGCAACTTTGTTCGAAATTTTCTGATTGTGGCAAACAAATTTGAATTTGAAAGACGTTTGAGTATCGAAAACGTATTGGATCAAGACACTATATTGAGTGTTTGAGTGATAACAGTTGATTTTTTGTTCAAGACAAATCTTACAATGAATTCACTATAACTTGATCATATTATATTAATCGAATTTTAGAACCTGGTTATGAATACATCTTTTTAAATTAATATGTTGATATTCATTTGATATCATCCATGTAATTCACTCAGCTGAAAATAATTATATTATCGTTCGATTTTTTACTCCACTAACCTTACCTTACATTCAATATTTCAAGACCATGAATTTTATGCGATGGATATAGTTTTTATAATTGAAAGTTTTGGAAATTCGCTATCGAAAATGTATTGGCTGAACTACTTTGGAGCTATAAAATTAATTTGAATACCGACCAGTATAAGTCAGTACAATCGATCGATTCTCTGATCTACCATCAACCAATAAACCCTTGAAGCGCACTAACATTTGATTGCAATGGCATTTGGTTTGCGCACGACTAAGCTATGAATGTGTCATATCGTTTGAGTTGGATTGAATGTAAAATTGGATGCAAAGTGCCTGCCTAGTTCACTGGAAACCAAACTGACGAATCCGATAGCCGGATATGACATGAGCAGGCTAGAGCTATCTCTGAAATATCATTCGAGTCTTTGAATTCAGCATAAATTAATAATATGGTGATTTCAGGTATCATTAAGAAAATAGAATGAATTTCAATTGAAAAACTGAGCTGCACTAATATTCTTAGTACAGTAACCGCTAACCATTGAGAAAATGAATAGAAATGGAAAATGAACTAATACAAAATATTTTTATATCCATATTGATGTATGATGTATTGATCTCTCATCAACTATAAGTTTCTGTTGAAAGTTTCATCGGCTATTTATCAGTGTTATGAAGTCAGGAAATTTAAAATATCAAAAATCAACGATTTTATGTAAAAGAATTAGAACAAATTTAATTTTCGATACTCATGGAATCATCTTCAGTGTTGATTTGAGTCTAAACAGTGTTGAAGATGATGCCATGAGCATCGAAACTTGAGCATGTTTTCGAATGTATTCATTGCTATAAAGACAACATTGTTTTTATTCATCTACCTACAACTATGGAAATTCTACAATTTCTCTTTAGCAAGTTGATTCTGTTCATTAATTTTATATAAATTTATTTTTGATTTTTTCCAACCCAATGATTTAATCTCTGATACCTGAATTTCACCATTTCAAGGTGCGAGAATTATAAGACTTTCATCTATTTAATCTATAAATATAAAAAATTCATTAGCCTTCATTTGAATCTAAAACCAGAATTTGTCGCTTCGTCATTATTTCGAAACATGGATAATATTTAAAAATATCTACCAGGCAAAAAATAGAAGAAAAAATTATTCCAACAAGATTCATCAACTCTTTGAACACATCTTCAGCTCTCTTCTTCCCTTAACTCTTCCTACCAGAATATTTCAATGATCAAAACGTCTATAGTCAGCTAGCTGAACACAAAACTTCTGCGTATGCATCAACTCACGGTTCGACTTCGACCGAAATTCCAACTATGTGAAAGAGTATAATAATAATATGAAATTCAATCATGCGAAATAAACAAGCTGAAGTTGATGGAATGTCAAGTTACCACAACAAAACACCCATATAATGCATCTATGTTAACCGACTTATCTATATATATATATATAGATAAGTCGGTTAACATCTACGTATATATATAACATCTAACGTATATATATATATATATATATATATATATATATATATATATATATATATATATATATATATATATATGTGAACTACTGAAAGGAAAATTGATTGAAAACACCCTTTGATGTGTGAGAAAGTAGAAATAGTTCGATACGAGCTCGAACCAGCTATCTATTCATCATATTCAACACATCAAGAGGCAAAAGCGTGCTTAGAAGTCATCTCGAAATTCAAAGGTATTCATGAGCTGAAGAGAAATTGAGTGACTCAAGTGCACAGAATGATAGACGTTATGCTGTGCTGTTTTTAAGATGTAGGTCATACTTAACATCCATTAGATATTTAGAAATTGATAACGGGTGACTGACTCTACGATTAATTAAATTACATCGAAGATATAATTGGAGAAAGCATGTTTGATCAAAGAAATAGGGTTCATAATAAACTCATGCTTCATGTAGATTGAGTTGAATCTATCACAAGATTCACTGAGGATGGTGAATATTTTGTAATAACTATTTTTTGAACTACTGTAAAATGGCTTCATACTTTTCTTGGGGGAAAATAAAAAAGACAAAGCTCCAATTCATCCATATTTACCCATTTTCCATCTTTGAAGATATCACTCCTTCTCCTAAGATTCGTGTTACATTGCTTTATTCAATCTTTCCTACAAAAACCCTCCAACCTCTCCTATTCTACAAATTCAAAATCATTAAGGTCATAATCATTGAAGTCTCCTTATTACTAGATAGAGGATTTCATTGGAAAAAATATCAAAAATTAAATCAATTGAGTCTCCCCTGTCGGGCAGCTAACAAGTAATACAACAAACAGCCACCGAATCATTGTCAATTATTAGCAGCCCCTCCCCCCAGATGGAAATTGGCCAGGAGCACTTCGTTTCCGCATTAACAAGCTTCCAGATGGACTCAGTGGTCGCCATCGGCTTGAAGCGGAGCGGAAACGAAGTTCGGACTTGATCGGAGGAAGTTGGCAACTTGACGATCCCTCGAGACCACCACTGTCCTTGAACAAGTTGTAACGAGAATCCAGTCGGGTGTACCGAGTCATGTCAGGCGCTGGATTCAAAGATGTCAGCAACAGATGAGCTGTCAAGTACTATACTCTGTACAATCCACAAGAACACTAGGTACTTCTCTCAACTTCTCCTCTTGAAACCTCCCAACACCACATCTTCCCCTCTACTCCACTTGAATCACAAGTTCCTGTACATTTCATTAATAGAATAATATTATTAATAGAATCATAGTTCATTAACAGAATGATATGTCTCTCTTATCAATAAATTCCACTATTATTACTTTAGCAGAAATACCACATTGCTGAATGGTTAACACCAATACATAGATGCTTGAAAAAGTAAGAGAGTTTGAAATACTATTCTTTGATTCCACTCGAAAAAGTCTAGAACACAATTATTATCTATTACCGTAGAGATTGAGAAGTTGAGAGTTTCTGTTAATTCAGTGGACCACTCACCAAAGAATAATCCGATATGTATTCAAGTTACAGTATATACTTGCAAAATATCTGAGCTCATTCAATTGTTTTCATTGAGTATTTAGGTCGTTCTCCAAACAATTATGAAAGCTTAAGATCTGAATTGCTGATGAGACCTAAATTTTATCTTACCTTGATCAGCATTCTTGCACAACGGACTGTGTATATTACATTAGTTATTGAGCTTAAACTAAATTTCTGGACAATTTTACAACTAGCTTTACATTGCATTGTGTGAATACAACCTATTACATTCTATTAAGTACAGAATTTTCTTTTAAAGAAAGAGACAAAATAATGCAACCAATAGACAAGTAGTATATTTTTAGTTTTACAGTGTATTGTTTCAATACTACCTATTGTACTCAATTAAGTATAGAGTTATGTTTAAAATTTGAAGAGATGAGCATGCTATCTCTAGCTAGACGTTACTTTAGCTAGAGGAGTAGAATCGAGGAAAGAATGGAAGTAACTAACGTTAGTTTGCAATTATCGGTAAAGCCCCCAAGCAATTTCACCTCATTAAAAAACGTTTCCATCAAATTTACCAATCGCTTCAATACTTTTGATAGTGAGGAATTTAATCTGAAAATAAACTCTTACCACAACACGCCACGTAGTTATGATTTTGAGTTTTACGCTGTTGCCGGTTCTAACGATCATTCGATTACTGAATAATCCACAAAGTGGAAACTGAACGAATTGAACATTGGAACTGGACGTCGCCGGCAGCAGAAGTTATGCGTTAACTAATTGTTTTTCCATTGGCTGATCGAAATTCAAATTGCGACTGACATCCCTCCGGGTATAAGAGGGGTGTCAAGCTTAGGCCCACTAACAACCCCCCCCTCGCCCCTACCATCACTAGGACTCATGTTTTGGTTGACGTTCGAAAAACGCTGCGAAGTTTCGATTCCCAGAAACAGCAGAAGTTTAATGGTAGACGTTCTTTCAACCAAAGTTCCCTTGTTGAACTTTCTTCTTTGCTCCCTCAAAACTCTCATTTTCCCATTGTTGTCGTTGCTCTATCTTAACGAATCTCTCATGTTCATCAACTGTTTTCCAATACTGGCCATACACAATGAAATATTGTTTCTGAAATATTCACTCTGTAACAATTTCCTTTCTCGTATCCCTTTCTCTCTCATGTTATCAGATCACCTCTCTTCATTGCTATTCTTTATCTTACAGTTCATGATTTTCTCCTGTTATTATCAGTATTCTATAGAATTGCTCTGCTAAATATCATTCATGAGAATCAAAACCGTTTGCTGGTGATTAAGAGCTCATATTATATGGTCATCATCATCAGAAAAAAGGGTAGTTATCCTCTGAATCACCTTTCTGTCTCATTTCTAACACCTTTTTCTATTATTTGATATTGTTCTATGAAATGTAATACGAATATGTATGATTCTTATATATTTGTCTTTTGTTGTTCTCTTCAATATTTCCATATTTCCCCACACCTCTTTCCATTATTCTTCTCACAATTTCAATTCACTCTTCACTCTGACACTATTCTTAATCTATCAACCCTCCAGTTTTATCACTCATTAACTCTTTTTACTCTTACTATTAACCCCACACTTTACTTTCCAGGTCAAACCCTCTGCTCTACTCACAGATCATCAGAAAATCTCTCTTCTTCAACAATTCCGTTTATCGACCATTCCAAGAAAGTTCTTCAATGTTGGCCTTTGTATTTACCGAGTGCAGTCGACCTCGGGCCCCGGGCTACTAGCTGATTCACACAGTCGCAGCGACCAACGACCAGCCGCAGACCGGATTGCCAGTCGCAGGGGACGTAGTCGGTCGCGTCTTGGTGCCCGGCAAGGCAGCAGCAATAAGCCGATAGCGGACCGGCAGCACTAATCCCGCCCTGGACCAATTTCCCAGCACAATCAAATCGGCCACCATTCAAATCCCACTCAGCCACTGGAGACTTATCAGTCGTTGGCAACCACTGTCCTTCTGTAGAATTCCATAAATCTCCTACTAACTAGTTGTTACTATGTTATTGGTATAATGTGGAGCCTTTGGGGACTACAGAAACCAAGACAGAGAGCAAAGAATTCCGTGAATCAGTAACATCTTTAACACACTACTTCTTACAAAGATACAGTTGAAAGAGGGAAATTTCTTCAAGCCTGGTTAATGATAAATCGATGCTACAAACTGGTTCCGTCTCAACAAACAAGTAAGTAAAAAGCGAGTGAGCTGATTATTGATTCATTCCAAAACCTACAGGAATACATATTTTTCATGGATACATAAAAGGAGTGGATAGGTACTGGTTCTTTCTACTATTAAATTTTGAATTTTCTTCATTCTTCTCCAACTAGGCTAGGACTTTTGCATGAATTTTTGCTAGGACTTTTGGTAGTCGAGAAATAAGGCAATGGTGGAGAATACTATAGAAAGCACTACTAAGTCAAATTCTAGTTACTTCAATGAATTTATAAATCTAGCACTGTAGTTTTTTAATGTGGTGAATTTTAGTGGAAAGCAAACTAATACAGAAATGTTTTTCATAGAATTTGGAACTTTCAAGGGTTCTTTCATGCGAAATTTGTTGAAAATTGATAGAAATCAATTGCCAATTCTCCGTTACAAATTCTTGAATAAACAAGAGTTTCTTATCATGGATAGTACATTGGGTTTTTTTCATCCAATAAAGAAAGATGAGAAATATTCATTCATGTTACAATTTAAAAAAATATATATATATTTTTTTCTATTCATTTGAGAAACACCAATATCATATTGATTCGCTCAACCTGTGTGTACGCTGTATTGTGCACTCACTGTGAACTCAATAATTATTATTCTTCCAAGAAAATTGAAGGAGAGCTTTTAATTTTTTTAATCACTCAAGTCAACCCACAATATCAAACAAGCGAATGTCATTCGAATTTATCAACTCTGAGAAAACAAGAGATGCTGGCAAACAGAATGCTCTCTTAAAAATTGAACTTTTCCATTTGTCTCTCCAAATTATTAACAAACTCCGGCATCAGCCATCCAACTTTCTTTCCCCAGCAGCCGAATGAAAACGCAGAGTTGGAATTGCGCTATCTACTTTTGGGAGTTTTCAATAATTAAAGCATCACTGTAAGCTTGGGACACCAGTAATTGTTATTAATGTCAAATAATTTATGACTTTTGTGAGGGATCACTTCTGGTAAAAAAAAATACGCTGAAGCTATATAAAGAGACCATTTTAACGTTGAAGAAGACGAACCGAGATGAAAGATAATTGATATGGTTGATCGACAGGAACCCAATAATTGAGAATAGCTTAAAAAGTTGAAAGCAAGGGGAAATTGGATGGTTTTGTAGTATCTATTCGCATCAAAAGTATAATGGATTTGTTTTGAAAGTCATTGAATTAAATTCCGTAGATAGTGATTAACAGTCCATTATTCAGATAATGCCATCGTGTTCAAATAGTATTACTGGAAAAGAAACTATGGAGGCAGCTAATTTATAAACATAAGTTTTTTTTAGTGTATAAATAAGAAAATAAAGATGATTACTACCGTTTCAGCGTAAATGATTTTCTAGATGAAATAGAGCAATGTGGACCATACCTGCAAAGTAAACGAAGAAAATTAGTCTGGATTGAAATAACAATAGAACTATAGATAACTAGAAAATATTGAACAACGATGAAACAACTGAAATGAGAACGTCTTCAGAGTATTCTGTGGCGACTTATAAGAACAGGAGCAGCGTCTCACAAACCGAAGACAAACTGTAATATCAGTTGAAATAGCCAGTAGTTCAGCTCTACTCATACAGTGAAAAGTTTCTCCATGGATTTGAAGCTAATATAAAGTATAAACTTGAATAAAGAAAGAATAACTATTATAATATCTCTAAAACATAAAACAATTTCGTCATGAGAAGCATGTTTACAGGAAGAAAATAGATTACTAGGGGGAATAACGATTCATCTATGAAAGGGGTGAGAATGAGTGTCTCTTCTGAATTATTAGAAACGTGGAATAACTTTTCGGCAAAAATCAACTGATAAATGATTAAAAACAATTATATAAACAATCCATCGATAGATTAAAAAGTTGAAAACAATAAATTATCACGTAATCGATGAGCTGCAGAAGCTCTTAGAGATGTTGATGAGGTTGGCTGGAGTGACTTCTTTTTCAAGTGTTCTGTTCCCCTTTTCGGGAATTCATAAATAATCAATAAGATTGATTGAGTAGTGGAACTGCACAGTAGAGCGCCTCTTCCATTAGTTGAACATTACTGTTGGTTGCTGAATTGCATTAGCTAGCGTTCGCATTTTCCCCAAGCCAACGAATTCGTCCCCGTCTCTTCCATCCTATCTCATCCCATTTCTTCATCACTTCTCTATAGTGCCAGATGATAACAGCCTGGCAATGCTGTTCTGTTTCCTTTCTCCAACTTTCAACATTTTTCAACTTCCATACTTAGTTATAACATTGAAGAAAAATCTCTCCACGTTATGAAACTTTAATAGATTCTTATCTGATCGTACAGCTCCGGTAAGAGTTGTTTTTGGAACGTGAGAATCACATAAAGTAATGTATTTCAATTCATGAAAATTTAAAATATGGGGCCTGTTTCATTGAAACGCAGACATCCTGTAATACAGGGAAGAGGCGGTCACGGTCGATGAGCTGCAGAAGAGCTGCGATGAGGCGGTCACGGTCCTACACTAGACTTGAATAACACGGCATTCTGGGCAATAATATTGAAAGTGCTAGTGTGAGTACACCTTTTCCATTTTTTACAGTGCTTCTGAATTCTTATCATACAGGCCCTAGTATTATTGAATTGTGACATCATCAACTCCATCCTGGATATTCCCCTCAGCATCGAATGTACACTGTGAGAAAATGAAGTAAGATAAAGCTAGATAACTTTTTGTTATTTCAATGATAATTCAATTTCCAATTTATTCACAATATCTTGAGTTCCGTGGTATGCTTATTTGGTATAGAAAATATACCCGGCGATGACCAAATAAGCATACCACGCTTCGCCACTGCTTGGGTTCCATCCCCAAATCCTATGCAAACTCCGAACTTGAAAGAATTCTGATTACTGTTCAGTCAATCAATCAACAAACTAATTCAATGCAATCAAAATACTGAGCATCAATGCTATATTTGGGTATTCAATCCAGAAATACATCCAGATCAAGATAAATTTCATAAAACGAAGAGGAACAAATCATTTGAATTCAAATTTTCCCTCTGATGGAACAAAACAGACTGCACCGGAGACCTATAACCCCGAGATCCTCATTCCCCGACACTTACTGCCGCCGTTTCGAAATGTGCCCATGGTGGAAACGATCAAGCGAAATAACGCGGAGATTATTTATTGGATCCACGCCCATAAATTAATTCTACGATTCAGAGCGAGTAGGCAGCAGCAGCAGGCTTTGTGAATCTGATGAGAAATTCAGCAATCCTGTTCTTTTTATATCCATGCAGTTTGGTTAAGAATCTCTGCAGCCTTTCCCCTTTCTCCAGGGAAATCATTCCCTCAATTTATTTCTTCCGTTTTCGCGCGATATTCGTTTCCTCTCTCTCTTATCCGCTCATGATTCTGCTCTGTATTTTTCTCTGTCCTCATTACTCACTCATTTCAAACAATAGTTACACTGCTATTGAAGAATCGACTTGCTTTTCAAATCCCACCCCTCAAAACACCTCACGTCATTTCACCATCATTTCTTTGGCACGCTAATTAAGACTCTATCGATAATTAGAGCCTCATGCGCATTAATCACAGAGCAGCGACAAAATTCGCCTTTTCAAGCAGCTCCCCAGTGAGAAGAAGAATTGGAACGGAATGAGCAATCAAATGCTGTGCAAAAAGATCTGCAAATGATGTTTTTTCAATTCCATTTGACAGTTCACGGAAGCGGAGAAAAATTAATTTAAAGTTCAGTGCACTGATAAAATCTGAGTAGAAATGCTTCGAACAAAGTATTCAAACCACTTTGCGTCAGCTAAATGGGTGAGGGAAATCGAAAGTTGTAATGAATCAGGAATGAATATTCTTCCTCAATCCTCATTTACTTCCTCAAAAACTTCTAATAATATACTGATTCTGGTTTGATAATCAATAAAGAAAAATTCAGGTTTTGAATAATGTTACTCTATGCATTCAATCATCAAATTTTTATATTGAAACTTGGAATAAAAATATCTCTAATAAACAAGAAATATGGAGATCAAGTTGACCCAATTATGGATGCTAGGTATGTGGATACAATGAGATGAACAATGTAAGTTATTCATATCTAATCCGTATATCGAGGGGAATGTATGCAATTCAATCCTGAATACCAGCATTACGACTTAATCGATTGAGAATCAACTGGTTAAATTCACGCGCGTCAACTGATGTTCATATTGAATCTCAAGTGATTCATGATAAACCAAGATTTATAATTTTAACTATAATATTTCAGAAACTGGGAGTATTTATTCCGAGTATAATAAAGATACTGAAAAGAATTAAACAGTCCTATACAGTATAAAACACTAGAAACCGTTTTAAAGACTTAGTGGTGGTGGGTTCTCAAAAATTCTCGTTCCATGCATTTTGGTTTCCATCGGTAACGTCACAATTCTTTTATTGTAATTTCTAGAAAAGTGAGTTATAGCGACATATTTTTCCGCTTTTAGGTCTGTCAGTCAACACTAAATGGTATGGTGAGAAGACGAAGAAACAACAATGTTCCTTGTTTTTTATGTGAAAGCAGACATCAGAAAAGTAGAAGCGCATCAAGCGAAGACTGTATACTTTTCTCTATAGAAGCAGATTCACTCAGGAGCTTGACAGAGATTTATCAGAGAGACCTCCGCTGCTGCTGCTACAACATCCCCAGGGCTGAGCTATTCCTTGACAGCAGCTCCAAACCCAGGCCCTTAAATCTACACTCGACAGAACTGTGTGGAATTAGCATTTTGTCAACATATCAAGACGTAGCATCTGCACCCAGACAAAATACACCAAAACCATCTCACCTGCAAACAATATGCTGTCCTCCTCTCACTCTACCCACCACTTTATCCGCTTCTCCTTCTCCTTCCATCCCTCTTCTGGCTCCACACCTGTTCTGTCGATCTTGTTCATCCTGTAAAAGCTTCCACTTGTATTGCTCCCACGTCTCAGTTTAGACATTGTTCACAAAGACTTCTCCGAAAATCACCAGCTGGTGAGTATTACTTTGAAAATTCCAACATATTGTCATTGTATTTTGGTATTTTTTTTCATTATTCTCTATTTTAATGAAGATAATTAGAAATTACTGAGCCTATCAATGCCTTGATGAGGTTGATAAAATTATGGTATCGGAAAATAGAAAAGTTTTGTTTTTAGAAAATCAACATTATTCCAATTGACTCTCATCAACATTATTTCTTCTACTCTCATTCCACACGAAAAACGCAGTTTTGAAGCAATATTTATTTATCTATAGAGAATTCACAATTATTTCTTCAAGTAATTTCTTTAATTACCCTTATCGTAATCAAATGTCAGTGAATCTTATAAAGGGATTTATCAAGAATTGTTACATATCTAGCAACTTGTTTTTGTTTGAAATAACAAGTTAGAATAAGAGATAACTTCGTGCTATACAGTACTTACACTATTTTGAGTCGCGGACGCGTTTCGAACAATGATGTTCATCCTCGGCGCTTTGGGCTACGACTGACTACCTTAAAAACATTGTAAGGCTATGGAAGGTATTGGGATGTGGTGGGAGTGGGGGGAGAAGAGGGAGAAGTTTGGGTGGGGGAGGTGTTTACAGGACTATCGGTGATGATGTTGAATAGGGTGTGTGATTTGAAATTGAGTTGATCATTGAGTATGAGATGAGGATGATTGATGGAATGTTTGTATATTTCAAATTGTTCTAATGTATTTAATTTCCTGCTTTTGGGGGTGATATGGAGGATCTGGAGATTGGTGTTGATGTCTGTGAAAGAATGATTTTCCTTGATCAAAAAAATTTGAGAATGAAGTTATTAGAAGAGGTTGAAGTTTTAGACTTCACTTATAGAATACAGCACGTTGGATGCAGTATAATTTATTTTCGAGAAGTGTAGCTGCTTGAATCGGATGAAAGAGTAGCCGGCTGGCAAGAATATCAGCAGCTAAGCGTTGCGTCCATAACCTAATTACACATAACAAAGGCTCACCGGGGAGGATCAGCAAATAGGTTGTCGAAGAAGAGGCGAGCAAAGCTTTGTGGACGAGTTGGTGGGATGATGCTGGTGAGTCAGTTTAATAAAGAAGAGCTGCCTGGCTTAGAGCAGAACAAAGCAGCAAAGAGCAAGTTGCCGCCCTCGAGCGAGATGGAAAACGAAAAGAAAAGAAGTTCAAATGTGAAGGAAGAGTCGGGTAAACTTTGGTTCCAAGCCAAGTTGCAGCGAAAGGGGTGAGAGTTACAAAAGAGACCGAATAAGAATGAGCAAATTTCCACGTGAAATCAACGAGTAACAAGCACGTTGACTCTCTCCTAATTGAATCAAAATTTATTGACTTAATATTCAACCTCGCAACCCTCTCTTATAGCTGGCTACATACACTTCCGACCTACTCGTAGCCCTCCTTGGAAAAACACATTTTCATTATCCTCATGTGGATACGGCGAAAAAAGCGGAGTACCAACCAGAACACGGCAATCATACGGATAGCGACTGCCTACAGTGCAGCTATATTTTGTTTCACGAGCCTTGTTTCCTAATTATCCAACTTGCCTACCGACTACCAAATACTTCCTCACTCATTATTGAATGAAATGAAATTTTTAATGCCATTATTCAAGTATACATACAATAATGAAATAACAATTTTATAATCAATTTACAAAAATAGAAATTCAATAATAATAATTCTCTTCTATTTTTATCACAAGATATTCGTGAGAAAACTTCAATATTCAGTTTTGATTGGAATGATTTGGAAATTATAATTTAAGTAAACTTCTACTCCCTGAATTCTATGATGATATTATATCGAGTTCACATGACGAATATTGCTAGTTGAAGTAGTAGAATTTCTTAAGAATTTCTAAATTTGTCTCCGTTCAACATAATAAAAATCAACTTTATGTTGTTCTCCTGAGCACAAAATTGATAGCAGAATTGCAATTTTCATCTTAACAACATTGATTGCTGATGCTAAGATAGATCGGAAAAAAACCTCAATGAGAATTCTAGTTGAGAATTTCAAAAGAGAGCATCAAGTAAATTAATATAGTCTATTAAATAGAAGATAATATTATGTCTGAATATAATATATATACGAGTATATAAATATTATATCTACACTGAACACTGATAGAGAAAAAACCTATTACAAGTTTAATTGAAGGAGATATTTCAGGGGCTATGCCTCCTAACTCAGTCCAAGCAAAAGTGGTCAGTTAAATATTGGTCAGTGGTCAGTTAATATCAGTTAAATATTTCTTATATATTATGTATTAGAGGAATATTATGGCTGAGAGGAGGAAGCGAGGGCGACCACGAATGGTTTGGCAGCAAAACGTAGAAGAGGCCATGGAGAGCAGAGGCATCCAACAAGACGAATGGAGAGATAGAGGCAGATGGCTTGTTGAGTGCGGGAAACGGCCGGCAAGGCTGTAAGAACCCGCGTATAAGGTATAAGGTAAGGTATATTATGTATTAAATATATTTTATCTGGTACACGGGGGAAATGCATCTGTAATGGAACAAAGTTAGTTTTTCAAGTTTTTCTGGTATTTAAAATTGTTTTACATTTTTCCTGTGTTGATTTCATGCGATCATAAGGGTTTAATATGATTCCAATTGTTGTACAACATCTTGGTACAAATTCTATAATAGAAAAGGTAAAATGAAAAATATGATTAGTTCTGTTATTTGTAATTAGTTAGTTGTTGATGAATGGCCAGCAATTTTACTTGGGGCAAAATATCCCACTCCATTCCCAATAGTCGCAACAACGCACATTCCATTCTTTTGTGTCACCGCAAATAATTAACCAAGTGTGACAAGAATGTTATTACTCATGAAATTTCCACCAGCTGGACAACACTTTGTAGAATTATTTGGAATGCAGATTTAAAAACGCGCTGCATTCAAAATCCTTTGTTGCGTTAATTAGCGGGGACAGGAAGCGTTCCAGTAACAAACGAGTCTCAAATTTCAAACTGTGGATTTCCAGCGTCAAACAAAAGATGCTCTCCAGGTTATGAAGCTTCATCACGGGAGACAGCGAATATTTTCGAGACAAGCAGGGATGAGAATATTCCTTTATTTTAATGGGAGAAGAAAAAGCCATCTATTCTCTCCTATCACAAAAAAAGCTCTGTTATCATCTTCATTATTCTTGAATTGAATTCCTGTTACTATATCCCTCTGAAACATCTTCACAGTAACACATTCCCAAGTTAATTTGAAACAGACTGGATTACAGTCTGTAAAGATCATTCATTAGATTTATTCTCATTCATTGAATAAGCTACAATTACTTTGAATAACAATGGACAAGATTTATCACAGATCTCAACCTTTCAAGAATTTAAAAATATCATCCCCTAGATATTGAAATTAAATTTGAATTGAGATGAAATTGAGGCGATTAAGCTTAATCTGGAGGATATTTCCGACTTGAAAACATCGATGTTGTTTGTCTTAGGCTAGGCGTACACCGGTTGGTCAAAAAAAGACAAGACGAGATTAGTCACGTTTAGTCTCAGTACTTCACATAGTTGCTTATGAAGCAACACACACCGATTAGTCATTGCATCGGTGTGTGGTGCTTCATAAGCAGCTATGTGGATTACTGTGACTAAACGTGACTAATCTCGTCTTGTCTTGTCTTGACTAACCGGTGTACGCCTAGCCTTAGATCAGCAATTTTGATGACTGACATAATGAATTTATTTGACAATGCCTGTTGAAGCCCACTAAAACATGAAGTGGACTCAAAAAATATATTAGGTACACTGTATCCTGTATACAGTATCCTATCCTATTATATTAAGCGAGCAATCTCTGTATGTTTATATTTATGTATGTATGTATTTATGTATGTATTTATGTATTTAATATCAGGGTACCGAGCTCTGCTCGGGGGTAGGCCTACAAAGGCACAGGAATGGAAATTTTAAAGGAAAAAAAAGGAATGAAATTGAACAATTTTTTAAAGTACAGCCATGTCTTATGCACTGATTCATCATTGCACTATAAAAAAAGTAATCTGAGCTTTCGAAATATTATGAATAATCGAGTTTGAATGCATATCATTTGAAAAATCGCACATGTGGTAAAATTTTGCTCCATATAGAAGTAGTAGTAATAATAGTAGTAATAATACTTCATTATTTTCATTAAAAAATATTTTACTACTATTATTATTTCTATATGCTTCATGTAGAAATTATTTATTTATTTAGTGTATGGCTTTTGTCGGTGGGGAGACCCGAAGGTTGTTCCACCTCGCCGTGTTTAACCTAATTCCACTAATTATGTAGAAATAATAATATGGGTTGATAACTATTTTTATGTCAGCTGTTTTGATGAACTCAGATGAAAACAGATGACATGGCTAACTTCATGCCTCAAATTTTAAAATAACAATACAATATGGAATATTTTCAAAATTTCAAATTCCTTTTAATTTTCTATAGATAAATTAAAATCAGAAAAAAGGAATAGCAGCAATTATGTGTTTCGATATTTTTCTCAATTCTAGTAATGGAACCGCTGGTTTTACCAACAACATCAAGAACCGACGGAAAATTGTTTCTTCTGTCAGCTGATTCTCTGTCACTGTCTCAGCAGCTGAAATAATAATCTTGTCTCACTCACACAATCACTCGCTCTCACTCTTTCTCATCATTTACAGCCGACGGAAATTTCTTTCTTCTGTCAGCTGATTCTTAAAGGATCAATTTCTCCTTAGGTCCTTTATGAGTTATCAGGGATGAGACCCGGCGCAAACAATTTTGTAACAAACCTCTTATATTCCAAATTTCGTCAAAATCATTAGAGCCGTTTTCGAGATCCGTTGGACATACATATAAACATATAAACATATAAACATATAAACATACAGAAATTGCTCGCTTAATATAATAGGATGTATTTATGTATGTCCAACGGATCTCGAAAACGGCTCTAACGATTTTGACGAAATTTGGAATATAGGAGGTTTGTGATACAAAAATTAGTTTGCGCCGGGTCTCATCCCTGGGATAACTCGCTAAAGGACCTAAGGAGAAATTGATCCTTTAAGAATCAGCTGGACAGAAGAAAAGAAATTTCCGTCGGCTGTAAATGATGAGAAAGAGTGAGAGCGAGTGAGTGTGTGTGAGTGAGACAAGATTATTATTTCGGCTGCTGAGACAGTGACAGAGAATCAGCTGACAGGAAGAAACAATTTTCCGTCGGTTCTTGATGTTGTTGGTAAAACCAGCGGTTCCATTACTAGGATATTGAGAAAATATCGAAACACATAAGCTGCTCCTATTCTTTTTTTCTGATTCTAATTTATCTATAGAAAATTAAAAGGAATTTGAAATTTTGAAAATATTCCATATTGTATTGTTATTTTAAAATTTGAGGCAAGAAGTTAGCCATGTGTTCTGTCTTTATTTATTTGAAAAAAAATCGTCAAGAGTTCATCTAAACAGCTGATCTAAAAATAGTTATCAACCCATATTATTATCTCTATATGAAGCATATAGAAATAATAATAGTGGTAAAATATTTTTTAATGAAAATAATGAAGTATTATTACTACTACTACTATATGAAGCAAAATTTTACCACATGTGCGGTTTTTCACATGATATGCATTCAAACTCGATTATTCATAATATTTCGAACGCTCAGATTACTTTTTTTATAGTGCAATGATGAATCAGTGCATAAGACTGATGGCTGTACTTTAAAAAATTGTTCAATTTCATTCCTTTTTTTCCTTTAAAATTTCCATTCCTGTGCCTTTGTAGGCCTACCCTCGAGCAGAGCTCGGTACCCCGATATTTGAAATGATTTGATGACAGATAGTACATAAGATGATTCATTAACAAGAAACAAGTTTCAAGAAAATAATTTCTATATCTAATATTACTTAGTCTACTTATTGCAGTGTAAAACTACAGTAGGTACTTGCCAGAAGTATCATAACTCCAACTACTTGATATTAACATGATATGAACTCAATTATCACAAGAAGCAGCATTTTGTTGCGAGAAAAGCCGTTTCAACTTTCAATGTGAGTAAGTGTGAGTTTAGAGCTTTTGGAGTAAATCCGTTGTGTTGTTTCAGGAAACAGAACAACAAAGTGAAGCACAAGTTGGCGAGAGCATTAAAACCGAAACAGTTGCTCAAATCTAAACTCACAACATCACTTCCCAAGTCTTCAAAGCAATTGCCATAACAAAAGGACCGATTTACAGGAGTAGTTTTGTTTGCCTCGTTCACTGAAAACAGATGATCCGAGTAAATCGGTGATAACACTTCCCATGTTCGTGCAAAGGCAAACACGATTTTACTACTGTAATATTCTTCACTAGGAACATTGAAGGCGATTATAATAATCACATTCAGCAAAATGACTTTTGAAAGCATTTTCTTCTCTGTAAAACTGCTGTCAAGTTTTAATATTATCATTATCGCTTTATGGTCTCAATACTCCGGTTTTTACTGTCTATTCAGCCATCTTTTCTATTAGAATCTGTACCAAGATTTTGTACAGCAATTGGAATCATATTGGAACCTCATGATTGCATGAAATCAACAGAGGAAAACGTAGAAACAATATTAATACCAGAAAAACTTTAAAAACTGTTCATAACAGTTGCATTTCCCCCGTGTTCTAGCAATGACCAGTTTTCCGTTGAAAAGTTTAGTGTTTCTCTTGTTTTGTTGCTAGAGTAATAGTTACACAATTATTTTTCCCAATTCTGTTCTGCTGTGGAGACCTGCTGTGCTATACTGCTATTCTCAGAGTGTTTTCTAGAGTGCTAGTATGGTTCAGACTGACGGAAAAATTAAATCTAGTATAAAATGTTTTTTTTATCGTAGGCCATATGGTCATTCTCTTTTTCTTCTATTTCGTCCTTAAAATGCAAAATTAAAAAAAAAACCTTTCATATACATCGTCGCGCAGTCTCAAAATCAACATTCCTGCCAAATCTTATTGAAATCTGTCAATGCGTTTAGCCGTAAATGCATTACAAACACACACACAGACGAAAGCCAATCGACTTGAAACAAGACTTCACTTCGTTCAGACTGAGCTTCGCTCAGTCTTCTCTTCGCTCGGTCAATAAGTCCAAATATGAGCATAAAACGGTAGCTGCCGCTCGGAGGATCGGAAAATCATACTGGAACCTGGAAACTGTAGCGCACCGCAAATAACCAGATACCAGCCAACCAGGATGAGTGGTAAGATTGAAGATACAAAGGGTTTCGGGTCTGGCTAGGGTCACGCGGTTAACATCAAAGGACAGTTGCGGTGCTGAAATACAGCGCATGCGCGCAACTACCGTGCCTTATCTGAGTTGAACCGAGAAACTACCGTTATCGGAAAACACAATAATTATTCATTTATTTTTCTCCTGTCTGTTTAAACAAGCTTATTTTGGGAATTCTCCAGTGTTTGTTCGGATGCGGTAGTAAACATTGGCTCACGGCATTCCACTCTTTGGTCAACAGTTTTACTGTTATGATGTGTAGTCACTATGTAGACATATAGACTGCACGAGAGCCATGAAATAGAAAGAGCGGCATGCCGCTACTACATGATGGAAGTAAGAGATTGGGAAGAAAGTTATTGAACTGCAAGATTGAATATTGTATTTACGTATTGAATGGAGATTACAGAGAACAGTGCAAATGAATAATTGAATTCAATTATGTGAAAATATAATCAGTTTGATTGCAGAATCGACAAATCACTATATTTGAAAAATTTGGAGAAATCTTTAGGCTATTAGTAAAATTAGGTTCTGTAAGAATAATTTTGATCGAATATAGCTTCCTTGAACAGGATGGAAAATTAAATGGGAAAAGAAAGTGAAGAATATAGAATGTGTGTTAGGTTGGAGAAGAAAGCATTGAGCAGAAACAAGAAAAAAGAGGGCAATAGCGAATAAAAGAAGAGTTGTGGGAAATTTGGAAATGTATTTTAAAGTTCAACCATGGCAATGTAGTGTATAGCCTTAGACCATGTATAGTACTCTATACATGGACTTAGTGTATAGCAGTATATTTTTGCTATAATGTATTATTTTATTGGTATATGAGATAGCTCACTAAAGTTCTAGTTCACAATTCTGAATCCGGTAGTCAAGTTCTATCCTAGTAATATCCTAATCGTGTAATAGTTTTATTTCATGGTTTTTAATCAGCTACTAGCATATCATTAAAATACCAGAATAAAAATGCCTCGCCCACATCACATTATTCAGACCAGTCCCCATTCATCTGCTGTCTGGTGAATAATTCCCTCCACTTTCGAGTTTGCAGAAGAATCCATGCAAGAAAACCCAGAAGAATTCATTCAGAAGGGAGTTGCCATTTCAGAAGCATACTACAAGTTCAAAACTGTTCCAGTGTATTTTGGCAGGACTACATTTCAAATTAACATTATTCATAAGGAGCTCGGACGAATATTTCCCCAAAGATTAACGCCGGCGCAATGTGAATAGACTCGACAAACGGCAAAATTTTTGAAAGTGTTTTCTAAAGCAGGCGTTCAAAATTTTATTTTGTTTGTATAATCAATGACCCAGTCAACCCTTTCCGAGTTTTGTGAGTGAAACTTTTGTCAAACTTTGTTGGGACTCGCTGAATAAACATGAACTGTCAAATCTTGACTCTGCCCGGAGAATGTCAACATTCAATCAAAAGTATTGGACAACGTAGATTGGAAGTTTCAGACAAGCTTGAACCACTGAGCTACACTTAAAACGAATACAACTCTTCACTATTTTGCTATGGCACTCGTGTTCTAGCACGGTTGTAATTAGTGCACATCTTTCCAGTAGTTTGAATGAATAGCACTGAGAATTAATTCAAGTACAGAATTTGATACCTAAGTTAGTTATGTTTTTTGAAAATTCAATATTCAACTGATAACATTAATTTGATTAACGGAATAGAGTTTTTGTCTCCAACCAATATCCAGTCTTAGGTAACTAATTACGATTTAGACCATTCTTCATCCATTTTTTGTAGAAAGAATACACGATAGAAGCCGAAATATTGGTGTATCGTATAAGAATGTTTCTGCTGTTAACTTTAGTGTTGAGGAACTAAAAACGTTCTGGTCTACTCCTCTGCAAAAACTCGTTATACTTAGATACGGCTACTACTAGGATTACAATTAAAATTCCGGTGTTGAAATTTCCTCCATGAGGCGAAGAGATAGATCACTGTACAAGGTGTGCTATTTCATATTCATAAGGTGTATCTGGCAGGCCGGTCTGGAATAAGAAAACATATTGCAGAATATATATTCACAAAATGCTTTAAATTTATTGGACAGAGCTCTGACAATCATGATCATGATCAAATCACAAAAAAAAAATTATACTCGTGATTTCATCTGTTAATTCAACTCTACTGGAAAGATATGAGATCAAATTCATTAAACAACAACCGTGTTAAAAGACAGTGGTTTCAATCCACCACAGTCCTTCAACACCTTACAGCCTTCATAATCAGGTTCAATACGGGGCGAATAATGCAAAAAATCCAGTTTCTGCGAACTCGCTGTCAGCATCAGGCTCTAGCCGAGGGCGAGTTTAGAATAAGTTTTTAACTTCTCAGCCTTGACGTTGGAGCATCACAAAGTTTTCCTAATGAATGATTACATTAATCAGTTTTTCTTGGACTACATCAGGATTTCTTTATAAAACTCCTTTGCAAACTATTTAATTTTGTTTGTACAAGAGCTTGAAGAGCTAATTCCTTGGAAAACATTATCAACCTTTCAAGTTGTTAATGATGAAAAAAAATACTGGTTAGAAAGAAAATTGAAAAATTCATTTAAGAGACCAGGAAAATTTCTCGATGTACAAAATTTAAATGATTTAATGATTTAAATGATCAGTCATGAGTCGGAAGGCAGAGTGAACGGTTGTGTGCTGTGTGGCTCTGTGATTTTATTATGTCATTTTGAGTATTCTGGTGATTAATGACTGGAATTTTTGTAGTGCGAATCAGTAATCATTTTGGAGTATTATTCAACTTTGATCTTACTAAAAAATCCGATTATTTTTTGTGAAAAATCATTTTACATCAATTATAACCTATAAAAATACGTGATATTGTGTGCGATGGCTAGTAATACGCGTTCTCGTGCTGAATCGTGCAGTGGCGGTGGCGATAAGGACAGCAGGCAGGGCAGCGAGAGAGAGAGGCAACAACAACAGCCAGTTGTCTCGGGTGAGTCGGCCGCTGCCGGTGAACAATCGTCTATTGATAGAAAGCTTAGCATTCTCTTATCTAAAGTCGGCGCTATTCAAACTGATGTTGCGTCAATCAAGAATGAACAAAAAGACATTATCAAATCCATTGATCATCTATTTGAACTGAATAAGGATAACAGTGATGCTATTAAAAAAAAACACTAAAGATATTAATAAGTGTACCGACGAAATTACGGCTATAAAAAACAATGATTTTAAATTGAAACTGGAATTTAATAAATTTGCTGATGAATTTAATGCTCTTCAGCAGTACTCTAGGAAGAATTGTATAGACATTATCGGTGTTCCTTTTGTCAAGACGGAAAGCTTGAATAAGATTTTGATGAACATTTCGAAGTCCATTGGTTTCAATTTGAAGGACCATATGATAGATAATTATCACAGACTTCCGTCGAGTGTTGTGGTTGGGGGTGAAATGTGTCCTCCGATTATTGTGAAGTTCTGTGGGTATTCCTAAAAGGATCAGTTCCTCAACTGTAAAAAAGTTAAAGGCAAGCTAGTACTTTCTGAGATTGGGTGGCCGGGTAATGAAAAAAGTGTCTTTGTCAACGAGACTATGTCTCCACAAAATCGGGTCCTGTTCAAGGCTGCAAAAACGATGCAAAAGTCAGGTAAATTTGAATTTGTCTGGTTTAGAAATGGTCGGATTTTCACGAGGGTGAACTCTGCTGCTTTGATTTGATTTTAGGATGAATGTATTAGAGTGTGAATTTGATGTTATTGTACTTAGTGAAACATGGCTCAGTAGCAGTGTGGCGACCGGTGAATTGTTTCCCGACAGATATAGAGTATTTAGAAAAGATAGGGATCCTATAACTTCAGGTAAAAAAATTGGAGGTGGTGTGCTTATTGCTATCCATGAAAGATTTAGATGTGATCGACTTTCTTTCATTGAAACAGATGACTGTATTTGGGTGAAGGTATTTCTGTCACATGATTTTAGTGTGCTATTGTCGTCAGTATATTTTGCGCCTAGAACAAGAATTGATAGGTATAAGGATTTCTTTGAGAAACTAGATATGTACAATTTGAGCAATGAGAAATTACTTATTATAGGTGACTTCAATTTGCAAATAACTGGGAGTAACTTTAATTTGAGAACTGGGTGCGATATATGTAAACAATTATTATTTTTTCTAGAATTATATGGTGTAAGATTGCTGAATGATATTTTAAATGATAATAATAAAACATTGGATTTAGTTATTTCTGATTTTCTTCACATTAATGTTGGTCGGGAGACAGATTCATTGGTCGCGGCGAATTCGCATCATCCTCCTCTATTAATTAATATAGACACGCATATTTCTTGTAGTTTGGATGAGAAGTCTGATGTTAAAAGTTATGATTTTAGGCAAGCTGATTTTGTTGGAATGTATAATGCATTTAAACAGATTGACTGGGTAGATGTCATATCTGAATCTGATGTCAATAATGCGGTGTGTATTTTTAATGAGATTGTTACGTCTATTTATAATGACTTTGTACCAAAACGTAGAAAGACTAAAAATAAATACCCCAAATGGTACACCAAGGAAATAATTTGCAAATTCAAAGAGAAGAATAAATATAGAAGATTATATAAAAAATATAATATTGAGCTGTATAACTTAAGGTATAAGGAGGTCAGGAAGGAGTTGAAAAAAGATTTAAGATTGGCATATACCGGGTGTCCCACGAAGAGGTTTAAATGTTTGATTTTATATTACGTGCCCATTCATGCACCGAACTTTTTTAAACTTCACACAGTTTACAAAGTAGGTTCTAAAAATATTCTGGAAAAATTTCAGCTCCCTAACATTTGTAGAAACAAAATGGCGGCTTATTGAAAAACGATACTTTGAAAACATTAAAGAAGGTTTCTGGTTTTATAAAATATGTTTATTGTTACATTCTTGGGCAATATGACTTAAATAAAGAAAAACTAGAACATAGCCTAATAAAAAACCTTGAAGTCCAAAATTAGTCAAACTGTAACCCATCCACAGCAACACACTGATAACAGCGCTTAACAAATGATTCGTAAGCTCTTACAAAGAAACTCCGCGGTATCCGGAGAAGTTCCTCTTTTATTGATCGTTTTAGTTCCTCATCATTATTGAAGATATAGGTATAAACTTGTTTTTTCAAGTAACCCCATAAAAAAAAGTTACAAACAGTTAAATCTTGTGATCAGGGTGGCCAATCTAAAAAATAACTTCCACGACCAATCCAACAGCCATGAAGGTTGTCATTTAGTAATTGTTTGACATCAGTGTGTTGCTGTGGATGGGTTACAGTTTGAATTATTTCGGACTTTAATGTTTTTCATTAGGCTATGTCCTAGATTTTTTCTTATTTAAAAATCATTTTGCCCTAGGATGTAACAATAAAAATATTTCATAAAACCAAAACCACATTTTTTAATGTTTTTAAAGTATCGTCTTTCAATATGCCGCCATTTTGTTTCTAAAATGGTTAGGAAGCTGAAATTTTCTCAAAATATTTCTAGAACCTACTTTGTAAACTGTGTAAAGTTTGAAAAAGTTCGGTGCATGAATGGGCATGTAATATAAAATCAAACATTTAAACCTCTTCGTGGGACACCCGGTATATCATTTGTAGAAAAGTGCGAGTCTAATATTGGTAGCAATCCAAACTGCTTCTGGAGTATGGTTAAAAACTTTAAAAGTAGTGAAATGAAGTTGTCCTATGTAAATTATAATGGTGTGCCTCATAGTGGAGGAAGCTCAATTGCAGAAGCATTTGCAGATTATTTTAGTTCAGTGTATGATTCTAATGATAAAACTGAGGAACAGCTTTTGGCTAGAGTACTTTTAAATAATGATAGGTATGGTTTTGAGTGCTTTGATATTAAAGAAATATCTGAGTCGGATGTTATGACAGCTATAAAAAATATGAAATCCAAACGATCTACTGGCCCAGACAATTCACCAGCATACATTTATAAAGGGTGTGCCGAATTTTTCATCAAGCCATTGAAACATATTTTCAACTTAGCAATTAAAACTTCGGTTTTCCTGATTTCTGGAAACTTGCAAAAGTGATTCCTGTATTTAAGAAAGGAGATAGGAATGAAGCTGAGAATTACAGACCTATTTCTTTATTATCTATTCCAGCTAAGATTTTTGAGTCAATAATTTATAATTTTGTATTAGTACATGTACGTAAGCACATAAGTATTTTCCAGCATGGATTCTTACCGGCTCGCTCTATAAACAGTAATTTGATCAATTTTCACGAATTTATATGTAGAAATTTAGATGCTGGGGAGCAAGTTGATGTAATATATACTGACTTTTCTAAAGCATTTGATAAAGTTGACCATGAGGTGCTGTTGACGAAAGCACATCAAATGGGATTCTCTGATAAGTTGGTAAAATTTTTTGCTTCGTATCTGATGAACAGAAAGCAGTATGTAGTGTCTAATAATTTTGCATCTAAAATTTTCTCTGTTAAATCAGGAGTGCCTCGAGGTTCAAATCTTGGACCTCTTTTATTTATTTAATTTATTAATGACATAAGAAGATGTGTGGAGTATTCCAACGTAATTTTATATTTTGAATTGAATTGAATTGAAATATATTTATTCTCAAAAAGACAAAACAAAAACATACATTTGAAAGAATACAATACATGAATATACTCCTCACTAAGAACGAGTCTGTGTGTGAGGAGGGTCGTAATTGTAATATTTACATACAAATTTTTACTTGACAGGTAGAGAAAGAGTATACAATACATTTCATAGCCAAGAATCAGGATAAACACTCTCAAGATTATTTTGTTTCATGTTGTTTTACGTGTAGTGACATTGAAGAAAAACAGAATATAAAGAAGATAAAATAACTAATTTAAGATTTTAACAAACTTATAATGATTTAACTCAAAGGTTACTGTATGTTCAGTGACAATTACATAAAGTATTTCCAGCAGAACAGAGAGAAGAAATTGGATTAATATAATTATATATATATATATATACATATATATATATATATATATATATATATATATATATATATATATATATATATATATATATATATATTCACGCTAATATATAGAGAACGAGTGAAAAATAAACATAGAAGCAGAAGAAAAATGAATAAAATGAAAGCAGAAGAAACAGAAGCACGGCTAAGTATATGCCGACCTAACAAGCTCTTCACATGCCATCTGTCCAATGCTGAGCAGCCACCCCCTCAGTCTGCGCTTAAAGACAGCAGTGCTCACCCCCTCGGTGTGCAATATATCCCAGGGAAGGTTACGGAAAAGGGAATGAGCTAAGTAGAATGAATTAGATGAAACCAGGTGATGACTGAGTCTGGGCATTTGAATACCTATATGTAGTCTATTTCTGGTAGGGTAATTATGTTCAATATTGGTAAACATGTTCCTGTTTTTAAATATATAGATGGCTAGATTTTTTATGTACAGTTGCTTGATACTGAGAACTGGAAAGTCTTGGAATAGAATGTGTGAGGGATACCTTGCACCCTTCATTAAAATTTTCTTCATGATAGCCTTCTGTGAGACGGCAAGAGGCTTCAAAGTTGCAGAGGACGACCCACCCCATGCTAGGATGCCATATTCCAGGAGAGATTGCACATAAGCACAGTACACATTCCTGCACTGAGCCACAGTCAGCACCCGACTGATCTGACCAAATGCATAGAGCAATCTTCTTATTCTTGTCTTGAGCTGTTGGATATGAGGAACCCAACTGAATTTATTGTCTAATACGACCCCTAGGTATTTGAATTCATCTACCCGCTCAATAACATCACAGTGACAGGTTACCGACTGCGGCTCTCCGCAAACATGCAAACGCACCACTCTCCCCCCTGGATCGGCATCTCTGCGGGTGAAAATTGGCAAACATTTTGTTTTACTTACATTCAGGGTTAGAATGTTCTTGTCTAACCACCTTTGATCTTTACCAGGTCAGTAGAGGCCTTGGCATACACCTCATCCCATGAGCTCCCATAAGTAATAACTGCCATGTCATCAGCAAGAGATAGAGCTTACCATTTAATTCCAACTTTGCTATGTCATTAATGTAGATTGTGAAAAGAAGGGGACCAAGGTTACTACCCTGCACCACACCATAGTCCACATTCACTGCTGGGCTCACAACACCATTTATAGATACTTTTTGTACTCTGTTCCTGAAATAGCTTGTAAACCATTCTAATGACTTATTCATCACACCAATTGCTCTTAATTTTTCTAGTAGCTTATTCCTGTCAACAGAGTCAAAAGCTTTTGCAAGATCAAGGAATGACAGCAATACACGTTTCTTTGCACCTATTTGCTGAGTGACAAATTTTGTAACCTCAAACAAGGCATCGGATGTATTTTTGTTAGACCTGAAACCGTATTGAATACTGTCTATTATTTGATTCTGTTCTAGGTAATTTGATAACTGAATTTTAACACATTTATCTAATATTTTAGCTGTTATTGTGAGCAAAGAAATTGGTCTGTAGTTAACTATGGAGGATTTGGAGTCTGATTTATGAATAGGAATAACCTTGGCCACCTTCAATGCATCTGGGAACTTACCAATGCGTATGCTCAAGTTGATTATATGCAATAAAGGAGCTTGCAGTGAATCAATATTATCTTTAATCAACTTAGCCGGAATGGAGTCCCAACCTGGAGCGGAAGCCCCTCTTATACTCATGACTATCTTGGCTAGCTCCTGCTGTGATATCGGTTTTAGTGTAAATTCGGACTGTCTGGCAAAAGCAATCTCTTCACCTAGATCGTCGCCCGGATTGATAGCCTCAGCTAGACGCCGTCCCACAGAGGCGAAATAGTTATTAAAATTTTGAGCAATGTTTTCAATTTCTTTTGTGTCCGGGAGGGCACCACCACCGTCACCACAAAAACGTTCAACCGGAAAGGCGTCCCTACTCGAGGATCGGCCCGCCACTTCATTCACCACCGACCAGAACTTCCTAGGGTTTCCTTGTGCTTCAGTAATTTTCTCTTTGTAATAGTTGTTTTTTACATATTTCAATAAGAATTGCAGTCTATTTCTATAACGAATAAATCTATTTCTGAGGTTGTCATTGAACGGCTGCCTATTTAATTGTTTTTTCAATTTGTCTCTGAATCTTATGGAGTTCACCAAGCCTGATGTAATCCAGGGTTTTATTTTAGTAGTTTTAGCATTTATTGGAATTTTAGAGCTTTGATCTTGCATAATTTGGTTAATTGTACTGATGAAATTATTTACTGATAGATTTACGTCTTGTGTTTCCGTGACATGAGTCCAGTTCTGAATTGATAGTAAGTTATAAATGTTTATCCAGTTCCTTTTATCGATCATTCTTACGCTATTTGGGGTAGAATTTCTATTTCCTGTATGAGATATATGCAAGCATGCGGTATAGTGGTCTGTTATAGAGTTTTGTAAAATAATGGATTTTGCGTCAATATGTTTGGGTGATTTTAGGAAGTAGTGATCAATACAAGTGCCACTATCTGGTCTAGTGATTTTATCAATACATGATATGAACCCGGCTTCATAAAGTATATCTAGGTAACGTTCCTGCGGTGAATTCGGCGGCGTATTCAAAATATCGCAATTTATGTCTCCAGCGACGATTCTTAATTTTGAGACTGGCAATCTTGCGTTGTTACAATATTCACTTAAACCCTCGAGAAAAAGATTCAGGTTGGAGTTTGGGCTGCGATATATCGCAAGAATCTCGCAGGGAACTCCCCCCCAGCTGAAGTTCAGCGACAGGGCGGTGGCCACCCCGCCGATGGACAACTGGCTGCAAGTAACCGAGAGCGAACGGCTAGCGTAGACGACCAGACCGTCACTGCTATTCAAATTATTGAAGGTTCTAAAAAGATCGTATCCGTCAACGCTCAACAGGTCGCTGTCATTGCTACCCAGCCATGCCTCTGTTAAAATAATTATATCAAATTTAACTGCCAACCCTTCTACAGTTACTAAAAACTCATCAATATTTTTATTATAACTTCTAATGCTCTGCTGGATAAGACTAAGGGAAAGATTTATGTCAGTCCTTGAGTTGCTAAGCATATTTTTATAAGACTTAATATCACTACAGGTTTTACATTCTACAAGTGGAAAGTCGTTATCGCCAATTATTGCGGGAAACATCTCTACACTTCAAGCCGCCTGGCGTGCTGCCTATCAAAAATTAGTTTAATTGCAAGAATTCGTGAGGATTGTTTTAAAAATTGTGTTTCTATAGTTTATACAAAGTTATGTGTCACTATGCATTTGGTTGAAATGTACTTTAATAATACTGTACATTCTAAGAACAGTAATGTGCCAAGACAAGGCAGGTTCCAAATATTATCGAAGTAGCGCATTGAAATTTGTAATGCTAGATAGAATTATTGGAAACGCCAGCGAGCCTAACATAACAAGCATAATACAGTATATCGATACGGAATCGTACTTAGAGCAAGAAAATATGAGAAAAAAATTGGAATTCAAGTTTGAGTGGAAAAAAAAAATATATATAATTTATACTACAAAATATTCATCTAATCCGGCGGATGACGAAGAACTCCCGCCCAACACCACCACGGCCACGGGCGACGCTCCGCCGATTTCCCTCTAATTGTGTTTATTACATACAAGCTGTCCCGGCGAACTTCGTATCGCACTCTTCCCCCCCCCCCCCAAATGTCCCCCTCTTCTCCCCACAAATGTCCCCCCTTCATGCCACCCCCAAAAAAATGTCATCCCACAAATGCCCCCCTCCATTCCCCCCCAAATGTCACCCCCACATATCCCTCTTCATGCCAACCCCCTCTTTCCCATCAAATGTCACCCCCCTCCTCCCTCCAATTATTTTTTTATATTTATTTATTTAATTCTTTCTTTTCAATTTTTAATTTAGCCTATATTTTTTAATTTTATTCCCGTTCTTCAATTTTTTATCAGTCCTATTCTAATTAAAAATTTTTCATATTTATTAATTTATTTTAAATTTTTTCATTTTAATTGATTTTATCTTTTTTTTATCTTATTTTATTTCCGTTCTTCAATTTTTTATCAGTCCTATTCTAATTAAAGATTTTTTTTCATATTTATTTCTTTCTTTTAATTTTTTATTTTAATTTATTTTATTTATTTTTTAATTTTATTATTAGAAACAATAAAACATGCATGATACGAACGATAACTCATTCTTAATTGATGATTGTAGCGTAAAAAATAATTAAGAGTAGAAAACCTAGAGCAAAAAAAAACGGTCCAGAGCGGGGTTTGAACCCGCAACCTCTAGGTTATCAAGCAGAGACTCTTGCACTGAGCCACGGGGACTTAGAATATGTTTGCTAATTTATCTATCTTGAATTGCGATCATCTTTCCGTTGTAGGTACACGTTCGTGCCGGCAAGTTTGAACTCTGTGAAATATTTGATAGGTTATGTCATTAATGTAATAACTATTTATTAATTATAAAGGGATTTTCTTATATTTTAATAGATATTATGTTAACCAGTGCTTTAAAAATTCAAACGAATCCAAAATCATCTAAATCGGTTCAGCCGTTCTCGAGTTATAAGCGAGCGTACAGACACCAACTCTCTTTTATTAATATAGATTATATACATTATTTATATAAGACAAACTCAACAGAGCACCACCCGCAACCACGGAAACGCCAAAAGGAAGCCACCCACCATCCGCCAACTCAAACGAAAAACCTATACCTAAAAGTAGCTTGCGAAACAAGGAAGAGAAAAAAAAAACTATGTGGAATTGATATTGCATTATCGAACATAATTAATTCAAACAACTTTATATTAGTAGACAGCAATGGGATTCTTCGTTTGTCTATCTGGCATTATCTTATCATGTCCGATTAAGCATGCTGCAATGAAAGGACAGAGTGTATAATTAGAAATTAATACTCTGAAGTTTTTCTTTTACACCTGGATTGCTAGTGTCTATGAAATTCTATTCTAGGCATAAGTTCAAACAAATGATTCCAGTGTACTGAGATCGGGTTTGATTCATTGTAATTATCATGAAATAAGTCGTGGATAATATAAATCATAAGAATCATAGTAATGTAAATCATAGTAAATCATAGAATTCAGTCGTAATCAGTCAGTGGATGGAGAAGCATCGTTTGCCCGAGCGCTTATCTGTTTGCCTTTAAACTTGTTTAAAGCTGCCTGGCGTGTTCAATACCGTGTTCGAAGTGGATAACCTACAATATTATAAATATTTCAAAAATAGTTCAGCATATTCCTGTTTATTGAAAAAAAATTTCGGTTTCCAAGTGCTCTCGGTTTGCGGAATTGTTAAGTCATGGCGGATAAAAATTGTAATAAATGCAACACAGACTTAGGAACATCGAAAGACATTATCAAGTGTTCAAAATGTAGTGCTCAATTCCATACTCCGTGCGTAAAAAACTTACAAAGTGATACTAATAAGAAGAACTCTTTACGGAGTAACTGGAAATGTGACAACTGTTTAGTGGACAATAGTTCTAAAAAAGAAGAGGTACGTAACTCAGAATCACCTAACGTTATAGAAGCCATTACAGCCCTAAGAAAAGATTTCAACAAACGATTCGACCACACAAACAGTAAGTTAGACAAATTGCAAACTGATTTGAACAATATAGTGAAAGACAATATCTATGTAAAAGCGCAGATCGAGAAAGTGAACTCTAAAAGTGAAACCAATCGTAAAGCCATCGAATTTCTTACTAATGAAAATAAGGAACTTAAAAGTGAAGTGAATAGAATGAGCTTGGAATTGTTAGATCTCCAACAACACACAAGAAAGAACAATCTAATTATAACAGGTATCCCTTTTACTCCAAAAGAGAACATGTTCACTATACTCAATAAGATATCCAGCCTACTGGACATCCGTCAAGACTTGTATGATATATCCGCAGCTCATAGATTACCGGGAAAACGTGGCGATAACCGTCCACCTGCCATAGTTGTTGCTTTCGTGTCGCGAGCAACAAAAAACGATTGGATTCTGGCCCGAAAAGCGAGGAAGACTCTATCTGCCAATGAAATTAACACTGCATGGCCGAACCTACAAGTGTACCTCAATGAGCACCTGACACCGCATACACGATACATATTCAATGAGGCAAGAGCGCTGGTGAAGCTGGGGAAATTAACTGCTGCCTGGACCAGAGACTGTCGTGTGATGATTAAGAAAAACCAAGCAGGAAAACCGTATCGAATCACACATGTCCAACAGCTTGAGGACTTCAAGATCGGCTGCGTGGGAGGTGACCCGGCAATAACACAACAACCACGACAATCTGTGGCCACCGAAAATCGAGAGTCAACTCATGGACCGGAAGAGGGAGTCGCAAATTGAGTAATGTACAGAAACTAAAATTTTTATTCTTACTCACAAACTAAGTGATGTGCGGAACATTCTTATTTTTTATTTGAATCTGGTTCTTTTTATTTTTATATTTATTCTCTAATGTGTGGAAAATTGATGCCAAGCGTAGGCCAATTATTATGATTTCGAGTAGGCCGATAATCTTTTAATATTGTCTCATGATTACATTAGTAAAAAAATTGTTTAACTTTACACAATTAATTAGCAGCTCTGATTGTTTGAAAGCTTATTGCCTCAAGGGCCAAGCCATAGGAAGCTACTTCTAAAAGGACAAATGCTGTAGATGATATTATGGATAATTATATAATTCAATATCTGGAATGTATCCTTATGATACCGTATATTCTGCCTAGCTTACCTTCGGGGCTCTTCCTTTCTTATATGGATGATAAACTCATGAATCAATATCCTTAATCAACATAATAAGTGTTCCATTACTTCAATCCAAAATCCAAAACTCCTTATTATTGTAATTAATAATTATTTCTTTTCTTTAGTATATGGTGAAAGAAAGATAAAATTAAACAATATCATTTCAAAATTATACATAAGGATAAAATTGGATATTAACTCACCTAGCAAAAGTTTTAATAATTATCTTGCCACTTATCATATTCAAAAAATTTCAAATTCAAATCTCAAATCAAATTATTTTCTTTTTTTGCATATCAAAAGGAAACATACACCACTTATTAAAGTTTTTTTTTTATTATTTCTCAAAAGAACCGATATAGATAAATATTTCTGAACGATCTCATTGTTAAGAAATCGGATAAGACTTATTATATATATAGAGTTGTAACACAGTCATAATAATTATCATGATAATCTTGAATAATTATTATAAATATGCTATATCAACTGAGAAAGCGCAAGATGAAAATCATACGCTTGTTAAGTTTGAAAGAAAATGGCCAAAGCTAAAATGGTGATTATCGCAGTAGACTTATTATTTATTTAAAAGTAGAATATTGCTAAGTGCAATAATTACTAGCATTTTTTCTGTCAAGAATTCGGATGAGACTTATAAGGTATATATTTTTAGCACAATTTAATAATCTTGAATATCATGAGTATGCTGCTCCAGCTAAGAAAGCACCTGAAAGGAGCAGAGAAAGATTAAAATCGTGCGTTTTTGTAGTTTGAAAGAAATAATCAAACTGAAATAGTTATTGTAACAGTAAAATTATTTATTTATTCATTAATTTATATTTATTTTCAATTGAAAAATGAAGAAAGGTAAAGTACCGTATTGTTGTATGTGACAATAACTGTTTTTGTCCAATTAGGTTATTATAATCTCAACCTCATATTGTGAACAAGGAATGAAGAGTAGCCTATGGTGTCAATGTTGACAATATTGTATATTCATTATTATTATTATTTTTTTTTTTCATAATTTTTCCCCCCTACTATCAACTGTATTAGTCTACTTAGGCCGACAGTTACAATACAGTTACTATGTAACTGTGTAATATAATTACTATGATTCTTATGATTTATATTATCCACGACTTATTTCATGATAATTACAATGAATCAAACCCGATCTCAGTACACTGGAATCATTTGTTTGAACTTATGCCTAGAATAGAATTTCATAGACACAGAGACACATAGACACATATGCTGACGATTTGAAATTATATAAGAGTATCAAATCCCATGATGATTGTAATTTGTTGCAGAAAGACATAAATAACTTAGAAGCATGGAGTGTTAAGAATAAATTGTCTTTCAATGTAAGTAAATGCAATGCTATGTCAATTACCAAAAAATACAATAAAATTCTCTGTAGTTACAAAATATATAGCAAATGTTTAAATCGAGTTAATTATTTCAAGGACTTGGGAGTCACTTTTGAAAGCAGTATGTCGTTCAAAATGCATATAGTCAATATCTGTCAATCATCATACAGGCTAATAGGTTTAGTGAAGAGGATTGGCTTTAAATTTAGGAACGTTCATACACTGGTATTATTATATAATTCATTTATTAGGTCTCGCTTAGAATATGGAATGATTGTTTGGTCTCCTCATCAAAAAACATATATTGATATGCTTGAGAGTGTGCAGAAAAGATTTCTGCGTTATCTGTATTATAGACTTACTGGTCTCTACTCTTTTACAATTTCCTACATTGACTTACTTGGTCTATTTAATTTGGAGAGTTTGGAAAGAAGGAGAAAGATCAATTGTATTGTATACTTTTTCAAAGTTATTCGTTCTATTTATGATGACATGTCGACTCTATCAAGTATAAATATCAATGTGAGCGACAGCCGTACAAGATCCATGGATTTATTTCAGTATAAATCGTGTCGTACTAATTTAATGTTATACTCACCTATATATCAGTTTGTTAAGTTAGCTAATAGTATTGCCACTGAAATTGACATATTTACTATTTCTCCTTTATTGTTTTACAAATTTGTTAAGTCTTCAAATTACTTTTAGTAGATACCTCCTTGTTTTCTAAATTTAAATACTAAATCTAAACTATTGTAATTTTGATGATCTCAAAGTTGTGTGTATTTTTTGTTTTGTTTCTCAACAACTGCTGTAACATTGTATTATTTTGTTCAGTTACAGTGTAATTGGAGTCTCGACTCTGTTCTGTAACTCTTGTAAATAAATAAATAAATAAATAAATAAATAAATCCATCAATCAGAACCATAATCCACTTTGAGATGGAAGAGACAAATAAATATGATTCAGTTTTTCAATAAAATACAAATTCGTAGAGATCATTTTCAAAATACTGTAAGAGAGAATTAATTATAGGAAGAGTTCCAAAAATTGAAAAAAAGTTGAAAAAATAAAATGAAGAGATAATATGTTGGCAACTTGAGAGATATTCAAGCCTATTACAGATATATTTCAAATGCCCCTTTAATAAAGTAGAACACTGTAATTATGATATAGTCAATTCCACTACTTTATTGTTACAGCACTGGACCGCGGCTTCATGGTCCTGACCTTTCGTGGACTTCACCAGTCACATTTTCTACTAAAAATATTATTAATAATGTGTTTACAATCTGGTCAACCAACTTAAAAGAAGTTGATAGTCAATAAAATATTTACTATTTTTAGTACTGTTGATAATTTGACTGGTGAAGCCACGAAACCGTGGTCCAGTGATATAACAATAAAGTATGGAATGGACAATATCAAATAGTGTTTTTTCTATCATGAAGTTCCACAACATCAAGAAGAATATTCTGAAAACATGCCCCTTTTATATTTATTCAAATGAAATGAAATCAAATTCTTTATTGGCAAAACAAAACGTTTCACAATCATAGAAATCGAAAAATAAATAATGTTAATTCGTCGAGTTAATATGTTTTTTCAATACGCTTAAAAACGCATTATTAGGAAACTGATGATATCTATTGTTCAATTGTTTTATAAAGCCGTTGAGTATCCGTTGTGGTTGTTGAGCTACTCGAAACTTGTTAACTTGATTCAAGAGAACATTTCTGAGCAAATTGAATGCCATAGCCCTTACATGAATAATTGTCTAACACACAAAGCAAGCTGAATACAACAGGGAACGTTTTCGAGTAACATTTTAGAAATTCAGCACAAGTCGTTTTTTCGAATTATTTCTCGCAAAGAAAAGAAAGTCGAGTACCGGGAGGAATAATAAAGTTGGCGCGCACAACTTTTCGGTCGATAATTTTATCGCTTAATTAGAGCTGCACAAAAGAATTAGTCCCCGACATCTTTCCTATTCAATGGTGAAGGAGAAGGAGAAAAGTTTTAATTAAAGTTTCACGAGGCTCACAGCACTGAACTGCCGGCCGTGCGTTCATATTAGAACAAAATAGCTGAGATTAATGTGATAGTTAAATCCCAGTGATAAGTCATGATACTGCAGTGGATAATTTCGTAACTGTGAATAAGAGTGAAAATAGATTATTTAACATTGAGTTGTAATTGAAATTCACTTGATATTCAACGCTGGAAGCATCTTCAATAATATTAATTGATAAATTCCTAATTAATAATCCTATAAACTATTCTGGAGGCTTCGTTCAATTAATATCATTATTATTTATCTATTATTATAATCATTAATTATTATCATTATTAATATCATTATTATTTAAAAGCAATTTGAATAGTTGCAATATCTCATTTCTTCCAAAGCATCTCGAACACGAACTGTTTTCTTTTTTGTTGGCGTTCATATTACAGTACTTTGATTACGACTATTTTTTGAGAAAAGTTACTTGAATTGGAGAAGTACACGAGATTTGTATTTCAAATCTTTGCCAGTTTGAGTGCTCAAAAAAACAACGATGTGTTTTCCAGTGTGCTGTGAATTAACTCCATGAATAATCTGCAGAAAGTGAAGCACTCAACCACTGAGAATCGGACTATTGTCAGACAACAAACCACTCTTGTGAATTATGAATAAGTGAAATGAACCGAGGTACTGCATTTAACTCGGAATTAGATCAACAAATAAAGTAGGAGACGCTGTCAAGTTTCCACCTCTCATTCACATTCACAAGAGCGCGCACACACACATCCCATTCTATGTGAATTATTCCAACTTTGCATTCACACTTGCACTGGATAACTTCTTCACCCAGTAAAGTACAAACTCCTGTTCAAAGGAAGGTGGCTGAGACAACTCGGCGGTGGCAGCTATTCAAATGTTCGTAGATAATTTGCAATGTACTGCGATGCTAGGAGCTCTCCGACTCCATTCGACATGACTTGTGATAGTTCCACATTTCCTTCAACTTCCTTGTTGCAACTTCGTTATTTGTTACATGAGTTACTCGGATTAAGCATAACTTTATTGGCTGAGTTATGATGAGTGGTACCTTGATCTCTCGTACACATTAAAGGTACAGTTCCTCAGGCCCTGGCCTATTATCTTACAATGGAAGAAATAAAGTTGAAATGTCATATGTGCGTCATTATTGTGGAATAATGAAACTTACACAACAAATACTGAATAGTCAGAAGGTTAAAATGGGATATCCAAATCTTTTAAAAACAATTCTGTCCCTCCGGTTTTTTCCTCTGAACGATAGAAACCAATATCTAGCCAACCTCTTCATATCTTACTGGTGATGTGTTCTACAGTAACACACAGTAGGCCTACTTTTCAATTGAATAATAGACTATTTTGAAGTCGCATTCATCCGTCAATTCTTTCCCACGATCTAATATTTACGTGTAAAACCGAAGCGGTTTGGTTTGGTCTTGACCTTGTAATTACAACATTGATAGAGTTGCTTCCCCTTACACTCAAATTAATAATATTTATCCCCTCTTTCTTTAGAACTCTGACACTCAGAACATACAACTTATAACATTCTTCAATGAATATTGCAGCTCATCATCAGCTCTAGTTGTTTCAGCTTCCATCAGCCTTCAGCACAGCCCGCATGTTTCATTATTTTCTCAGCGTGCTCTCGTGAATGGATCCACTTTTAAATAAGCCAGGCAATTTTGCTGCTGATGAGTTGTGTAACTCGATGAAACATCTCATTCCATTCATTGACAAAGTTCACTATCACGACGTTAATCGTATTCACGCTGTGGGAGCGAAGATTGGAATTTTAGTGGTACGAGTTTGCTCGGTTTTAATAGAGCTCTTGAATAGACTACCATTCACCGATTGTAATTTGAGCAGAGAAAATTTGAGTGTTGCCAAACGCAACATAGCTGCTGTGCAACACTCAATTTGTGTTGAAATCATCGTGATACGAAAATGTTCAGAGATGTGATTCAACGTGTAGTTTACATAGATACTGGTTTCAATACATAAGAGTCTACAAGATTCCCGTATACTTCTCCGATTCCGATTCTCCAAATAAATAATATTTCTCCGTATGAATAACTCTACGAAAATCTTTTCTCAGCACATTCATTTATTACAATAAATATGTATTAAGCTTAAATTGATCCTGAATTACTATGGAATGTGTTCTTCTGACTGTCTTTAGAAATTGTCAAGCTCATAATTCAATTTTTTTTCCAATAAAATTACTCATCTATATGTGTTTGAATAACTAATAGCATGCCCCTGATATAAGCTTAGCCTACTAATATTTATAATTGTTCATTATTCAATTCATTACAATATAATTGAGAATTTATTACAATAAATATGTATTGAGCTTGAATTGATCCTGAACTACCATGGAATGTGTTCTTCTGACTGTCTTTAGAAATTGTCAAGCTCATAATTTAATTTTTTTTCCAATAAAATGACTCATCTATATGTGTTTGAATTACTTATAGCATGTCCTGGTATCTGCTTACTGATATTTATAATTTTTCATAATTCATTTTCAGCTGTTTTGCATCATCATTGCTTGTTTTAACCTTGTTCCTTGAGGGTAAATCGAACACGAGTTGTTTCACCTGATCAAATGAAAGTATAGAGCTCATAAAGTTTATAATGATGGCCCACTCAGGTCGTATTTAATCTACACAAGAAGCTATCTAAGCAGATTAAAAACAAACAAGACTTCAAAGTATCAGGGAGAGTAAATAATCGATTTTCTAGAGATCAAACAGTATTTCCAAATTGTTCATGAAAGGAGGAATGTAGATCCTTGGAGCTCTTTCAACTCAAAATAACGAGCCGTCCCAATTAGTACGAAAACTCGATTCGGAACACTAACCCGGGCGTATCTAATCTAATTAGTAGCCAGCGAAGAAAAACCCGGGATATCACAAGCTCAATCATCACTTGATAAGCACCAAGAGAGGATCAGGTGAACATTCCGCTCGCAGCCAACCCCGTTAAAGTGGAAACTTGTAAAATATCAACAGCTTATTCTATTTAATTGCAAAACCATTGAAATAGGGAAATACAGACTTCTCAGTGAATATTGCTTCTTCGGGGTTTATTATCTCACAGAAGTCGAGTAAAAATTTCATTCACAATTCTCCAATTTGAAAGTTGCTCGAGAAGTTTCATAACTACAAGATTGAATTCTGCGAATAAGATTAATTACCTAACGTTATTGGACATCTTGTTCAATCATTAATTTGTGAAGTGCACAGAAAATCGGAGTGACAAGTTGCTATCAACTTGATTTGAGTGCTGATGAACTTCAAATAGTTCATTCTAGTTGAAACCCACTTTCCATTACGTTGCATTACAGTTCACTAGGAAGGGAACGTAATTTTGAAAAGAGTTTAAAATGTAAACTTTTTCTCATATTGTACGTACTTGCAACATAATCATTGATTAATATTTTCGTGATCATGTTTTAATCCGTAGCGAAGCGTGGTGTACTTATTTGGTCATCGCCGGGTATAATTCCTATATTTCCGGGTAAATATACTCGGCGATGGCCAAATAAGTATACCACGCTTCGCCACTAGTTTTAATCTATAATTATCAATCCTGTTGCCTGATTCCTCTCAGAATACAATAATCCCCAATAGCAATATTGATGCTATGAGGAATTTCAATCTAAAGTGGACATTGTGTATTTATAAGAACGATTTTCTTCCAAATTGATACTATACAACAATTTCTTTAAAAGCAGTACAGAGGTGCAACCGTGCAAAGCAGCAACACTTCTATTGTACTATAACTGTTTTGTGGAAACGTTACCGCATTGATAATCTATTTTCCTAGTAAATTTTTTAACAATCACGTACGATCGGCACCGGTTGACTACAACCGGGTCGAGATAGCAAGAAAAATCGAGCGGAAGTAAATACGGCTACCGCTAAAATATATTGTATGCCGGGCAAAATCGGGTAGCGGTAAAAAGTTGCGGAAGAAGTTGGATTAATGTGAGTTATGTGGACGGCGGAGAGGTTATATGGGCAGGCTCCAGCTCCAGCTCCAGCACGGCGAATGGAAAATGGAGACTGGAGCACCCACTCTTCACGCTGGAGAAAGAAAGACGCAAAGAATGCAATAAATAAATGAAGGCAACCATTCATCCAGAGAGCGGAATTGTGTGAACAGGAAGGTGAACGCCTGAACTTTTTGCGTTCGCTGAAAAACGATGAAGACGACAGAATTATTTGCCTATTTTCGAGAAAAGGGAAGTCGGATCATCGTATTTTAGGAGCTTTTGATCGAGTTTGACAATCCTCAAAATAATGATATTTTGAGCAGGTACAAGGCGAATGCTTGTCGTTGGGATCAGTTGGTTATTTTTGAGAAAAGCGGAAGATTCTCATGTGATGAAACTTATTCATTATACCTTTAACAAAGGAAAAATAAAATTTTAAACTTCTTCTGCAAGGTTATACTATTTTAATGGAGAGTTATTCTCAAATGTTCTAGTTCGGAAAAGTTTTCCATTGAAAATTTGATTCGACTAGAAAATTGAGAAAAGATTAATTGAAAAATTGCACTGAGTTACTTCTTGTTCTGAGACGAAATGTGCAACGAAAATTGCGCGACGAAATGTGTAAGAAGGTAAATGGAATGTATTCTAACTACTCTGCATTCTATTATTGAATTTATGAGTCCTCACAGGTATAATAACATGGCGATTAAAAATTATTTATTTTATGCCCAAGGAAATAATGAACCAATGAAGGGAAATACTCGTACATTAAAATACGGAAGGGCGAACATACAGAAGGGCGAACTGTTCCTTGTTCTCTTACTTCGAGATTTAATCGTGAATTGTGCTCCACTCACAATTTTTGGTGCCCATATTTTCAATTAATAACGTAACTCCTTTATTGTTTCAAATAACAAAACCCAGATGCAAATAACAAATGGAGCAGGAATGCAAGAATTGCTTTTCTATCGTACTAGAACTGTTATGAATTGCGATTGCAAGCGCTGCAACACCATTTCATCTAGATCGAAGAACAATATTCTCAAAAGAGCAATATTTGGAATTCGCGATGGAAAAATAATAGAAAGGTATGAATCACGAGTTCCAAACAACGGAGCGGGTTGAGTCATGAAAGAAGACCAGACTCTAGTTAAATCGAATGGAAAAACGTCTATTCTAGGGGAAAAAGTATTTCCTTTGGAAAATCATTTTACAAGAAATTTTTTCTTGGTGAGCAAGCAATAAAGGGAAGATATTTTACACCACAAAATATTATTGTTTTATTTGTACATGTTTTTGCAAGTGAGAGCCTACATTTCCAACATATTTCTTCCCTTTTCTCCAATTTCTCAATTTTGAACTTAAATTCCAATGGAATTTCACATGAATCTAGTGAACTGCTGTAGACGTCAACAGAATATAGGTATGGAAATAATAGAGAGTTTTGATATCTGATGAAGCATTGTAAATCTTTCTCTCCTGTATGAAAACAATTTTCTCCTAAAAATACGGAAACATTTGCTTTTCTTGATCATCTCATCTAAATTCACAGGTCAAGTCAATTATTATTGTAGCACAATATTTTACAGCAGTATAACTGTTGTAGTAGTCTATACTGTAGTACAGCAAATCTAGATAAATGAAATTGTTACATCAACAAACCTCTAATGTAATTTATATCTTATTGATTATTTTCTGACAAATTTCTGTTCGATCGATACAAGAAGATTATGGCATTCATTCCCTATAGAATCAATATTATCAATTTTAAGAAATCCGTTTAAGTCATTTGTACATGTGAGCCATAAATAAACGCATTCCAGAGCACATTGAACATTTTCCATTCTCCAACCAATTTTACGCTCATGAAATTGCGCCTACTGATTAATGTGGCGGGAGAATAATATGTTTGAGCTGGCTTACAGCAACGCAATGATTCATAGGACCGGTAATGAATTTTGCGAACAATGTAATTAGGAAAGAGGAGGCAGTTTGTTGGCTGTCTATTTTTTCTTCAGTTTTCAATTAGTGGTTCTCGCGTTTCCGCGTACATTGATGACGTGTTAGAGACACGTGACAAAGCAGCCGCAATGAAAAGTAACGTTGTTCGACAACTGGAAATACAGGCAAACAGGGATCCAAATGAAACTGAAACCGAAAAACGGCTCGCATACGTTCAGATGAAGCGTGTGAAAACACCTGAGACCTACTCTCCACTCTTACACCCACTCTATTCCATCACTCTCCGCTCAACTGCTCACCAACACTCATTGATTGTTTCAAACTGCTACTACTATGCTCACTTCTATCCCAATAAATCGCAGTTTTCAATAATGGAATTAGAAATTCCATAACTATTTTGTATCTTGTTTTGTATCAGTTATCTTCAAACTAGAGAGTTGAATTTCTGTACACAACTTGAATTACTTGATGAATTATTGTGATATTACGAGTATAAAATATTGGTTGATTAATCCCATAGCTTTGCTTATACAGATTGTACTTCTATAACTCCATTAACTCCCTAGTTAAATTTATTCCGGAATTCTTATCACTTATCACTATTCTTGACTTGAATGAACTCATAATTCCTCTCTCAGTCATCTCATCAGTCTTCAATCTGAACCGTTGTCTAACGTTGTATTCTGTTGTCTACCGAATTCCTAGTTACACTTCGACTCAATTCAAAATTAATTTCACTATACTTATGCCTATCATACTGATACAAGTCATTATATGAGGAAATTATTCAGTTTCTGAAGATACTGTTTTCATGTTGGATGAGCATAGTCTCAAGTATTTACTTGATAACCAAGATAGATCAAAAATTCAATGCATACTTGAAATGGGGCTCTTATCGTGGAATATGCTTCAGTTCACTGCAAATGCTATGACTGCAATGCCTGGTAATGGATGCAATTTCCATTTAGTCTAGCATTTTTTTGTGTCATCGCTCGCCTCTTCACCCAAGCACGAAAAATGAGAGCATTACCAGCTGCAAAGAAGCTGTATAAAAATTGAACTTTTTGGGCTTTGAAATATTGGAATTTATTGGAGGTCGTTTGCACCTTCCAATTCATATCAATCCTATTTCTTTCGTTTATTGTTGAATTCCTCTCCTTATAATAATCCTCTGTTTATATTCTCCAACGAAATTAAAGCCCAGACTGCTGTAGCACTGACTATGTTTACACTATAAATACAGGGGAATTCATAGATTTCTAACGTTTTGCAATTACGTTAATGTGATCACGTGCAGTTCTATGAATGCATCAAGCTATCTTTTTTGACTGATATTAGTCAGTCACATGATCATAAAACTGGTATTTCGACAGTTAGTCAAACATGCGCTCTAGATTGGCAAACGCGTCGATTAATTATCGGTCCGATTGAAGTCAGTCAAAGCGGCGGGCGAGATGACGTTAGTGGCTTACATTTGCATCTGTTGTCTTGGAGAGAGAGCGTTCGGCTAATCCATTTCTCTTCAAGAGAGAGAGAGTGTGTGGAAGAGAGGGAGAGGGAATTCACTCAGCCAAATGCAAAGTACCGTCCTGTAAACGACCTTCTGCTAATGTGAAACTGCGTAGCCTAAGCCCACCAGGCCAGTGATGGAGCTTCCTTCCCAGGAGGGCTTGATAGATTGATAGATATTAGAGGGTCATCAATAACGCGGCTGTCACACTGACATCCTAAACATTTCCTCAGCTGCCTCGGCTCACCCATTCTGATTTTTACTGCGCTTTGTTGGCTGCAGACTTCCGTCTTGTTTGAGCAAGCAGCCTTTGTTGACTGTTCGACTTCATTTTTCTCCCATTCTCAGCTCCACCAACAATAACAACTTCACAGAATATTTTATAAGCCGAGCGCAAAGCTGTCGAGGCTGTTCCATGTTTGACAAATACTTTCAGAGTCAGCAGGACGGAACCGATGTCGACTGGCAGTGGAATATTTAGATTTGGCGACCACAAACATTATATTAATTGAATTAAAGTTCAAGGAGTAAAATTCACTTGAAATTGCTTGAATTCAAATTAAGCCAATTCAATTCAAACGCTGTCAGATTATGACATATTACAAAGCACAATACGGACTTGGTTTCTTTGGATGATGTCATTTTACGGCGGACAAATTCATTAAATTTGACTTCTGTGCAACTGGCCTTACCATAAACGGTATGAGTCAGCGACTCTTAGGCTAGGCGTACACCGGTTAGTCAAGACAAGATTAGTCACGTTTAGTCATAGTACTTCACATGTGTGCTTATGAAGCAACACACACCGATTAGTCATTGCATCGGTGTGTGCTGTTTCATAAGCAACTATGTGAATTACTGTGACTGAACGTGACTAGTCTCGTCTTGTCTTGTCTTGACTAACCGGTGTACGCCTAGCCTTACATGGGCAATGTAATAAATAATAATGAGAAATAGATGAACATATTTCTAGAATTCTTATAAATTTGATGTGATTCCGAATATTCTTTTTCATATTATGAAGCAGGAATTCCTGCATTCCTGGACATGAGCGATTTAAATGGACATAATATTTCCAATGTATTTCTATTCACCTTTACGATAACATAGTTATTCATACATTTTCATTTATTCTTTATTACAATGAAGTAATTGAACAATAGGCATCTCAACTTTATTATAACATGATGAAGCGCAATCATTCCAGGTTTCTGCCTTGCCTTTCAGGTATGAGATAAGTTATCCCAAAAAATAATAAAATTCCACCGCAAAACATAATATCATGATGAAATTCAGTTTAAATCGGTATTCGATTACCAATATAGCAAGTTTCATTCAATTTTCCTATTGAATTAATGGAAAAGAGCATGAAAAGCTATTCTTACTGGTAGCAAATCATTCATGGTGTTAAAGTTCCACCAGGAAGTAGAGCACGTAAACACAGACATACAAGTTATTTGTATTGGACGATGATCAGCAATATCATATGCTTGCTTGATTACTACAATGTAGAAGGAAACATAATCAACAAAATTCGATTCGAAATTCATGATTTTCTTGTTTCTGTATACATGTTTACAACCGAATACCTTATTATTGTACAAGATATCACTCATTACATTTAGAACTGCAGCATCAACATCATTCATCAATCCAGAAGAACCTTTGTATTCTGATTGAGCCAACTTCTAGAATGAAATCACGTTATCAAACTATTGAACTTCACCATCAGTCCCAATAATAAACGGACGTATTTAACTGGCCATGAATATGTATAACTTAATGCAAGCCAGTAATCTGCTTTGTTGTTACTTGCCATAGATGTCAGTGACATTGAGCCGTGCTACGTGCAGTTATGTCCTGTCGACGGATGTAATTATTCAGGCTTCGTCAGTATTTCATCGTATTGGAACTTAGTACAGGCTTTGTTACACCGAATATCGAGAATCGGTAGCGAACTTTATTTATTACCAGAATATGTATCATGAATCGATAGAGTTGAGTAGGTTATGTGCAGGTATTGCAAATAAGTCGAGTTTACATTGTGCTTTGACTGTAATATTGTTCTACGACTTCTCTCACTTGAAATTTGAGCCATGCCTACTCAGTTTCAACAAGTTATTCAAGTACAGAATGAATTACTTATATTTTTGTGAGATTAATCAATGAAGAAAATGACATTGAATAGATTTAATTATCATGTAGGTCTATAAGAATGTAGGCTACATGAATACTCTTATTGAGACTAGTAAGTATTCCTGCACCTCAACAGAGTATAAAAAAATTTTGTTGAAATATTATTCAGGCAGGAGTTATTCTAATGCATCACATAGGCCTACATATCTGCTGAGTGTCACCAAAACAATTCCCCACTACTTCGTCTCGTTAAAGTACAAGAACTGTTTAATAAAATATAATCTACCAGGAAATATACTAATAAATCTTTATGTGTTCAGCAGAGGTTGTACCAAAACCGGGATAGAACTTCCGAAAAATCAAACCAATGTACCAACTGAGAGCTAACACATAAAACGTTTCTATTCGAGAAGATTTTAGACTACACATTTCCGACCCAACATGTGAGGTGAAAAAAGTGGCACAGAACAGCATTCTCACGTACTTGGTAAATGAGTTAGGCTAAGACGGCGCGAAGTTAGTAGCTTTGGCGGCTGGAGGTGGATTTCTCCAATAACTGAGGCCCGCTGCGAGCAGAGCCGAACCGAGCCCACCCCCATTCAGTGCAGCTAAAAGCCTTCTCTGGCGCCCTTTTTGCCATCCATTAAGCGAAATGTTGGATTTTTCTCAGCTCCCTTTACCATAATTAGAGTCTTGGCCTTGTTCTGCGGCCAACACTTGTCTCAGAAACGCTCATTCTCCTAATGGCCCATACTTTATTATTATTAATTACATCCGATCAGTTTTGGAGATGCAAGCATTACTTCGGGGATGCCGCATCTGGAATTGGGTATCGTTCTTAATGACTGATAGTTAAGAGAAGAGATTTCCATCATTCATGAACGCTTTGTTATAGATCATACAATTAATAGTATTCAGGTACAACGAATTATCTAAATGGCATCTGATAATAATATGATTATCTTCACCCTAATATTTTTTGGTGAAACCATGTAGTTAACAAACGAACATTCTCGACTTACAGTTTTCGCTGAAGCTATCCGATTATTGAAAGCTGACCGTTTTTTCGTGTTTAGCATATATCTTCGGTTGGTGGAGATTACTTTTTCTTTTACCAAGATGAAGATAGATTAGAATGATGTCATTAGAATTATTTTATTTGGTGGTTTCTTCAGCAGAAATCAAATTTCATGTAACATGAGTTGAAGAATCCAATTGTATCATGGTAAAGCTTTCACCTAATCATGTATAATACTCATAAATAGAGCCAATTTTGAAAATTTAGTATGATAAAAACATGCCTTCACATTTTCCATAGGTGTTGAAATTCTCTACAGTAACAAGATGACCTGTAAATCTGTCACGGAGAATCAACAAACCAATGATTATTCATCTCTTCTCAACTTACAATACACTACTCCCAAACTAAATTATTAGAAAATTGTAACTTACTCGCTCCATAAATTGTTAATTGTGGATCAATACATGGATCTTACATCTAGAGTTTGAAAATTATTATTCCTTGCAAAAAATCAATATAGATAATTGTTTAGGTGATAGAATTATGCGTGTTCAAATGTGTAGATCCTTAATAATCTTACCACTTCAATATTTGTAAATAATAGATTCCTTTGAAGAATATTTTTGTCTTGTAAAATCTAACAAACATAACGATTTCTTACCAGGTTATTAACTGGATAAGAATGTTTCGAACAATGATGAGAATCACAAAGTTATCATTTTGAGTTAAAGTCAAAGTAATCATGAGGATTGGTAACCAATTCATGGAATCTTACTTCAATCAACGAACAAAACTGCTGTTATTCTCAATATGAATGTCAAAACCGTAAACAAGATTATATCATAACATGCTTGAAATCAATAAGATTTTATTATATCCTGAAATATGTAGAGAAAATGTTTACGAAAACATCAATGAATAAGAAAATTTTTTTTAATGAAGCTGGATCACTCATTGAATCGGTAAATGGAACAGCTATTCACTGTAGCAATAAAATCATCCTATCCCTACCAATTATCAGTTCTCACTCTCCATCTTTTTTTTACGGGATATTTTCAACTCCAAAACAAATAATTCCCTTCTATATAATAACTTTGTAAATGAAGGAGAGGCTTGTCAAACAAGGATTTGAAGAGTGTCCTTTGACAGTTTGTTGTGACAAATTATGATGTAAAATAATGCTACACAAAGATGAAGAAGATTTGTTTTCAAAAGTATTTTTACTGGAATACACATGATATTTGATATTCCACTGGATATTAATCTCACGAGTGGAACAGTAGCCTATCAAATCCATAATAAACTTTCGAAAATATTAATTTTCAAGGTAAAGATGTTTTGGTTATTGAAACTGTGCTTTTAGATTATGCCTTTCACATTAATTTCCCTGGAATACAATGCATTCTAGTGGATAATTTATGAGATAATAATAATAGCTCAGGTCTGGTGTCAATAGTTTTCAGGTCACTCCTGAAAATTTATGAGATAATAACAAACTTATATAAAATCGATGATGGATAATGAATGGCATACAAAAAATACAATGTGTAATATTGAGACTGAGCTTGGTAATTTCCTCCATATTCATGATTTTTTTCATTTCTGAAATCAATAGAAAAATTGTTGAGCTTAATAACATATTTTTGCTTAGCTTAATAAAATATTTTTAATGGAATTGAACTTGAAATGGCATCATTTCATTGGAAGAGGGGAGTGGACGAGATGCTCCATCCATTTTGAACTGAGCAAACAGTTTGGAGCAAAAACTTAATGGTAGCGATGTTGGAGGCTGCAACCAGACCACACTCATCAAAATTTCACGCGTTCTGCATACACAACGCGTCGTAATAATTTATGACATTCACCGACAGCTTCAAAGCAATTACAGCAAGGTTGCTGAGCACTGATCATTCGCTGCCGCCGTTCACAGAGCTGATTTCCACGAACAACTTGATCAACCTTTACCTCGCCAAAAGACTAGATTCATGATAGAGCTTTTCAGCAATCAAGTAGAGCTCAAACGAATTCGGGCTGGAACGCAAAATGATAAGCTTCAATAAGCACAGTTGCTCTACCTCATGGAAAGTTCTGCTGACTGACGTAAAGCTGGTGCATTTTGCTATGGCACCAGGATTGAAAATGAATATTACTGTCATTATAACTGATAATGAATTTTGAGAATGTTCAAAATGTACAGGAGTTCATATTCATCCACCATACAATATCAACATGTTTGCATCATGGCGGAAAAATTCTTATGCACTTTGAACATAAATTCAAAGTAATGAATCTGTATGTAGACCTCAGTATGCAGAATAGACCTGTAATGAGGTAGTTCATTGTCAGTACACGTGCCTCAGAAAACGAACCAGCTACAACTCCCTTCTTTGCTAGAGGCAGAGAACTTGAAAAACCTAATTTAGATGAAATCCATAGGCTGGATAAATAATTTTTGAGCAAGATTAGAAAAATTCTGAGATAGGAAGAAAATCTTGAGACGAATTTGATTGAGAATCCTGTTTTGAACTAAAGATTTTTCAACGGTTGAAAAAGTTATGTTAGTTCGATAAAAAAATTTCTTTACCTATACCTAGTGGGAAATTAACATTTTTGAGAATTTTATTATAGTGTCCTAACTTCTAGTGACTCGTGTCTAATAGAGTTTTATTCCAGATGGAATTTTTATAATACAAAACACAACTCGACTACTAAGGCTGGGCGTACACCGGTTAGTCAAGACAAGACAAGACAAGACGATATTAGTCACGTTTAGTCACAGTCCTTCACATAGTTGCTTATGAAGCAACACACTCCGATTAGTCATTACATCGGTGTGTGCTGCTTCATAAGCAACTATCTGAATTACTGTGACTAAACGTGACTAATCTCGACTTGTCTTGTCTTGACTAGCTTCTCTCTATTTCATTCATGAGAGAGAGAAATATTTATCAAAACTTTCTCATCAGACTAGAACTACTGGAGTGAGAATCTCAGTTTTCCGTTCAATATTTATCATTGAAGAGGAACTGGAAGAGGCTTGATGGTGACAATAACGAGGAAAATAGATTTGTAAGCTGTTGGAAATAATTCATGAGTGCTAAGTGATTCGTCTGCAGGTGCGAAATCGAGAGGGGGGAAAAGTCAGTCTGTGCAGCCAAGCTGAAAAGCCAAAATTCAGTTTCGGGAGCAAGTGAGAAAAAAGAGAGTGGATTTGACACTTCGTCCGTCTCACCAGGATACCTTATTAAGATTGATGCTCTTAGAGGGAGGGGGAACACGAGTCCCACTACCATAATTATCAAGGTTAGGGATGAACTGAGCTGAATAATGTGGCCATAATGACTCCTATGACAGGGAAATGACACTTGAATGATTTAACCCCCTGCTGGGGCAACTTCAATTAACCGGTAGACCTTTCCAACGAGCTAGAGACAAATTGCCCCCGAACAGATCACGGCAGAGACAAAAAAGATAAAAAATAAGAGATTTAGAAAGAGACTAAGAACATTGCGGTCAGTGCTACATCAATATGTATCCTCTACTAATATAGTCATAGCACTACAATACAATCATGCACAATGTGCTATACTTTAGAACACTACATCGTTTAAGCTCAATATGGCTTTAAAATATGGATGTTATATCAACATCATTTCAATTTGATATAACGAAAATCCAACCTCCATTACGTTGTAATCAGAATTCATTGATGCAGTGAAGAATAACAGCTCAACCTTCAGTGACCATAATTATTACCTATGTGATACATAGTCACATTTCAGTGTGAACTAATTTGAAGTTAGACTAATGAAAAACATTGAACTAAACTTGAAGCTTCAAAGCTTCTCAAAAATCGAGAAATATTGTACTCAATGGTAGAACAAGGCAAAACGATGTAGAAAACAAGAATAGTTGGAGTGCCAAATTCACTATTCATCTATTGATTTGGTCTTGTATTTCCTTTCAGCAATAACAAAATTCAATGAATTGAACAAATCTTGACAGAACATGAAAACCGTGGCGAAGCGTGGTATACTTATATGGTCATCGCCGGGTATATTTCCTATAGGATGACCAAATAAGTATACCACGCTTCGCCACTACATGAAAATGAAGGAAACTACCAATAGTTTGAAAATTTCATGCATGCCTTATTGATTGATGGAGAGTGATTGTTGACAATATTTATACAATTAAGTTAAAAAACACAATATTTGAGATCCAGCTTCATGAATAAAAAGTGAGTTTTACTCAGTTTTATAATGGATTATGATGATAATGATAATCATTCTGATCATGACAACCAGGACTTCTCCTTTTACTTACGACACCGCTTTCTTTACAAATTGAGGAACAATTCTGAAAAACTGAAAATTCGTTGCACTGTGTAACGTATCACTTCACAATTTCTGATAACATAGACTGTCGAGCACAATTCGTTGAATGAAAGGTTGATATTTATTTATAATCTTATATTAAACGATGATACAACAACTTTCGATGAATTACACTCACAGTAAAATAGTATTTTTTTTCAATGTAGCATAGTATATCTGATGAAAGATTCACACTCATTACTTCCTCGTATCATAATATCTCATAACAATTTTCTATTGTGAAATTAACTTATGAATTTGTGTCTCAGCAAATATTGAATTGAATTCCCGTAGCAATTTTCCAAGGATAACCAATATTCATAAATAATAATGAAATCCTTTGCAAGGATCAATGAAGGAGAACTTCAATATGCAATGTTTCTGAATGCTCGAATATTCTTCTCAAAATATTTCTAAAACAAAAAAGAAATTCAATTTATTTCTAAAAAATAAATTAAATACATCAGCGCACAAGCCTAGCTTGGTGATGTATGCGGGTATTATTAAGAGTAATTTATTGTTATATGTGTATTATTTACTAAAAATTTCATTGATGAAAATTGTGAATAAATTGATTAATTGATTGATTGAAGAAGGAGGGGACAAGGGAAACAATAGTCAAGTGCTCCAGAATGATGTCCAGAAGAGTGACAATTTCGTTGAAGAATACATCAAAATCTTATATTGACGATAGGAGGGTGAGAAATGTGGAGAGAGGTGTGATGAGTAAAGAGCTGATAGAAGAGTGTGGAAAAGGAGAGCAAGAGGTGGTGATGAAATAGCGAGGTGCTGGAAGAGTGGGAATGAAGAACAGGAAAAGGAGGTGACGAGGTGGAAGAAGCAGAAAGAAGTCAACAGGTCAGAGGTTAGAGTTTACTCCTCCCACAAAATGTACGTCTGTTGTTTCTCTGATTTATTGGTGTAAATGTTGACAAGTGAACTCTGAGTCCAAGCACAGACCCGGTATACAGGTGTAGCTGGTAAAATTACACCAAAATCCATATCCCAATCTCGCTACACAACTACATAGATAAGATCTGATGAAAAAAGTTGGATAAAGCATGAGAGGAGTGACAGGAGTATGAGAGAATGGAATAAAAAACTTAATTTGAAAAAAAGTTCTAGGTTTTCTAGAGCTATACAGTTTTGTATAGAACCATCGAACAGTTTCTTAAATGTTTCTTAAATATGTATTTCTTAAATATGTATACATGTATAATAATGTGTTCATTTTATTTTTATTTTGTGCACATGTATGTATATGTATGAGTGAATTGTTTGTTTTTTGGCAATAAATTGAAATTGAATTGAATTGAAATTACTAGGGATTTTGTCAAAATTAGTTAGCTTGTTTACATAGCCTTGGTTATGCATGCAAGCTCTAGTGTCAAGAATTAAACAAACAAAAGCTCCTGTTGGAATTTTCAGTGATCAAGTAACGTTTTTGTTACAAAGTACAAGTGAAAAAAGGTTTATCATACCAAACGAACGTATCATTTGAACAGATAATTAAACTTCATCAGCAACAGTCTTGAGTTAATTAATTATAGCGAGCTTAACGTGCAATTTTTACTCTATTATGTTTTTGAACTCTCAACCTTGTATGAAAATTCAATCCAATAATGAAGATAATCTACACGAATTGATAATTCCAAAAATTATCCAGACCTATTTGTTTGGACAATGATAATGCATGCCCATTACTTTCTAAAATGAAAATGTAGTTGTGAAGCATTGTTATTGTAAAATGTTACTTGAAGATCAATTTAATAGATTTATACAAATTCCTCATCCCAACTGAAGTTTTCAATCCAATAATGAACATAACTTGCTTGGATTAATAATACATTGTGGTGACTATGAATAAAAAGGTAGATAGGAATGACTATTTTTGTAAAATCTCACTCGAAACAGATATCAAATCAATAGCTTTTTACAAATTTTTCATCCCATGTCTCCACTTTTTAACTTGAGGAAGTCACGAGTGTGAATCAATCCAGAGAGATTAGTTTTGAAAAGTTTAACAGCACACCACAACACTGAATAATTTTTTCACTTATATTTGACACACAAAACCACTTCAACACACTACGAAGTCAATAGAAGTGAGCGTATACTGCGACTAGCTAGTCGGGCGTGAGCAGGCTTTTTGCCAAGCGGCGGTGTTGTGTTGGGTTGCCGCGCAGCCCCTGACACAAGGCCGCACAGAACTGTCCCTGTCTGCAGTCAGCAGGGGACTAGCGCCTTGCCGCTCGCTCTCTGCCTCTGCGTCGCAAGCCGGCGCAGCAAGCAACGCCGCGACGCTCTGACCCCCCCCCCTCCTCCCTCCCAGCGTCTAGTATCCCACGACGCTCCAAAACCACACTTCCTGCCCCACCCACACAACGGCATTGTGATCCACACATCATCACAACCATTCAGAATTATTGTTATCAACGTATATTACCAGAACGAAAATAATAATTGTGATCAACTATTATTAGCAGAAGTACAATATATTGTGATCAACTAATATTACAAGAACTAGGTCTGTTACTAGAATTAGATTACTAGAATAAGAATTATGATAACTAAAGGTTACTAGAGCTAGAACTGTGATTAACTTATACTACAAGAACAAGAATATTGTGATCGAGTTCTATCAGAACTACAATAATAATTATAGTGAACAATTTATACGTATCACAAGACTTTAAAGTTTGTTTCAACACTAGAATTCACGACATGCAGTCAAATTTTACTGTAAATAACATAAATGTTACTCACTGGACTGAAGCGCTTTCAAGTTCCTTTGAACTCTTTTTCAACAGTGAAGGTCTTGTCGATCGGTAGGCCGGAAGTGTGGTAGGTCGTGAAAGTTTTGATGTGTTAACACCATATTACAGAGTTATATTTGAAATTGCGACTAATGAATTTTCATACACACAATTAACTCAATATTTCCCCTTCAAAAAGCATGTTGCTTCCTCAAAATCAATGGAATAAATCAGCATAACAGGGAATATAGCATTCAGTATCCCAATCATAACAGAGAATCGACATACAGTATAATTATTATAATATGCTACATACATTATCAGCACATTGTTACCTCATGTTTTCTAGTAAGTAAAATTTTCCCTATCTTTGAGTTTGATAACTTAGCCTAATATTATACTAGGGTTGATTGTGAACAAGATTTATCAGTCTATATTGTTGATTTCCAAACAAATATTGAATAATAATTTCTTAAATACATCACTATGTTTATCGGTTCTGAATATTGTTCAGCAGTGAAAAATACTGAATATAGATATTCTTCAGCCACTATTTTCACGTGAATCAAGATTGTCAATGGATATATTCGATTTCTCATTGGAAAAAATTTAATAAGCCTTCTTGGAATCAAAAGTGAGGCTTTGAATAGAATCGTATTCTAATCTCACATGGATTGATCAATTTGTAGAATACACTTGATGATATTATTCTGTTTGCAAGATAGTTCTTAAGTAGCTCATCAATTTCAATAGGGAATTTAACAACTCTCCTTTCGAATCTGGAATTTCGATACAAACTTTTTCGAAAGTTTTTCAACTCTTCTTCAATTTCTTCAAACATCAATAAAACATTTTTGACAATTTTTTTCAATTAGTGAATCTACAGTAGTGTGACTTAAGAAGATAATAATTGTTTTGGGATTGAAACACTGTTGCAATCGATATCATGGTTGATAGATGAATAGAGGGGAAATTAAACTGCATTATACTGTTTGACATTCAGTTATTAGCTGGGAAATTGGCTTGTCAAGCGTCTGCAAATTGAAAATTCTCTGATAAATCATGGTTTGCAAGTTGAGATACTAAACTGCTATTAAAACAGCGAGAAATCGATCCACTCATAATTAGGAGCACAACAGTGTTACTTCAGCGTTTCTCATACCAACCGCCAATGGAATTGATTTTTCAATGACACGTTCAACCATGTGAATGTTAATTGAATTATGACAAGGTATCTGTGTTAATCTTGACAAATGTCAGATTAACACAGAGTGGAAATAAGGAACAGATGAGAACATTGGAAATATTGGCAACCGAAAGATGAACTGAATTTTTTTACTTCATTTCAATCTTAGTTTCATTGAAAAATTATTTTTTCTCATTTCATTATTATTTCATAGCAGTTACAAATCTATGTGATCTTTGGATAAACCATTGATTTGTTACTGGATTTCCATTATATCTATGTACTTATTTCTGAGAAAGCATGATTTTATTTTTTTTTTTATTCTTTCAATCACGTACGAGATTTCAATTCTAAAAAAATAACATACAGCAGGTGGCACATTTGTAGGAAAATGGTACAAATCTGATTTCATTGTCAGTAGCCTACTTCGACGAAATTTGAACATCATTAATATGTTAAATAATATAAATTAGTACATCAGTAATGATTCGAACATCATGTTTCGCTCGAGCAGGTTCCCACAGTTTATTTTAAGAGCTTGTTAAAATATAGGATCTGTATTTTGATCGATGCTTCCAACATCAGGGAAAATGATGGTTGCCCTGAGCTACAATAAATGAAAATTGTTGACTTTTACTTTGTTCCCCAAATCCCCCTGGACATTCCATTTGAACAATCCAATTAATTAAACTATACGCGTATTAAAATGCTGGTATACGAGTATTTGATGTAGGCTATATTATACATCCTCTGTTCTATTGCCATTTGAAGTTGATCAACATTTGAACATTCACAATAGAAACACATATTGTTGAACATTATCTCTTACAAATAAGATAAGAATAATAGAAACGCAATATAAAATTTTTCCCGAAAATAGTGACACTTTTCCCGGAAATTGTGACACTTTTCCCGAGAATTGTGACATCTGACTATATATCTCACACGTCAAGTATCAGAGATTGAAAATTCATAGAATTAAACTTACAACGCCAATGTAGCCTAAAAATTCTGATTCTCTCAGTTCACAAAATTTTAAGTGCCTCAAAATACTGTGACCAATTTTCGATCATTTCAAATCATGATGAGCAAGTTAGTGACCCTCACCGACTCAGAGTACGTAGAAACAGTAAATTGAAATTTATATTTTTTCCACAAGCTCAGTTTTTATGTATCGATTGACACTGTTATCTGAGAAAACTGAAAATGTTCTTGAAAATTATCAAGACAGTCATTCAGTTTATGAAATTCTTTTCAGGAATTGTGTTTCCTCCAATAACCGATTTGATTTAAAAATAGCGCTATCATTATGCAATATCGTAACTTTTAAAATGCGATTTTTCCTCCAAAGGAGTTAGATTAGCTGACACATCCGGAATATTGCGAGTGTGAGTTTGATTTGATTTTTGAAGAGAGATGGAAAACTCATAAGCACAATCTCCGAGTCTATATTCTCATTCTCATAGTTTTAAGTGATAATGAGAATGAAATAAAATCGTATCGGAAAACACCCCTCATTGAAAGTTCCAAGATATGACATTTTCTGATCAGAGTAATAAAAGCTAACTAAGTTCTGCATTGCAACAAAATCAATAAAATTTATTCATCTGAGTCTTCCATTCGATTTCATTAGAGCGTAGGCTATGAAATGCGAAATACAACGCGAACGAGAAAAATTACAGCCCATTGTGCTCTATGATACGGCGCTAATCAATGGAGACTAATCATTTGGATTATTTTCAAATCGGTGAACAATGGCCTATTACGGCGGTGAAATGTCTCACAAGATCTTCAACCATTGTTATGGAAATAAGCTTAAGCGTCTAGCCCGTTATGGCTTTCCACATAATTAAAGCTCACAATGGTCCGGAAAATCCGTGGCTCCGATTTTCTCCGCCCTCACCATTGGATAATACTTTTCTACCTTTGGAACTCCTCATTCAAACAAACTTCCAGGTGCTTAGCACATTGATACCTCCTCAGGCGAACATTGTAATCGACATTGAAGGTGTGACCTTTTGAATTTAATTTCTGCGCACATTACCTTGTACAAGCTCAACTCGCCATTGAACGTGAGCAAAAGTGGGTAGTTTAGCACCTGGAAAACTTCTCGCTATTTTCAACAAAAGACTGTTATTATCAAAATGGATTGTGAAAGAAGATTATCTCTGCCATCAGAAAGTTTGTGGGGTACTTCTGAAACAACTAAGAGAACATTTCCATGCATTTCTCTCGCTTACTTTTTTATCCATACATTCCATGATCTTTGCTTACTTCAACCGTCATCAAAGATACTCTGACCAAAACAAACAACAGAATTGTTGGATGTGGAAGAATATTTCCAACCTACCCCAAAAAATTGAGATTCTTAGACAGCGCTTCGTCTCAAGATACGACTGTCTTGAGCTTCTCTAAAACCTTTTACAGAGAAAGGTTTTGAGTTGGAGAAGGAGCCTGCAGCTACTTTATTCAGATATTTTATTGGATTTGATAAATTTCCCTGTATATGGATCCGTCAAAGGTTCATGTCCAGTCGCACAAAATCTAATCTCCATAAAAATTAAGTCTAAAACAGAACCCATTCAAGGAGCTCTTATAATTTATGACAACTTGGATGTTTTGAAAAATTAGGATTAAAAAGATCTACCATTGTGAGTTTCTCTTTCCCTGAGATAAAAACAGACAACAAACTCGAAAGAAAGTTATTGAGGTACGTAAACTGACATCATCTTACACCGTTTAAATTGTAGTTTTGTGCAACTGGCTGCCAGACTTCAATGTGATAAGTAGAAGACTTTAAATCACCCGCTGGAAGGCGTACGACTTTGGCAGGACCTTCAATCATTTTAAAAATAAAAGAAACTCATTCATGCTTTTCTAGAAGGTGACAATTATAGATTCATCAGAACTTCATCGGTTCTGTTTATGATGAGGTCAGTAGAGTATCCAAGAATTTCCGTTGAAACTTCAACAGTGTTTTGAGGAGAAGGGGGATAAACGTGGCTACTGATAATAAAAGGATGCCCGACGTTAAGTGATAAAGGGGGAGCCGGCGGCATTGTAATAAAGCTCTGCGGTCGGGAGAGTGGCAAGAGAGAGGCGGGGGAATAAAAAGGGGGAGGGTCATGGGTGTAAAAAGGGGGGCAAGTAGTGTTGCAGGGGCCTGCGGGTGGACTGCAGACTCCATTAGGTTTGCTCGGAAACGATAATTAACGAGAGTGAATAGGCCTATAGGTCGGCGGTCTTTGTCCGTCCAGTTGCAGGGCTGCGGTGACCGTGGACAGACCCAAGAGTTACAAACATACGCTAACCGACTACAGTGTAATAGGTACTCCCCTCTCATCCCTATAAACCTTCTTCCACCCAACTCCCAACAGTAATAAGGGCTGCATTACTCTCTTCTCTCCAGTCTCTCTTGAACTTGCCACCAAAATCACCCAAAAGCATTCGGAGACCATCACACCGGAAGACAATTTCCATTTCTTTTGTTCATATTCCAAATGCTCAACTGATATTTAGACAGGTTGCCTTGACAATTTTGAATAAATTAATAGGTATTCTGGACTTTTCTCATACCAAATCAGAGTTCTACAATTTAATGTACACTTCAAAATTATTAACCTCACACTTTTTAGCTCAGGGGTACTACACTGATGCCCGGTTTTTCAGTCGTTCAATAAACTTATTGAATCAATAACGTTTTTGCATTTGAAAACACATGGTTATTGATTCAAAAGTGCTATTGGATCCATAAACTGTCTATTGAGCAACTGAAAAACCGGGCATGAATTATTTTTCCTCACAATACAATGAATATACTGTAATTTAATAAAATAATATAATTTTAATAAAAATATCCGTTAATAGAATTATTCATTACATGCATTATATTGAAAGGATAATATAATTGCAGGTTTCAGAAAATAAAGATTAAAAAGCTTGTCTTTTCCTGAGATAAAAACCGACAAGCAACTCTAATCACTGACCGACAGTCAGTTCAACCATACTAGAAAAAAACTAAACGAAACTGATTTTCATCACCCCGGGTTCAATGGTATTCATCTGAAATGAATGGATTACAATGGGAATTTTTCAAGCTCTTTGTTCTACTGCCAGACACAAAGGTTGAGCATGGAATTGAAACTGTCGTTCCATAGGAATTCAATATTCCAGAACCGTACACATGTAATAGGTAACAAGACGTATCGGCGGATAAAGATAACCATTTCCATGTCCTTCAATTCATGAAATTTGATAATACTATGAAACTCAACAATATTAATAAATCCAATTTTTTTTTTATCCAATATTAAAATAGGTGAACGTAGAGGAATGCCAACATGCAATACAAAATGGACCTAAAGAGATGAGCATAATGTAAATTAGTCACACATTGATATACATAGGATTTTTCATGACAATAATGATCATTTTAATGAGAGCCTTTATCAGTTGTTTGGGTACGAAAAATTCAACAATGCGATTGTTTAATGGGGACGTGAAAAACACAATAAAATACATTGGTTTATTTTTATGAATAGAATATTATAACTCACCACGTGGAAAATCCTTATCAATACAGAGGTATATTTACACACCACTGAATTCACAACGGACCCGACTCATTTAATTATCATTGTTTCCAACGATAAGCCTTGAATATGTTTTCAACGAACTCGTATTGATTCTTTATCAACATACATGGTTGAATTAGGTTTAAATAAAAGCAAATTTCAAGCATTATGATGTGAGGGATGCATTTTGATAAAATAATTCCCCACAATGCGGTAGCGGCTTGGCTGAGCACCATCAGCTTTACTGAAAATTCAGATTCTCAGAAATAATTCATCTCATACATGGACATACATGTATGAGTCCAACTCGGATGAAACTCTCATCAAGTGGAAGCTTTGTCAATAAAGTCGGCACGAGTTATCTAGTCACGCATCGAAGGTTTTGTACGTGAGGCGTGCTTTCAACGCGTTTACACATCTTGTAGGTGAAACTTCATGGAATTGATGATAAGAAGGAAGGGGAGTAAGAGGAGGAGAAAGAGTAGGAGGAGTATTAGGATGAGGAGGAGGAGGAGGAGGAACAGGAGGAGGAGGTGAAGGAGATGAAGGAGTAAGAGGAGATGGAAGAGAAGGAAGAGGAGGAGGAGGAGGATGATGATGAAGAGGAGGAGGAGGAGAAGGAGGAGGAATAGGAGGAGGAGGAGGAGAAGGAGGATGTTCAATCCTAAAAATACGTACACACATACACACACCCAATCCCTAATTACAAACTCAAATGTAGAATGTAGAGCCTGGCAATCACGTTCCCTAAAACTAACTGTGACTGCTGGTGTTGAGATAAACGAGACGTTGATTAAAACGTGAAAAGAACTCCACCTTCAGTTCTACAACAAATTGAAGTTCCTCAATCAAAAAGGGTAGTAGCCAACACTCCCACGCAGGGGAATCAGAAAGTCATCTATTTAATAGTGTAAAAATAATTCCACGTTCCAGATCGATTTTTTGACCTTCACATGATACATGCTAAAATTTTTGTTGTGCCTCTAATCAAATACTAGTTCATAATGAACTACTTGTTTCATAAATCTTATGGGATTTGATAATTATTCTGAAGGAAAATAAATATTTTTTCATTAAATTAGAATATGGAATCTAGTTTGAATGTCATTCTTCACTCATGAAGATAGAAATTTTCATTCTGTTTCATATAAACAGAAACTTCTGGCAATACTTATATTTCTTTCTTAACCACAATATTTATACACTGAATTTTCAATGAAAAAAATTAATGCGTCACTTCTGACTTGCTTGTGTACAAAGAACAATGTTTTTTGAAAGAATGTAAAAACTTACCTTCGGTGAGAAACTTTTGATCATGAATGATAGAGAAGTAGGTGTTTCAAACAGGATTTTTATAAGCGCACTCACCTGAAACGAAAAAAGAGAGAATTCATCAAACTCGTGATCAGAATATCTTTCAATAATAGTTCAAAGGGATTTACTCAAAAATCCGATGAAATAACAATTTATTCAAAAATTTAATAACACCGATCTATGGAATAACAATAACTTGAAAATTTAAAACAATTTCTCACTAGTCAGCAATGGAATATTTTAATTTTATCCAACATTCACAATTCATGCATGAAAAGTACCATCATGTTTCATTTAGCTGCTATCTGTATGAAATACCACGGAAAAATACCACGCATTTGAAATGCATTAACTGCTTATCAAACATCATGAAGCAGTGAATGATTTACATCCCAAAAGCTTTCTCCCCTTGAATGTCAAAGATAATTATTTGTAATCGACAAAGTGCTTGAAAAGCCGCAAATTTATTGTTGCGTTAAAATTGAACAAATACATTAATTCGTTCAAAGTCTAAAAGCATTATCGTTATTATAATGAATATTTTCTCTGTTCGGGAAATGATAATGCACCAACATAACAGGACATCAGTTCTTTCAAAATCAATATTCTCTCCATTCTGTTAGAATCAGAGCTCAATAGTGAGAGGATCAACCCACCTGAGTTTTATTCGCACCATCTGAAACTATCGACTGAGAAAGAGGAACAAATAATTCTAAATGAATAATCATGATTAATAAAATATAAATAAGTAATAAGTAATTACTTATGCTTATCGCGAATTCGATTATTCTTATCGCGAATATTTATTCATATTCAACTAGTTGGAGGAAACTGTTTGGACTAAAGTTATGTTACGGTAGAGGCTAATGAAACATAGTTATTGGATATAACTTGTTTTTATTTTAACTACATAAACAAGAAGTTAACAATCATTATATCAGCAAATGTTTCACTGTGCAGTGAATAGTTATAGAACTGTACAATAGTTATAGAATTTTGATAAATGACGTTAAGCATCGATCAAAATTGAGAAGAATCAAACTACTAGAATCAATATTGTTCAATAATATTCTTCTGATCAATGTACTAAAACATGTTGAAAATAATGAGTTATCCCTTTCAGGAAAAACTAGTTAAACAATAATTGATATCCAGACATTTTATTCAAATAATTTATTTCTCTTGTTCTGGAATTTCTCACTGTTTTCTTATGAAACTGTATCAATATTTGAAAATCAGACAGGATTAATAATTCAGATGAGTAATGACAATCGTCGCAATAAATCAATCCATTCTATCCCAAATCATCTATTTTTCCAAACATTTCTCATACTTCCTGTAAAATGCTCATGAGATCTCATTTGAAAGCATCTAGTATACCTGATTCCCGAAACTTTTTTCAGAGTGACTGAACTATACTTCTACTTAGTAGATCGGTTCTAATTATTTCTTGAATAATTCTAAATAAACAACAACCTTTCTGATTCACCGAAATCATTCGTTTTTGAATGAATTATGACCATAATTTAATCAAAATTGAATGAATTAGATGAACTCAAGGGTTTCTACATACTACAGTACAAGAATACAGATTAAGGGCCGGTTCATGAGCTCGGCATTTAGCCAAGTCCTAGACTAAAACGAGTGGCCACCGTAGCATCGACCAAACGTTTGTCTCGACAGGTTAGTGTGTTAGCAGCATAGAGAGCCTTTAGTACATACAGTCGAGGCTGACGTTTGTCGATGCTACGGTAGCCACCCGTTTTAGTCTTGGACTTGGCTAAATCCCGAGCTCATGAACCGGCTCTGAAAGTTCATATGAGTAAAGACCTCATGAAATTCTACAAATTAGAAAAAAAAGGATAAACATGTTGTCAAACCACTATTTACGTTTTTAAATAAACCAGATTCTCCAAAATCATTGAAATTTCGAATTTATTCCTGTCCTATTCACACTGAAAGAATATAGATTTAGATTCGTAAACATTATTGATGACTGAATAAGTGAAAGCCGTCGATGTAGACATCTCCTGAGAGAAAGCGACGTGCCGCGACGGGTGTTTGCGACACGTCAGCCGGCTGCAAATTGATATTCAGCCGGTGTTCGATGGCTTACTGATTCTTCGAGGCCCGCAGGGAGGCAGCAGCCCGCGCCACCGTGCAAAGAGCAATCTATTTGTCTTGGCAGGGGCGACAAAAAAGGGCTTTCGGCCAAGGTACAGCATTATTGCTCCCCGAGGCAAACATTCAAAGTCGCAGCACAGCTCCATGCCGACCGGCCTACCGTCCACCAAAACTGTCCCATGCCTTTATCATTATCTATATCTCACTTGCACGTGAAAAATCGAAAGTAATTGATGTTCGGGGAGTTTCGGTTCTCCTTTTTTATGTCCGATTCAACCCCAAGAGACAGGAAAAGGCCTCTCTACAATGCGGAAACTAATTTAGAGCTGGTACCTGACTGAGCCACCAAACTGTTGTTGATTATGCATATTGTACTAGATTATGATCTTATTTGAAAAGTTTATTGATTGAATTCTATTATTCTCCCAGTCTTGTGAAAAGTTTAGAATTATTTTACATTCTCTTCGATATAATAGCTGAGAGGAACAAACTCTTGTCAAGTTCTGTTAACTTCATATTATTGAATTATTGGATAGTTCAAATCTTCCATTATTCGTAAAGCTAATCACTATTCAGAACAAAATCTTTAACACGATCTTAAATAAAATTCCCTTTCATTAACAACGTTATCATTGTGCAGGCTTAGCCCCTGCGCCCACTGAGCAACTGCTATCTGATCTCAGTCAGCAACCCAGCGTTGCCAGATGGCTTTGGCTCATAGGTTAGATTACCCGAAAAACAGCCAAATGTCATCTGGCAACATTGAGTTGCTGACTGAAATCAGTTGCTTAGTAGGCGCAGGGGCTAAAAGTTTCGAAGTTTCAAATGAGTTTGATAGGATTATTTGATTATACGCTTTATTCCCATCTATGTTTTTTTCTTATAATGTTGTAATTTTTAATTATTGTGAATCTTATACAAAATTTTATAATATTTTTTAATCTACTCATTCATTATTCACTATATTTGATTTCAGTTCACCAGAGATTTGAAATGGTGTTAAAACCGAGACCTGAATCTCGTTATTCTAATAAATTTGTAGTTTCAATGATTTAATATTATCCACTCCTAATAATTATAGAATCTGAAGACATGGAATATTACTGAACTTCCAGTCCCCTTTTCACCGCAATCGTCCTCTTGAAGGGGTGTAAAACTAGGACCGGGCTCAAGTATTCGAGCTAGCTGCGGGTCTAGACAGGTAGTCTGCTAGCAGTCGACTGATCGATAGTTGTTGCCTTTATCAAAGTGGAAGAGACGGCTAAAGGGTGGCGGGGTGGGGGCAGGAGGAGGATTGAATGAGCTGTAAGAAGAGACTTGTGAGGCCAAAAAACTGAGAGGATAAGGAGACGAACGGACGCGAGATGCTGCCTAAGCAATAACAACGTCTATATCTCTCTTCATCTCGAGTATACTTCAGTCCGGGACAGGACCAGCTTGTCTCTTATCTCTCCTCTCTTCGCTGTAAAGACCCGGCAACATGAACGGTCTGTGCTGTGGCCACTCGACTCTTCCCTCCACATTAAGCGAGGATCACTCAAAACCTCCACATACGATAGATAGATAGATAAGTTGACGACCAAAGGACAATTTTCTCTGCTGTTGATTGCCATGTCAAGCAGCATTATTTTACTTCGAATGATTATTGTAGGATAACATGAGATGATGGAGGCTATCTTCGAAACAACCGTTACCTTCAAATCTCACTATTTTCTTGTCTGCGAGCAGTACAACAATGATTTAGATCGCGGTTAAATTGGATGCTATTTAGCATGAGTTGGGTGAAAAAAGTACACACTGGGCATTCATATCATTGTATGCAGCATTAAAGCAGTTTTTATGTCCAGAGAATGTAGTAGTTATGCAGTAGTTGTAGTACAGTATGTCTAGTGTGTGAGTACCTTCCGCTTACAGCAACTCGTACCAACTCCAATGTAACCGCGGCCTTATTCGTTCAACGTCTACAAAGTCATAGTAATATGAATAAAAATAACAAAAAGTATACTTAAGTATAGACAATTAAGCTATGAATGTTTTATGCAGATTACACAATAGAATAGAATAAAATAGATTTTATTCCTTCAAGTACACAAATATACAATTGGAAACGTCAATATAAATATCAATAATCAATTACACAATACAGTTATAATCGTTTATCACAACATATCCGTCACATTTCACGAAACAATTATTAAATGATAGGACTGTGAAGTCAAGAATAATAAAGTACGAATTATGGAAGATAACCAGATTTCGAGAAGTTGTAGTAGAAACAATGTAAAGACTACAAATATTTGACAATAGAGCAAGGGAGCAAACTCCTCATCCCTAACATTTCCCCAGATAATTATAATAGAATGATTATTGTATAGTTGGCTCACTCGCCGCAACCTATAATTTTGGTGATTGTAATCTACTCATTATCAGATATCCCCGGAACACCGGAGTCATGTACGTGCATAATTGATGATTATTCCGCATGTACCTCAGACGCAACTTGATTGTCCGCTACATGAGTAGAGATAATGTCCAGTTCCGGACGAGCAAACAAATTATTGTATTTCCATCACATCAAACATGCATAATCGAAAATGGCCAAATGCATGGAATAACTCTGACCAGGTTGAATGCAAATTTTCACTGCACACCGAAACTGCACGAGGTTCGGAAGCATGATAACTCTCTGGTTACGACACATTTGTCGAAATAAAATACAAATCAGGACAAAATCATACAAATCTGTCAAAATTAATTTATTTCCATGTGCTTTACAAAAACATCTCTCAGGAAGTGAGTAATAATAAATTATTATGAGTTTTAACAAGATTCAGATCCTCATTAATTATCAAAGCAATAATTGACGATCCCAAACCACAGTGTGTTATGAGGTGTGTTATTGTTATTAATTTTGTGTTATTAGGTCTGATATTAGAGAGTATTCACATGAAGCTATGAAAATTATCCATGAGTTTAACTCCCAGGATTTAAACATCTTATGACTTCATATGATGGTAATGGTGACTCTATGATCTAGATCTAGACCAATACATCATAGTAGAAGCGAATTATATTTGAGTTCGTAATATGCGACATTATAAAAACAATAAATATAATCATTGGTTTCACCCGCATCTTATAATTTTTTTTTAATTGAAATATTGAGCTTCATGATTAATATAATCCTTGGTTTCGCCCGTATCTTATTATTATTATTTTTTTTTTAATTGAAATATTGAGCTTCATGATCTGCAATCAGAATACTACCGTACAAAAGAAATAGATTTCCTTTTAACATTAAATTTCTTCTATTATTTCTCCTCATGGAAGAATCTTGATATTTTATGATAATATTTTGCTTGAAAGTATCACTCATGGAAAATCCTTCTCAAATTGTTCCTGCATTTGAATAGGTCAAAATTCAACGTCCATCTCCTTGGAAAAATGTGAGAATTCGATATTATAACTCAATTTTTCATCAGAACGGCTCAAAATGTTTGTACTGATCTTCAAATGGAGCACTTTACTGAGACGCGGGCGTCTCTCCTTATGCCTCGTACCTTGAAAGATGAATAAAATTAAGCGTGATTCGCTTTTTCGTTTCTGAGCTAAACAACTCGAGCTGTTGAAGATGTTGACTCCGGTTCTCAGGTGACGGCTGATTATGGAGGCGACGGGTCTCATTGAAAATCTAATAAAATATTGTAGATGACAGTGGCTGCTGAGAGATGAAGCAACATTATATTACTTCCACAGTGCAAATGCAGACAATCTGATTTAGTCTGCTAGTCCCGGGTTAAGGTTTGTGCCGTGAATTATCATCCCGTACTCTTCATTACTCATTCACAAGCACGTACTGCCTCATACTAACTGCCGCAATAACACTATTTTCTGCCAACAAGAAGATTCTTTCTCATGGAATTATTGGAGCACTGAAGATGTTTCACGGTATTCAGTATAATTCTGTACGGAATAAATATGAATATAGTATCCACAGAAAATATATGAAAATAGTATTCTGTATGATATAAAATTCATGAAAATTGTATTCTGTATGATATAAACATATGAACAGAGTAATTCATAAAGTATTTTGTATGTCACAAATGTTTTGATTTATCATTACTTAGGCTAGGCATACACCGGTTAGTCAAGACAAGACAAGACGATAATAGTCACGTTTAGTCACAGTACTTCACATAGTTGCTTATGAAGCAACACACACTGATTAGTCATTGCATCGGTGTATGCTGCTTCATAAGCAACTATGTGAATTATTGTGACTAAACGTGACTAATCTCGTCTTGTCTTGACTAACCGGTGTACGCCTAGCCTTACCGGAAGTTTCAGACGGTGGAAAAAGGGGTTGGAGTTTGAAATTTTACAGAGTTTATAGATTAGGCAGCATTATGTACCAACTTATTTGCAGAATTTCTGTTGATGTTGTGGAACTCCATGTTGAAAGAAAACATAATTCGATGTAATAAAGTAGTGGAATTGACAACATCGAATAGTGTTTTACTGTTTACTTTCATCATGTATCACATGGAAGTACTAATACTGGACGGAGGAAAGTTCTGTCTCACTTTTTGGAATCAAGTGTAGGCATCAGAAACCACTCAGTATTTTCAAAGTTGAAACTTAAACACGGTAAGAAAACGTTATCAATAAACAATTCAAGCACATTATCGAAGATGAAATGTAATGCCATTCTTAATCATTATTTATGTCAATAATTATTACAATAGTTATTCTTGAAAAAACATTATTACTGAAAATAACTAATCAATTACTTTCATTAAAAATTCTTCAAAAATCAATTACAGAAAATTTGCGTGGATAACAAGATTTTGACAAGTAATTGCAGAAAAGAATTCGAATGCGAATAATGATTGAACATAATGATTTAACCCATTACTACGCCCGAATAACAAGTTGCGAATGTGAAGCAAGCAACTAGAAAGAAAGTCGTCTGATTCAGTAATGGGACCAAACTCTTTCCGAGGATATGAATTGGAAAAAGTGTGGGCCAGCCGCTGATAAGTGATTTTTCAGCTTTGATAGCTGCGGAACACCACTAGTGTCGAGAAGTGCTAACGTTTGAGAGGACGAGTCATGTTGCTGCAGCATACAGCAGCAGAAAGAGGCAACAGATAACGAGTTCGCAATCTCGCCAACTGACGGAAGGAAACCGCTTGGAATTCTCTCTCCACCTTTATTGCTTATCGGAAAAACAGCAGCGGAATAGAAACAAAATGAAGAGCCGAAAGAGACTGGTTGGTCTCTCTCACGGTGGTGTGACTCAGAAACAATGGGCATTCAATCTGAAATGAGATAGATATACAAGGGCAGCCATAGCCTGCTTGAAGCAATCGAACCACATCCAATTTCCACTCATTTCACAAGGAGCTCAGCAACAATCCTGTAAACATTCTGGCATGTAAATTCCTACTTTTCAGATGAAACGACTGAAAATCAAACACACATATCCTTCAAAACGAACACATTTTGTCACTAATGTTCCCCGTGGCGAAGCGTGGTATACTTTTTTGGTCATCGACGGGTATATTTCCCATAGGAAATAAGTATACAACGCTTCGCCATTGAATGTTACTTAATTGGTTTCATTGGAACAGATCGAAAATTAATATGCAAACAATTTCCGTGTGCTGAATTGGTGTGAGATGATATAAAATTTTCCAATTATTGGAATCTGGACAAGCATTTCGGAGGATATTATGACAATTCCTGTAAATTGAATTCAATCAAGCCTTTGAAGGGGAGCTTTTTTTGAATGTTCAAAATCTGTGATTTTGGGGGGGGACAATTTGAGTAGCAAGTGGAATGAATTTCAATCATTGTAGGTTTTCAAGCTCAATCATGTAAAACAATGAGATATTTTCACAGCATTTTGTCGTTCTAAGCAGAATGTTTAAAACTGAAGTAAATTGTACATTCCTCACTCCTTCTCTCTCTAGTGAAAATTTTACAATATTGCGGAAGGTATAGTTATCACAAAGTCTTTATATTTAGGGATGACAAGAAGAATAAAGAGAATATAGCAGCATTAATTTAACTAGTCAGAAAACAGCTCTTTTGACGAACAGAATCACGATACTTAACCTACAGATGCTGAATCTCAAGATTATTGAGAAGGTCTTTTAAAAAGATATTCTTTGAAAGGTCTTCTTTAAAAAGGTCTTTTAAAGACTTTAAAGGTCTTGAAGACTTTTAAGCCTTTGGATTATTGTGTCAAAGCTGCCTAAAATCACTGTTTACTTATTACCCGAACAGCTGTTTTCTGACTAGTTAAATTAATCCCGCTATACTTCATAAATGTATTTCCAATAAATATTCCATGGAATAGCATTCTTATAATATAACTTGATAAAAGGCACTTCCTCCTTGCCCCTCACTCTCGTTTAATAATCTTACTGAACAGGAGTTTTCTTTTATCAAAACTTCAACAAAACCCTCTAATTCCAAACTTTATCAAGCCCAACTTTGTTCATCACCTCCCAGGAATGCCTATAACTCTACTTCAGAACCCCCTTATTCATTCCATACTTTTTCAACAGCTATTATTTATCAAAACAATCAAGTTCAAGCACAACACAAAGACATGAGCTATAATAATTACAAGACGGGATTTTTCAAACTTTGTATTCAAGGAAAAGCCCATTGAGATCAAAACAAGTATATTCTTTGTTTTGAAGGATTATTCTTTGGTTTGTTTTGTTCTCAAAATTATCCCATTTCGCAGTCTGATAAAATATGAATTTTCAGTATGAATAAAGAGAGATTAAAGATCCGTAAGGCCTTGTTCATCTCATAAACAACAGCCAACGATAAATTTATGTTCACTTATTATGTAGGAATTTATTCACACACATACCGGAATATATTATGAAAATATTGATTTCATAGGAGAAAAAATTTTCTGCTTGAGACTTGGAAAGATTCAGTGCCAATAGTACAAGTTGTCCAGTTTAGAATTCAATAGTTAATGAGAAAAATGCTAAGCCGAATAAGAGTCTTCCTTCCCGAGAAATTATTCCTGTTTCAGCAGAGATTTCCAAGAAATTCTAATGGAAATCACAGTAAAAGTGTTCACAAAGCATGAATCTGCTATAAGAGAAAGACTCTTGGAGCTTCAGTGAAAGAGAAACTGATGAGAATTAATAGTATTATCAAAAATCCAATTAAGGAATCGTCGGAATCTTGATTAAGTCTTTTATCAGTTCCCACCAAAGAGGACTGACTATGCAAAGTCCAATCCTCAAGTGAAACCATTTTGGACTGATAAAGAATGTTGGAGGCTCAAAAATCATTCAATGTTTGCATATTTTCATGTGCCTACCGTGGCGAAGCGTGGTATACTTCTTTGGTCAGCCTATAGGAAATATACCCGGCGATGACCAACAAATAAGTATACCACGCTTCGCCACTAGTATTGCTTCTGATAGCTGTAACAACATTTAATGGATCTTAAGAAATTTCAACGATTCTCTCTCTCTTCTATGAAATTTGATATTTAGACTATCATTGTCATTGAGAATTGAGAAATAACAGAATATCTTTTACACTAATAGTCTGTGTCACTATCTGGAAATACTCCCAAAATTCACTGGAAATTTTCATAATCACGAATCAGCACACTCTCATTATAAACTTGACTTCCTTTCCTAATTTTGAGCTATGCATTTTCTTCTAAGACATGTATAAGGGTATTTCATCATGTAATTGTCAAATATTTGGGACAGGAAACTTTTTACGATATAAGTGAATTAATAAAATACTGTTAATAGTTTAATGATTGAATCGAGCATGGCAATCAATCACATGAGACTTGCAAATGATAAAGATGAAGGCCAGCCAATCACTGCCAAAAGTTTGTAGAGCTGCATCAAATGGAGAAAAGCGAAGCGAGTTAGACTTCGATTGGCCTTTATTGGTGCGGATCAAAACGAGGACTGAAGTAATCAGAGTTGTTTTCAATCAACATAATTTGAACCTGCCTGTGGGCTTGCGTCGTTCTGATTGGAGATGAAATTTGAATCATTTTCAGTTGGGACCAGCGATCATTGAAAATGTGAGAGGGGAGATAGAAACAGGAAAACATGGAAAGTGTGAGAGAGTATAGCCAAAGGCGATTACAAACTTCAACAAACGAATGGAAACGTACTAATGCTAATGAGTGCCATGTACTCGTACTGTTTTGCTAATGATACCGATTTATAAAAGACTACCGACAGCTATCAACCTCGTTACTATTAGAGCTCTCTAATTCTGCAATTCCACTTTGAATTCACTTGGTATTCACACCTAATCAAGGAGATTAACACTCAAACGAAATGAAATAAACGCGGATTTCCAATACAACATCTATTAGTGAATTTTGTTGTGTGATTCTAATCTCTAATTTTCAAGTCAGTGAATTTTTTTAATCAGTCAGTCAATGTCAGTCAAAGTCGTACTGAATTTACAAAATCGTAAACTGTAAACTGATTTCCAATAGTACAGCAGGAGATGCAATGACGACACACACGTTGAAAGTGTTACAAATCACTTGGACAACAAATGACATAAGCTCATGCATGATAATAGAACGAGACTGCTTTCCAATGCTACCTGACATTCTAGTTACAAACTTCATTAGTAGAAAACTTTTGTATGACACACAAACTTATGGAAGACTTTCGCAATGCAAATGTCTAGAAATGCATAAACTGGAAACTGTTCTCATATGAATATTACTTTCATTTAAAGTTTTTTTTTATCGTATGGCTTTTTATCGGTGGGGAGACCCATACGGGTAGGTTCCACCTTGCCTAATTGCACAATTTTTTGTGTCGGTCACCCATCCAAGAGCAGTCTTGAATGTTTGTTACTTACCACATGATTACTTAGCAACCGCTCTCACCGAGTGACCACTGATATTCAAAGTTAATTAGATTTTATTGAGAAAACCAGATAAAGATAAATGGGAAGGTGGATTTGATAAATGAACCAGGATTACTTCTATAAGCCAAGTTATAACAGGATATTTTCAAAAGCCAATTTATAATTTCTTGAATTTTTCTATTCCTATAATTATTAGCTATATTTCCCGACAGAGGGGGTCTCTGATGAAAAAGTTTCTTTTATCGTAACAAAAAATTGTGTTCAATAAACATATTGTATTTTTTCCTACAAGCCCTACAAGTCATTGAGCCTCTAAACTCATAAAATAAGTGAACTTGAAATTGATGGAGGATCAATAACTCGTGAAGAATCAAGCTCATAAGATGGTGATCCCGTTCTTATTCCACAAAAGCATAGTTGTCAATAGTTTCCTATCTCTAAAAACCGTAACCGAATGCAGTTGAGATAAACATTATTGGAGAGTTAAGTGCAAAGCCAGCAAGGACCTATAATACTGCAGTTGGTTACTAGCACAATAACTGTTTGTAATTATGCTGTATAATCTTATTTATGGAAGGTTGCAGCAGCAAACATGGTATGCAAGCTAGGTGAGTTATCGATCGTTTAGCCGAAGTTGGCACCTTAATGCCGGCTTATCTCGCTAGCTAGATTCCAAATGCCTCAACAACGAGCTCAACTTCACCTGTACTGCTGCAGCTATTATGAGGGGGGGGGGGTGGTGGATTTAAACAGGAGCAGCGGGGCACACAAGACCAGAAAGCAATAGCAAACTTTCTAGATCTCATTCAAACTTCACCTTTCGCCAAGTTTTTCTCATCTTTTAGAACTTATCTTACGAAAAGCGCATATCTCTTCTTATTCTAGTCACACCTAGAAGACTATTACACGGAGTCTTAGTATCTATCCGGAGGATCCAAGTATCTTGGTGTGATGTTGTAAAGTAGAACAATATTTATGAGTTCACACTTGTGTCAGAAATGTAGAGGAACTTGTATGAGTTCAATGGATTCATAATATTATGATGAATCAGTGGAACTCACAATATCATTTCATCATTCGTCTCTTTATTCCAAATCCATCTTGGAAAAACAGAATCGAACAGGGCGTTAGTTCACGTTAACAAAGAAAACATTTAATTGAATCGCTGCCTTCAATTCAATGTTTTCTTGGTTAAATTAAACTAATGCCCTGCTCGTTCAATTATTGTTATATTTTTAAAATTTATCATGAAAAATATTTTAATAACGAATAAAGTAAGATATGTATACGATACAGTAATACATATAATATTAATAATCTCAACCGCGAAAATCCAACCTTTATCGAAAAATCTCCATACTCGATATAATGTTGACTCTCTAAGGGCCGCTTTCCCCAACGCTGCTTAAGCAATACAACTGGCTTAAGCCTCATTCGGATAATAGGAAAAGTATAGAAAAAAAATTGAGCGTCAGCTGTTATTACTTAAGAAGCGTTGGGGAAAGCGGCCCTAAGGGGTGAAAACAGTTTATTTTCTACCCAAATCGATTCCATTGCTATGAAAATCTAAGCTTCAACAAGTTCCATTGAGCATGCACATCCACTTCTCAATCCAATCTATCATCTGGTATTAACCGTCAATAAAACCGGGATACTCTTTGTACAGCTCAAAAAGCATACATGTGAAGCTCAACAGGAACGCTCAACGATGAAACAAAATTGGAGGTTGGAGATTTGATTATCGATCATCCGATATTAAAAAAGTAATACTGCACACACATTCACAAGCCGTTGCATGCAATATTGAACAGCATCAGTGGTGGAGCATTCAGATTCATATAAGATAAAAGGAGCGATGCCTCGCCACACATTACAAGCCGCGCCTCGCTCAGTGCTGCAGACAAGCAGCTGACTTTTAGTGCGGTTTGGCGAAAGGCTTCAACGACTTCTTATTAAATTCCGCATGGCCGGGAGCCGGGAGCCGGGAGCCAGCAAGACGACAGGCTCCGCATTCCTCGTCAATCCTGTTCACTGTTCACTTTGCCCGACTATGAACTACCACTACTCGCCCACCCGCTACAACAACACTTCAACGTAAACATTGCCACAACGATAGCAGTGGCAGCCCGACTGACTGCTATACGAGTGGCAGCCCATGTTTATGTGCTAGTTTAACACTACTTTGAAACTTCAGGCCTGATTTGGTGATGATGATGATTCCTAAAGCTGTACCGGCTGGTGAGATGATGAGTGAATTGAGGATTGCTTTATATTTTTCATCAACGACCGTGTTATAACGCAATAATTACAATTTCATGATTGAAATCGAAACTAGCTTTTTCGAAATGGAATTTGAAACTTGTATCGTAATGATGATTTTATAAAACGGATTGAACGTTATAAAACGTTTCTACTTCAATCTGTTCCAGTTTTAAAACACTGGAACGGAACAGTTCCTAACCTATACGGTAAACATTGAACTAGAAGATGGTCGTTTGAATCAAGGTTAGTTTAGATTGATATATATATATCATTGTTTTTTGTTTGTCGTAGATTGAAATGGTGTATGCGATTGTTGTATTTTAGCCTTTAAACGACTCTTGAGATGCCTTTAAATAACTCGCGGCGTTGCCGCTCGTATTTTAACCTCATTTTTTAATCTCATTCCTCGTTTAAAGGCTTTCATAATACAACCATTGCATACACTACTATATTCATTCTTCTATTTATCAGTCATAACACTACAAATACTTTTCCGATTTAAGATTGAGAAAGTAATATGATTCGATCACCCCTTAAGTCAAATTGAACTATCTGCAAGAAAATGAAAATATTATGTCGACCCAAAGCTTCTCCTTCCCAATAATTTTTCTCGAATGAATAATCCAAAATGAGGTCACTTATTCTAACAACTACACCATCTCAAATATTCTGAGTAGCCAGCTACCCGACTCTGTGAGGCATGAACAGGCATCTTCATTTTTCAAGCCTGATTGCAAGATAATAATTGAGACTGAGGCAGAGGCACAGGTGGCGCGTTGTGAGGGAAGAGCAGCACCCAGCATCCAATACTATTCATTCGACAGAAATAAATCCAATTACTGCGTGCTGATTGCTACGATTCTTCTCGTGTGCCTCTCATCCGGAGCCAACCATCAAAATCCGCCGCCATATTCACTGCTAGCACACTGCTTCCTCCTCAGTAGCACAGCGAAAATCTCTTCAAGAAGTCGGAGCCGCGCAGTGCAGCCGATTTATGAGATCTCTAAGCGGTTCAAATGAGATTGCTTCTCGACCCGCTTTTCCTCTTCTTAGTACAAGCGGTCAATGGGTCGTTCTCGGATAATGATTCCACTTCAATGCGCTCCAATTCACCAGATGAGCAACCCCCGCAAGTCCGCCCCACTTCAGCCTACTCACCTCACTTCGAATTATCGAATCACTTGCTGCAATAAACACCTGTTATTGATGATGATATACACTCATGCAAACAAGTTCAGGAACTACAATTTTTCCCCTAATAGCAGGCAATAAACATGGGAAAAATAATAATCGATGTACAACATTGGTTTCATAAGCCGGGTTTAAAAACATCCATATATCTTTGGGACAAGTAAGATAGTTAAAGACTTATGTTTTCTTCAGTTTATGAGATTTGATGCATTTCAATTATATGGAACTGAAGTTTATTGCTCTTTTATCTATAGATTATTTGAACTAACTAATGATTATTCATTGTGAAAACTACTTGATAAATTTTAGTGAATCTGACTAGCAGTTAGTGTTCCTTTTTTCACTCTTCAAGAACGTTTTTTCTCTCTTCTTCCTCACAACATACAGTTTAAATTTCTAACATGCAGGCCTTATTATGAATTCAGTATTCTGAATTCAAAAGTAAGAGAGATGTAATTCGGTTATCGAACTAGTTGAGACTAGCTGTGTTTTATGAAAAACTGATATTTGCTGCATCAAATAATTTTTTTGTAATAATTGTTGGTAACGGAAGAAATCATGTTAAGTAATATTCAATGATGATTATTTTATTGTTTTGTATAATCTTGTAATAGATCATGAATTGCGTTTACCATAGAAATTTATTATGAATTCTAAGTTCTATTACAGAACGGCAGGTGAAGGAATTTAGCGAGAGGAAATCTGTGACACACGTGCATACAGAACTAAACTGATGTTAACATGATTGAAATTTCAAAGTGAGATTTTCTTTGGATTTTCAAGAGATGAATTCATTGATGTTGAGAGGGTGCTTCTAAGGGATCTCAGCAATATAAATATGCATTGTACTGCGAAGAGAGTAGAAAGACACAACCCAACCGATTGCACAATCCGAGTACAAGAGAGAGAAAGTAAATATTTGTTCAGTGAAGTTTTCCTTGCATCTCAGTCTCGGACAGAATAATCCAGAATAAATATCGAACGCAAAGCCTCAGCCAGCGCACAATCCACTTGACATTGATTGCATTGTTCAACTTATTGAGAGATTTCAAGAGTCAATTACAACTCGAGACGAGAAGTCTACAGTGTTGAAAGCTTGAGAAATTACAGTGATTGAGAATGCTAATTGAGGACATGTAAGACAGTCTGCTCTTTTCACACTTTTTCTAGTTCTCTCAATGAGACACAAAAGTTGTGACATTAGTTCAACATGAGGAAATGAGGGAAGAAAAATGAGAGTAGAAAAGGAGGAAAGGAGGAGGAGGAGGACGGGGTGGGGAGGAGGAGAATTGAAAACTATTTTACACAGTTCAATAGTCGCAGTTTTTTGCGATCAGGGATGTCCTACTTTGATCAAATGGAATAAGAAGATGATCTACAACAATTAATAAAAAAAAATGTATTTACATTGATTGTAGCCCACACTCTATACTTTTACAATAAATTAATTACTTGCAATGATTTTGAAATATCTCACCATTAGATAATTCAAAGGTTTCAAAATAAACCTTCATATTCAATACTTGTTAGTTGGAGAAATTCAACGATACCAAATTAGTAAGAGAAATTCAACTCAACTTGAACCATTTAGATTAGAACCATGATTGAACTCTCGATTTTCATGTGTTAAATGAAAGACTGGCTCGGACAGACAAGAGCTCGCTCCTTCACAAACTACGCAACTACCTTCAGGTACTGTTTTCGATGACAGGCACTTCGCTGTTCTGAAGGCCGTCCCTTTCTAATTCAAGCATGAGGAACGTTTGTGCAAAGTTGTGTACCTATATTTATAAATTGAAGGCAGCCTGTAGCACTACCACCTAGAGTTACAAAGCCATAGTGCTAGGTTATGACGTCATCAGTGGTCGATGGGCTGAATGTTCATCAGCTTAACAACTCAAAAAGCTTTACTAGTCGTAATACGGTAATAGAAACTATTAGAAAGACTAATTCAAAACATCTCATTTGCCAAAAATATTTCTCTTAGTAGAAAATACACATTAGCCTTTGAGAAAAACCAGTTCCAGCTCCTTAGTTGAGAATTATATTATGTGAATAGAATAATCACTTTATTCACGCAGATTACAAAATATGTCGTTTAAATTCTAGGTCACAAGAGTCATTACAATGAACGTCATTTAAAAATAATAAATACAGCATAAGATTTACTGAACAAAACATGAAGTAAGAAAGATTTTAAATGAAAATATATAGGTATAAATTTTAATTCAAGATTTTTGAATACAACTTAATACTAGTATGATATATTTTATTTAAGTTAAATGAACGTCGTTGGAAATATAAGTAATTGATTTTGTATCTACATGAAATGGCGGAGTTTGGACATATAAATGTCCATTCTTGGAGAAGGATGTGCAAGGACATCCTTCCCATCAACACCCAACCATAGAATGAGGGATGGAATGAGGAGAGATTTGTGCTTCAAATTGTAACTCAGGTTTAATATGAACTAAGTAAAAATTATAAGTACATATAATTATGTATCATTAATAATACTGCAGATGAATTCCATATCAATCAATAGGAACTATTTATAGTTTATCATTTTATGGATTCTATGTTTTTCTGAATTCTAAATTAGGCTTTGTTTAATAATGTGCAGTACAATTTGTTTAATAATGTACAATATGAACTGTTCTTATTCAATCTTTTTAGAACACTATTCACACAACTTCCTGCAAGATAGGTAGTCAGTAGAGTTATCTCTGTGTCCAATTTGTTCAAATCTTCTTCAGTTATATCAACATTTTCATGTGGCATCTGAAAAAAAAAGATACAATATTCAGTCAACTCCAATGATTTTAGAACATTATTGAGCATGAAATTATATAATATGAAGTTATTGCAGATTGAGTTATTAGTACTGTAATTGAAGCATCCAATCAAATGTATTTTAGTGGGATGGTAGTCATAAAATTTTACAGAATGCTGTGGCATGGCTAACAAGCCCATAATCAACATAATCATTAGGCTGATTGCATATAGTTTATGAATAATTATAAACTTTTTTTTAGATAGATAGATAGATTTTATTCGTCAATTGTCACAAGGCTTTCGCCTATTGTAACATACAGTAATAACAAATTTGATTTTACAAAATATCTAAAATAGAAAACAAAAGATTACATGATTACAGATTACAAATTACATATGTTAGATTCAATTACAAAATTAGATTATAAGATAATGATACATTTTTAGCATGTACAATAATAAATATAAAATGAGAAGAAATTATAATAATCCACAACCAATTTTTCAAAAAAGAATTATTTAAAGATTGAAAACAAAATAAAGTAAAGTGATGATAAACAATTTGATATAGTAAATAGAAAAGAATAGAATCAGTAATAGAATATAGTAATAGAACAATAAAGTAAAATTATGATAAAAACAATTTGATAAATTTTATGTCAATGTATCATTAATCAATGTTAACAAGAGTCTTGATTTGAAAGTTTTGAAAGAAGGCGCAAAAATGAGCTCAGGTGCAAGACTGTTCCAGATTCGAGCAGCTGTAACAGTAAAAGAAGTATTGTACATGACTGTGCGATGGAGGGGAATCTGCAGGAAATAGCAATGTTGCCGGGTGTTCCTGGAATGAACCTGTGCAAGAGGAGTGAACCTTTCCTTCAAATAATGCGGACCTCTGTCTTCAACAATGAGACGATAGGCAAGACATAACAAGAAGTAATGTCTTCTATCTTTCAACTTGAGCCATTTCAGTCTCCTATAGAAAGGTGTTATGTGATCATCTCTTCTTGCATCAAAAATGAACCTCACAGCATAGTTTAAGGCACGCTGAAGTTTCAAATTTAGCTCCTCAGTCATGTCATTATAGACCATACTACCATAGTCAACAATGGGCAAAACTAGGCTCTGCACAAGTGCAACACGTAGGTTGGTTGGGAGGAATTTTCTTAACCTCTTCAGCTGGTGCATTGCAGCAAAGATCCGCCTTGACAAATTGTTAATATGTGTAGTCCAATTGAGATTTCTGTCAACATACACTCCCAAAACCTTCACACAATCCTCATATTGCAAAGCATGACCAACAAGCATTACCTTGGGCACAGCATTCAAGTCAAGCTGGTTGTACAACCTACCATAAGCAACTATAATACTTTTGCATTTACCAGCATTAAGGCTCAGGCAATGTGCCTTCGCCCATACAACCAGAGATGATATGTTCACGTTCATAGCAGCAACAGCATTATTGGCATGAGAAATGTGACCTGAAGGGAAGTGACTGTAGCACACAAGGTCATCAGCATAAATATGATAAGACAGATCACGAAAGATTGATGGGAGGTTATTTACATAGATAGAGAAGAGAAGGGGGCCGAGAATTGTACCTTGGGGGACGCCTGCAACCACTGGCAACCACCCAGAAGTCCTCTCATCAGACACCCTGACGCACTGATATCTATTCGTAAGATAGGACTTGAACCAGGAAATTGCAGATAATGACAAATTACATTGGGAAGAAAGTTTATGGAGGAGGACAGAATGACAAACATTATCGAAAGCTTTTGAAAAATCGAATGAAACGAGAAGAGTGAAAGAACGATGATCCATTGCATTTCGAATGTCATCAGTAATTTTTAACAGGGCTGTTGAGGTACTATGGTGAGGGCGGAAGCCAGACTGGTATTTATCAAAGAAGTTGAAAGACTCTAGGTATGTTGTTACTTGCTCATGCACTACTCTCTCAAGTGCTTTGGAAATGCTGCAAACTATACTTATGGGACGAAAGTCTTGTGGAATGGATGGATTATTGATTTTCGGGACTGGACATATTAGAGAACGCTTCCATAGAGTGGGAAAAACTCCCATTTGGAGAGAGAAGTTGAATATATGAGTAATAGCAGGTATGATAATTGGTAAAATAATTTTGTAAAATGATGCAGGTATATTATCCACACCTTTATTATTCTTCTTGATCGAGAGGATGACTGAGGAGACTTTTTCAGGATAAACATATGCAAAGAAGAATTTTTCCTGCGGAAGTGTGTGGCTGAATTGGTTGATCATGATGGAGTTCAGTGAATGGTGAGCAAATGATGAAGGAGGAGATGGAGTGGAAAAAAAATTGTTGAGCTGTTCCAGAGGAACATTAACAGTAGTGGACTTGGACTTGGGTGGTACCACCTCGACCTTACGAACATTCTTCCACAGTTCCGACGTAGATTGCCTCCCCTCGAAGAGTTGATTATAATACTGAATTTTAGCTCTTCGACAGGCAGATCTCAGCCTATTCCTCAGAGCTTTGTAGCGCATAAAGTCTGCACTGCAACCAGTCCTAAGATGATTACGCCTAGCCCTGTCTCTCTCTTGCCTCAAGAGGGTAATTTCTCCATTAAACCAGGGGCACGGCCTTCGATGAACCTTGATATCACGCACCGGCGCATGTTTGTCGAAAATTGAAAAGATCATAGAATTGAAGGCATCTACTTTGTCATCAATATCATTAATGAGTACAATATCATGCCAAGGCTTCTCAACAGCATCGGCCAAACAGCGATCCAAATCAATATTTTTCAGGTTTCTGCCCCTAATTTTTGGTGAATATTTAATTTCATGTTCAAGACTATAAATAACATATATTAGATCATGAGCTGACATACAGAAGGGCATTTGTCCATCGGCCATAACAAAATCTGGGTCACTAACAATAGCAAGGTCGAGAAGAGAGTGACATGTGTCAGTGTGAAAAGTGGGCGAAGATTTATTAAGTATTTCCATGTTCAATGATTCAAAAAGTGTTTTCACTTGTCTGCTCTCAAATATGTTCTTCATCTGATCAGCGTTAAAATCTCCAAGGACAATTATATGCTGATACTTGTGCATAATACCAAGTAACGCGTCTTCTAATATAGACAATCTGCCTGCTTTGGGAGGACGGTATACAGCAACAACTAGCATAGTCTCTGATCCAACATCAAGTTCAGTCATGAGAAATTCAGGTGAACATGAATACAATTGAGGAGATGACGCAATCACCCTGGCAGCAAATTGAGAACGAATATAGACAGCAACACCACCACCACCCTTGCCGATCCTGTCATTCCTGAACAACGTATAACCAGGAACATTAAAATATTCCGTTAGAAGACTTGGCTTTAAAAACGTCTCACTAATAGCGATAACATCCACCGAGACAGCAGAGAACATTAAACGAAACTCATCAAAATGAGCCGGTAGAGATTGAGCATTGATATGACACAATTTGAGTAAATTTGAGTGATCACCAAAAACTGATTTCAACTCATTTACAAAGTCTGACATAATTAATGAAAAATCACGATCCTATAAGCAATGAACAGTAATACAAAACGCTTTATAAGAAATAATTCGAATAAAATTTGAACTTTGATTGGCAATCTATAAATAAAATATATATAAATGTAATTTACACAGAATTATTGTTTGACAATTCACTATCGATACTATGATAGTCTATAATTTTCACTATGATAAAAATAACAGATATATTGTTTGATAAATGTATCCCTTAACGGCTTTATTAATCAAAAATATATTTTTAAAGAATATGTAATTAAGTGACTATTGTAAAGTCACTACAAAATTAGGAAAATATTAAAGGGAAACAAAGAAAAAAAAACAAAAAAAAAAGAATAAAGAATTGAGATAAGAGTTGATAACAAGGAACTTCGTTGATTACACAAAATGCTCATAATCACTACAATCATAAATACACAAAAAAGCATTCGATGCTATTAAAAAATGACATCTCAATTAATTTTTTCCAATTAGCTTTCACTAGAAAGCAGTACATTACATTCCAGAAAAGGAAGTTAACTCAATAGGATTGTTGTCAATTCATGATGCATGGCTACTCAATCCATTGAATAAATGATGAATTTTTGTTTCTGTCAAGAAAACAGTAACATTAAAACAATAACTTTACATAGAAAGTTGTCCATTCCAACAGCATTCAAATTCTTTGCAAAAAGTTTATAATAATTGAAACAAAACGTTTCAGGTTAGGTATGCCATCAAAGCATTTGCAAAGATTGTAGAAGTATTTAAAAAAATTTATGAGTAGCTATTACACTTAAATAGTTTATTAATGTTCAGTTAATGAGTAGATTTTGAAACTTACCTTGACTCAGTGAGCAAAACTCATCTTTAGTCTCTGAATTCACAAAATATACTCCGTACTTCAAAAAAATCAAACACCATAAATATGTAGCTGTAGCTTATGTGGTTAGAATGAGAAAATAGAAAACAAACAACAAGACTGCTTATCCACTAATAATGACGTCACAAGATTTTTGAACAAGCAGCGCTATGGCTTTGTAACTCTAGGTGGTAGTGCCTGTAGGCAAATGTTGGTTGGGGTATATCACATTCAATCACAGCACAAAGCTCATATCAAAGCCTGACCGACATTTTTAAGGAAAGATAGTCGACAGGACAGGACTGGACAATGTGGATGGATTGAACTCGACCATCTGCAGGCATTCAATCAATTACCACCGTATTCCACATATCATGCTTCTTCCATCATGATTTGTGATGTGGAACATCCCAGGATTTAGATTTCAGGGTTTGAAAGGGATCTAAACAGATTTCTGTCTCTGAATTTCAAACTGGAACTTACATTACAGTACATTGTCTGCATATATGATGGTTTGAGAGGAAATGTGGGCTGTTAATCAGTCAATACTGTCTTGTATTACATCTAATGATGGAATGACAAATACATTTTAGAAGCCTCTACCATCTAACCTAATTTAACCATTACTATTAATATTCATTTTGCAAGAGTGCAAAATACTGTAGTATCCATACTGTAGTATCTATACTACAGTGGATGGGTCTTAAAACTTTCTCATTTTACCAATATCATTTTTATTTTTAAATTTACAGAGTTATAGCTGTGTCAAAGTCAAATTCATTACCAAACTCATGAATCCAGGTGTCAACAAGAACAGAGAATGGAACTACCAAAGTTCAATATCGTGGTCAGATACCAGCGAAACAAAGTAGAACGAGGCCACTAAGTGGACTGGCATGCTGAGAACAAAGTCCACGCTGATAATTATCATTGTCTGTTCCGGGAAGTTTGCTGCGACAAAGTTCTGAGTCGGTGGTTGATGGCACGGCCTTTGCCTTGACGGGCATTGTGTTACCCCGACCACGGCCTGCCGTTAATTATTTTATAGACCAACTGCGACCTTGTTATTATTAAACTGTCGGTCGAACCATAAATACTTGCTGCCAATAGTGGCTCCCTCCCTCATTTGCAGGGCACTGATCACACCACCCTCACACACAGATAATAGCAGCATGTTAATTATTAGCTGGAAGCCGCCCCACCCCCCAGCGCGTTTGATTACCCGATAAACGTCCATGGTCATCTTTCACATGCGCACAGATTGCTGTTCAAAGTTGATTTACGAAGAATAACAGTCACCCGAAGCGATAATGGGTCGCGGCAATTACAGGTCTCTCCGCTCTTACTCAACTCTGCCTCTCACACCACGCTATCACTCTCCCATCTCACTCACCGTCATAATGGTCTCCGCTGGATTGTAGTATACAACAGCCATTATAAGCGAACGGTCACTGCGAGCAGCATGCTGTGCTGTGCTAAGCCACTTCAACTGATAAATCGACTGCGCACTATAAACAAGTACTGAACAGCCAACAACATCAAAGTGTTTGTGGTGGAAATTGAAAAACCCGTTCAGTCTATGAAAATCTGACTCTATAGGGGTGATCCATAGAGTGTTCAATGGGGATAATCCATAGAGTGCTATTTAGCTTGAATAGGTGGTTTGGAACTCATCTACAGCTCCGTTCATCTCTCATAAGCATTCTTCCAATTATAGCAGGATCCTTTCAACTTGTCAGAAGTCAGCTGATTTCTGTCAAGTTAAATGGATCGTGCTATACACACATACATCACATCAAACCAAGAGCTCCTGTAGGTATCACCACAGCAAAAAAAGGTGCGGTCCGCGAATATTATGAGGTAAACAATTGCTTATGAACATGAAAGCTTTTCACGCTTTTCATGGAGTTTATCATCACAGACACACAGACTGATCATGACAGTCAAAAAGGCAGAATTGAGAATCCTTTTCTCAGTTGGGAATGTTTCACTGTGACATATGGAACAGTTGGAATATGGCCCTAAGTGGATCAAAATTTCTAAAGCGTTGGCTTATTCGTTTTCATCCTCCACTATTAAATAGGTCTCCACTGTAAGGTCTAAATAGTAAAAAGTAGTAATATAATCTGTTCATGATGAGATGTTATTTTATATAACTGAAGAGAATTTCTCATGATTAAACTCGATTTATAGTCTCACTTACTTTACACATGAACAATGCGCAGTCATGACAAAAATTGTCTGGTATGTGATAGAAAAGTAAGATATCACAAACTGCAGGAGAACTAAAGAAAATAGGTTGATAGAGGAGATAGAAAAGACAGGAAAATATAGGAGACAGTGGGATAGAAGAGACAGGAAAACGAGTCTTTCGTTAGCGGGATGATTTGTACAATGTACATAAAGGATGTCGGGAGAGAATAACCTCTAACAAAATTCGCTCTTATCTATTCGTCCCTGGCTGAAAAAAGGAAAGATAAGGAAACAAAGACTGCGTTCTTTCCCTGAGCAAAATCTAGGTCTCAAAGGATTTTTCAAGCTTAGTAAAGTTCCACCACTCAAAAATTAATCTTGGAGATTATGTTACTCAAAGGAAAATACAGCTGACGTCTTAAAATTTTCATATACAACCAGTACGATAGAACAGGTTATTACATAGTCCATTACATGTATAATACACGACAGTTCACGTTTTCACTATTTTATCGATAACAGACTGCTCTAGCCCCTCATTGATTTATCAAAAACTATTTCTCATCTATAACTAACTGTTGGATTATTTTTATAATTTGAATATATCAGGCCTACTATAATCTTTTCTATACTATACTATAAATCTGTCGATCGGCTTATAATTTTCGAAGCTGATCTGAATTGATAACAAAGATTATGTTTTTCAAAACAACTTCTCAGTGGATGATTGGTAGAAATATGAATAGGTACTGTAAGTGGTATCAAAAATATTCTTCGAATGAACATTTTAATAACTACTGTTTGTAATCTCATAACCAATCTGAATATAATCTCTCCATTACAAATTGCTTTCTTTTTTAATTATTTCGAAATGCAACTGTATTTTAACTCAATCAACCAGAATGTCCTTACTTCTCATATTGTGATGACGAATATAACAATAAGTAAGAATCAATTCTACAATACAAAGATTCATTTGTGTAGATGAATGAATGTATAAATACAATTTTCTCCAAGAGAATAAAACATACAAACCTCTAGTAATTAGATACAATAGTTTTTACATGACTAGAATAAGATGCCCATTTCACCTATATCAAATTTTGTAAGTTCGTTTGTTCGTTTCCGTGTCAGGTCTGACTTATTGTTTAAAAACAAAATATGAAATCATCTGAAACAACAATAAAAAAGTAGCGATAAAAAATACAAAACAATACAATAGATAGGTAGATACAAAACAATCCATATTGGATCACTGGATTTCCAGTGCCACCATTACTGCTTTGACATTTGCCGTGAAAAGCGAAATGCTATTGGAGCTTTTGCTCATCATTGCCTGCTCTATTCACACATAGGATAGATATATTTGGGGCTTCCACCCATCTTTTAACAAAAAATCCTGTACGACACGACACACTCTACAGAGCATTGGAACTACTACCATTGTAAAACATGTCTCGAACTCAAAACACATTGAAAACATCGATTGAATGAAAACGCCAACGAATGTAAATGATTGGATACTGTCGAGAGGGACATCGTGCGTTGGAGCTGAGAGCAATGGGCTTTTTTTAATATATCAATTTGGAAGTAGCGCGAACCAGGAGCCCTTAGGCTGTGGAATTCCAATTAGTGGATAACCGCTCTGCAGATGTTAAGCGTGATGTTTATTGAATGGACTGCAGACAAAATTTCAACTGCATCTTGATTCTTCTGCACTAATATCTTCAATACTGTTGAGTATTTATTTCTTGGAATATCCTAGTTGAACTAGAATCATAAGTTAACAGAAATCATTTTCGGGATGGATATTATTTCTGTTCACAAATAAACTCCGAATATTATTAATGAAGCTCTGTATAAATTTCCAGTCAATAGAACAATAGATTTCTGATATATTAATCAAATTTTTGTTGGTCTGGAAATCGTTTGAATCATTCACGGTTTAAATAGTTTTCTCTATCAAAAAAGAGCTGGTAATATATTATTAGATAAAATATCATTGAAGTATTGTATGAATATTAATTTTGTAGCCTACAAATATTTTGAATCATATCATATTTGATATGAATATGATTTGCATAGGCGCTGATAAGAAATTTGAGTTAGCTCAAATAAACTCCCATTCTGAGGATTTCGAGGATTAGTGGACTAATAAAGGAATACAATATAACAATAAGGGAATACACAAATAATATTGTAATAGGACATTACGATAGTACGGTTATAGTAGTGGGAGTCGAAATAAATTTGAAAGAAAAAACTATATTAATTTTAATACGGGTATTACTATAATAACCATGACTGGTGAAAATAAGTGGGGAAGGTCGTCGTGTAACAGCATTCTAGCGGTCTTATTTCGCACAGTCATGAGATATTTTGAACTGGAAATACAGTTAGAAATAGTAGTAACTGTAAATACAATACAGTTAAAGTAGTGAGAATGGCAAAAACTGGCTGTTATCTCGAAGAAATTAGATTAATGTTAATAGGGGAATTACCATTATAACATTGACAGATAAATTAAGTGAAAGAGGTCGTCGGTTACTTAGTACAAGAGTGTTCTAGTGGTCCGCTCCTCATTTCGCGTGGACGATGTGAACGACTTCTTACCAGCGCTTTATGAATAACTGAGAGCAGTGTTTAATATTCATGCGGCATTGGCAAAGTACACACATCACGAGCCAGCCGTACTGATGGTCTACACAAACTTTATCACTTATTCATTTTATTGTTTTGGGTTATGATGGGGAAGAGCAATACTTGTTACCCAGAATAAGTCGGCGATATGGCTGTTTCCCCTACCACACTCACCCCACTACTTTCCTATTAACTGGGAATAAGGGCAAGAGTCGGAGTGAAATATCTACACAGAGGGCGCTAGTATTCCGCTTATTCTTCTTTTTCTTCCTCTTCCTCTCCTACTTCTTCTTCTTCTTCTTCTTCTTCTTCTTCTTCTTCTTCTTCTTCTTCTTCTTCTTCTTCTTCTTCTTCTTCTTCTTCTTCTTCTTCTTCTTCTTCTTCTTCTTCTTCTTCTTCTTCTTCTTCTTCTTCTTCTTCTTCTTCTTCTTCTTCTTCTTCTTCTTCTTCTTCTTCTTCTTCTTCTTCTTCTTCTTCTTCTTCTTCTTCTTCTTCTTCTTCTTCTTCTTCTTCTTCTTCTTCTTCTTCTTCTTCTTCTTCTTCTTCTTCTTCTTCTTCTTCTTCTTCTTCTTCTTCTTCTTCTTCTTCTTCTTCTTCTTCTTCTTCTTCTTCTTCTTCTTCTTCTTCTTCTTCTTCTTCTTCTTCTTCTTCTTCTTCTTCTTCTTCTTCTTCTTCTTCTTCTTCTTCTTCTTCTTCTTCTTCTTCTTCTTCTTCTTCTTCTTCTTCTTCTTCTTCTTCTTCTTCCTCTTCTTCTTCTTCTTCTTCTTCTTCTTCTTCTTCTTCTTCTTCTTCTTCCTCTTCTTCTTCTTCTTCTTCTCTTCCTCCTCCTCCTCCTCCTCCTCCTCCTCCTTCTTCTTCTTCTTCTTCTTCTTCTTCTTCTCTTTCTTCTTATGTTCCTCTCTTTTTCCTTCTTCTTCTACACCTTCTTCATCTTGCAGACGAGACCAGCCGCTTGTTTTACGATCAGGATGCGAGTGGAATCCTCCGTCCGTCTTTATTGGTCGCCGTATGCAGTCTCCAGGGTCGTTATGTTTTCCGCACGTTTCCTTTCTTCTGTCTCTGCAGTACATCATCAACTGCCAGCCAATGATGACGGACAGAGTGCTATAGTACAGCGGATAGTGAAAATGACGATGCTTGTCAGGCCAAATGACGATGGTAATGATGAATAAAAGTTCCTATCAATGCCACTACACAACGATGCACCACAAGAGCTTTACTGATGCAAGAGGCAATTGCCTCAAGAAAATAAAGATTGAGTTATCTCTCAATTCAATTGAAATATATGAATCTTTCAGAAAAATTATGTATGATGCCACTACCACAATAAATTAATCACAGCAGCTTTATTTATTCAAGAAGCAATTTCCCAAACACAAAAAGATTCACTGATCACTTGATTTAGTATACTAGGGAGTTTTTCCAAACACAATCATGACTTTCAATTGTAGAAGTATGGGTAAACTAGGAGGGGTAGACATACCCATTACCCACCCTTCATTTCGGTCCTATTTCATATACAACCCAGCTTCAACCTACAAACAGATCTATCATTCACCTAACTCAAACTATTTCATAAACAGCCTTCTGAAGTCTGTCACCAAAATGACGGACAGAGTACTAGAACAGCAGATAGTGAAAATGACGATGCTTGTCAGGTCCGCAGCTTTATTTATTCAATAAGCAATTTCCCAAATACAAAAAGATTCACTGATCACTTGATTTAGTATAGGCTACTAGAGATTTGGATACTTGATTTAGTATACTAGTATACTAGTTTTTCAAACAAGGATGCAGCGTCTACCTAGGGTCATAGACTAACTCTATATGTCATAGACCAACTATGTTGTCTGTGCTAGGGTTTATATGTACTAAGGTAGATAGTAATGTACTAATAGTTATAGTAATGTACTAAGGTAGATAGAATACACGGTAGTATGCAAGCGCATCTCAGTCTAATCGAAGTCCTAGGGTGAACGATCGAGAGTGTAAATAAAAAAATATATTATCAGCAGTTATAAAGAGCAAGAACATAAAGGTATCCTTTTAATTCCTTCATGCACCGTTCCTGCAACTGAATCACAAAAGCTTCAACTAGTCGTCTTTTTACACAGGACTGTGTAGATTCAACAAGAGTCAAATCCGTGTATCTTAAAGTGCGAAGAAGTGACCAAAGACCCTAAGTAAGGTAAAGGCCCGCAACCAGGAGCAGCTTTAGCTCAACGACGGGAGCGGCAGCAGTTGTTTGGGAGGAGGGTGAGGTACGTAATTAATCGCTGGCTAACGCGGCAGACGGCAATTAATGTTGTAATTAAGGCTAACTATAATTAATGTTGTTAATCTATATTAATAAAAGAGAGTTGGTGTCTGTACGCTCGCTTATAACTCGAGAACGGCTGAACCGATTTAGATGATTTTGGATTCGTTTGAATTTTTACAGCACTGGTTAACATAATATGTATTAAAATATAAGAAAATCCCTTTATAATTAATAAATAATTAGTAAACTAATGACCTAACCTATCAAACATTTACAGACGGATGTTTTGAAATTGCCGGCCAAGCGGCTACCGAAAGATGATCGTGATTCAAGATCAGAAAACACAGCACTCTCATTCAGTGCCTCGGTAGCTCAGTGGAAAAAACTCTGCGTCTGATGCTAGAGGTCGCGGGATCGAACCCCGCTACGGTCAAATTTTTTTTGCTCTAGGTTTTCTACTCTAATTATTTTTTTACGCTAGAATCATCAATAATAAAAATGAGTTATCGTTCGTATCATGCATGTTTTATTGTTTCTAATAATAAAATTGAAAAAATATATAAAATAAATTAAAACAAAAAAATTATTGATTATATAAAATAAAAAATACATTGATTATATTAAATTAATCTCTTTTTACTTCGTGACATTTTTTGTGGGGGAGGGGTGACATGAAGGGGGGACATTTAGGGGAAAGAAAGGGGTGAAATGAAGGGGGATTTTTGGGGGTTGACATTTTGTGGGGGAATAAAGGGGGGCATTTGGGGGATGACATTTTTTAGGGGGTGTCATGAAGAGGGGGACATTTGTAGGGAGAGGATGGGGGACATTTGTGGGGGGGGGGGAAGAGGGTGATACGAAGTTCACCGGGACACCTAGTTTATCATAAAGCTCACTGAGAGCGGCCAGATCTTTAGTGCTCACCTGCGCGAAAAAAATACCCAAACAAGGATGCAAACGAGGAAAATTAGGCGATAATTGAATCAGTTCTGATGCAATCAGTAACAGAAACTGTGCCGAGTTTTTTCTCTGAACAGAAAAAAACTGGGACATTTTCTCACAGGGCTGTTACAATCTTGTTCAGGTTTTTTTGACTGAATTTAAGGGCGAGTTCAGAATGTTAGACTGAGTTCAGAATTCAAGGATGAATTACAACATCACAATCATATCGATGGCTTTCTTTCCTATTCCTTTCTCACGCTTACTAATATTACACTTCCAATTTCAACACCGCAATGTGCACTTCAAATTCGATTTTTTTTTATTGAATTTTAAAGCTTTAAAAAAGATCGGGTTCTGATCGGATCACTGTACATATGCTATCAAGTTAGGCTAGGCGTACACCGGTTAGTCAAGACAAGACAAGACGAGATTAGTCACGTTTAGTCACAGTAATTCACATAGTTGCTTATGAAGCAGGACACACCGATGCAATGACTAATCGGTGTGTGTTGCTTCATAAGCAACTATGTGGAGTACTGTGACTAAACGTGACTAATCTCGTCTTGTCTTGTCTTGACTAACCGGTGTACGCCTAAACTTATACATTCAAGGAGTTCCACAACAAGTTTATTTTCAATAACTCATTGTGAATCTTGCAATTACGACTTCATTCAAATCAAACGTTCGTTATCTCTGTACATTTTTCAATTTAAAAATCTAGAAAAATAGGGAGGTAATGTGGTAAAGCAGTTCACAATGCAATCTTAATAAGTACTCATCTCGTCATCCAGACTAACTACATATACTAGCAGGTCAACATCATAATTTATCATACAACAGTGCTTGAATAAGATATCACACACTCGCTAAAAAAGTGTAAAGTAGGCCTACAGTGTAGCACCAGTGTGTAGTAGCTATAGAGTGGTAAGATCACCCATAACATGAATATGAAAATGATTTCTTACCGAAACCTTTAAAGCTTTCCGAGCTTGCATGCTATGAAGGGAAATTCATGATACTTTACGAGTATTTGGTTGAGGGTTCCGTCCCGGGTGTGAATTATGGGAATAGAAGAGGAAAAAGGCGCCACAAGATGGAGTGGGCTTTATCCCACGATAAGTCCACTGCCATCATAATCATGTACGTATTCCCACACGGATATTGAACAATAAAATATGAATTAAACGAGCCATACTGATTCACACAGACAGCAAAGTCTCCAGCAATAAATCTCGCTGTCCTATCACAAATTTCAATAGCAAGCGTACTGAGCAGAACTTTGAATTACAGACTATTCTAGTATGAGTGAAAGGCTATAGGATGCATTTACGGTGAATTTCCACCAGAAAAATAGAGATAGATTCTAGGAGTATGAAGTTTTACAGAGGAGTTTGAATTTCAGAACTATCCTCTCAAACTTTGATTGAATCAACAAATTAAAGAATTAAGTACTAAATTGTCCAGTACCAAATAAAAGATGATAATGATCAAAACATATTTCGTAAAAAAGTTTTCAATAGACAAATTTCAATTGCATGTCAAGAAATTTCATTTGTGATAAATTCAAAAGTAACAAAGTTGTGAACGAAAAATGTGTTAAATCGTTTGCTGAAAAGATGTAAGCAAGGATATAGTCGAGAAACCGAAATAGCACTAAAATTTACACACATGCATTAGAAGATGATGACATAGTAATTCTAGCCTTTAGGAAAAGTTGAGTTGAGCTCAAAATTTCATTAGAAAAACTGTTTCCATTTACCTGGAGGAATGAATAAGTTTTAAGTTTATTTAATGTTACTTACAAAAACTTCATGATTGATTCAAGAGCCTTGAGTAGAAGAAGTTTTCTTACCTAGAACAATCAAAAAAATTTGTTACATTTTTATTAAAGTTTTACCTATTATGAAGTGCCAATCGGATAAATAGAAAAATATTTCACGAATTAATGATTTATTACAACTTAAATTCGTTAGAATTTTCAAGGTAGCAGTTAACCAGAAGCAATTTTTCAAAAAACATTTTTAGGAAACCCTTAAAATGGATTTTATCACTATGAGAAAGTTGAAAATGCTTTTCAAGAGCTGATATTGAATCGAATCAAGTCTCCATTTGAATAAACTGAGTGGCATGGCCATTTTCTGCCTTCAAATACACAAGCTGCTCATCAAGTATTGTCTATTTCTCGGAATTCAGATAAGAGAAATTGAGTTCAGAAACTCGTTGTAAGAAATGTGAGTTGGTGACACACGACTGCGCAGGTTCACCTTTCCTTTTGTGCCGGCATCACTCTTTGTGAGGTTGTCTCTGCTCCCTTATTTTTTATTTTACCGTTTGCTGGCAGGCGGAATTCGTGCCAAAACAGGCAAATATCAGTCGGCTGAGTTTTCTTTCAATTTCCATTCCCGAAAGCACTTGCGAAAATGCCTTGAACACTTTGATTTTGCAAGAATTCTGTTCCAGAGGAAGCTCGCTCCATCATCCCGATAGAAATCCCACAGCTATTGAAACATTCAAAGCATCTCATAATTTGAAGGGTTCAGTTCGCATGGTTTCTCGTGGTACAGGACTTTTCCTGTTTACTCAATAGAGAAAATGCAGGAGTTTGACGAACAGAAAGATGGTTTGATGGTTTCAACGGTATCACACACTCCAGAAAAAAGTTAACTTGAAGAAATAATATTATTCGTCTCTAAATATGTGAGTAATAATTATATCATCAATTTAATGCTCTTTGTTATCAAGTAGACATTATAGATGATCGATCATGATTGCTACGATCAACTGTTCAATAACAAATTTTCAATAGAACAAAAAAACTATAAATGGTATTAAGAGTTTAAATTTGATGAACAAATAAGAAACTCACGGTGGGTGCTAATAAAATCCAATTTATTTTTAAAAGTGTGGCATATCGATTGATCGACTATTTTATCAAGAGCAATAGAAAATTTCAACAATTCTCAACAATAAAGTCCGCAAATAATTGAAAATAAGGTATGAGTATCTACTATCTAATGAAGTAGCCTACCGTTATAAGAAAGTTTTATATTACATATTGTTAAGGAGTATCATCAAATAGCAACTTCCGTCATCTCACAAATCAGAAGATAGAAAAACAGTCTTTCAAATTTGATACTGAACATGAAAATGAAAAAAAAAGTTTTGTCAATAAATTATTTTTAATCTATATGGAAGTTTCAACCTGCTTTGCGAATGTGAATTATTATAGAGGCCTTCCAAGATTTCAATCTCCATCAATAGGCTAATAACAAATTCATTCCAATTAACTTTCTATTGAAAAAATAATTATTACCGATACTAACAACAATAAATTTCATTGTTACATTGTATTGTTTTGCCTTATAATTATATTGTTAAATTTGTTATTGTGCAACAAATTCTAATATTGGAATTTGTTAGTTATCAATGGCATTATAGAAACATCAAACAATACCGTATTATAGCCAATACCAATATCGCCAATTATATTATGGGCGATGAATTAACTATACAATTGTCTTGTGTATGTGTGTATAGGGATTCTACATAATAATGTATAAGAATTATGCCAAGTATTGGTAATTTGTTCAGACTGTGATATTGAGCTTCATAAGCTAATAAATGAATAATGAATAATTTATAAAATATTTCTTAGAGTTCAATATTCAAATAATAATTCTTATGAAAATTCAAAATTCCCAAGATTTTAATCAATAATAAATGATTTAGATACCGGCAATAATTATCATTCCAATTATGTTTATCAGCAAGCCTTATAAGATGAAAAAAATTTTTAATTCATCACTTAATCGTATTTTTTGAAATTTTCTTATAAATATTTCTGTTTTCCCTGGCCCTGCTTTCCTATCCCTGTCCCAGCTGAAGTGGTTGAATGAATAAGGTTACAAGAGATAACCCAACATGATCCTGACGCCTTGGTGAAGTGAAGGTTGGTGTAGGAACAGCAACACTGCAGGCGATGAATTAAGCAGCCCTGCCCTGTCAAATGTAAACGAGCTAATGCATAGAGCGAGCAGAAGTATCAACACCAACAAATGCTCAAAATCGATAGTGGCCAATGTATCGCTCTAAGGGCAATCTCAGTCACGGTCAGCATGTACTGTAATCGTTTTAAAACGTTTATCTGATGAATTAGATTTTAATGGAAAAACCTTTTTGGGTGTCGACCACTGTAGCTGCTGTAGGCTACCGTATCTAGCTATGGGGTACAGCCATCTATTCTCAATAAATTTCTTATTTACTGCTATAAAAAGTAGTTGATAAAGATTAATAAAGTTAATAAAGATTAACTTTATTAATCTAAAACGGAAGTATTTCTTTCATGATATTAATGATACCTTGTGTTTCTCCTTGGCCACCCTGATTGAATTTACATATGGAACTGGCAACTCTTGAGTCCTCTGATGATTGAAACAGTCACTGTGCCAAGTTCAATTTGGATTTTTCCAAATAATTTTCTTGAAATTGAACAGGGGTCTGCCTTTTAGTTTTGGGCTGCTTTGAAGATTTTGTCTCCAACGTATACATTCTCCCTCACATTTGATAAGTTGCAAAGATTTTATAGTAGCATATATCGATATATGTGAGTGATAGATAGGAAATATTACTGTTTAAAAAATTTATGATCATGGTACATAACAAATAAACAGTGTTGTGTGAGCTCATGCTAATGGAATGAGATCGTCTCCATGAGTGAGGAAATGAAATCGGAATATTAAATCCCAGGTGTGTATTAAAAATAGTTGGTGTGTTGGGATGGTTGAAATAAAAGAATGAACAGAACAATTCATAATTATTATTGAATAATTATGTATAATTATTTTTAATTATTATTATCTTAGAAATTCAAAATTATTGTTAGTTAATAGTTTTTTGGACTCACAATTTCAGTAAGATGAATCAACAACATAACCTCTGGACTATTTATCAAAATTTGGGAAAGAAGCAGTTTTGGACAAATGTCTGTTGATTCTTCCCACATTGTAATGCATCTTGCCAATAAATGAATGAATGAATAATCATCATGAATTTAGCAATGGAAGAACAACAAATGTCGAAGAAATGAGAATAAATACTGAAAATAGAATATAAGTGGTACATGTATTTTGTGTTGGTTCAAGGATACTGAATGCAGCAATGTTGAAATACGGCGCAACATTAACAATGCAACATGTTTACCGCGAACACACTGTTTGCCAGCCACCGACAACAAAACCCGGTCAAACACCATGCTCCATTCCGCCTCTGTTAATTGACACTGCGTCACCATTGCAAAATTAAACAGATAAAACTGCTAATTGATTTGTACACACAATTGATTCAACCGAATCGACCTCACATCATATTTATTATCAACAAATTTCATATTGTAATCACTTGGACGGTTAAATACTTCATTTAACTTAGATTTCTCTATGACAAATTTGATAATAAACTTACGCTCGATCGAATAACGACAAAATATCATCTGTAATCTATAATGTGATCTTATGCTAGTGGGATGCGATCGATCTTCTTGAATGAGGAAATAGAATCGGAATATCAAATCCCAGGTATTAAATACGTGTATTAAATATTTGGTGTGTTGGTATAGTTGTAGACCTGAAATATCATCCAACCAGTAGGCCTAGTTCATTCTCTGTTATTTAGTTGCTTATACCCGTTTTTGGGATGGCAGAAAGTGAAATTTGAAAAAGAATATTATTGACTGAATTAATACAGTTATTGTATCTCAACTTGCTATAGATATATATGTGGATGAATTATTGAGGTCAGTGAGCCAGCTTGGTAGATCTTCCATGTATTATTGTGTATATTTACTGTTTCAAGACTGTTGTCACTACTTCAATACATGTTGGAAAATTGAAAAGATTAATTTCAATTTTTTGATAGATTTGTACATACAGTAGTTACAACTAACATCTCAAATAATATTATTACCATCACTTCTTACACTGTAATCAATAAGGAATGTCTACAATTACATTAAAATGTAAGTTTACGAAAAGTTTTAAAAATGAATAAATGATGGATTTCCTGGAAACTAATAAGAATTAGTGACAACGGGGCCAACCGCAGCGAAGCATCACTTTCACCACTTGGAAAACTCCGTTTTTTATTCATAAAGAATCTCAGCAGGCTCCAACGAGTTTGTATGATGATGCAGGGAAGCTTAGAGAGATTGCGACTGAGAGGGGTTGATAGAGGTACGGTGTACGAAGATAGAGATGAAGAGGGCAAAGAAATCGCAGAGATGAAATCAAATAGAGAGGGAGAAATTAAATAAACCTCGGAAGAGAGCGAGTTGAGTTTGCTCACCTGTTACAACTTATCATCCCTGCTGAACGCCTCAACATTAACGTGAAGTTGCGCCGTTTGAGTCCTGATACAATTTAACTGGGGTTCGATTTCATACTCGGTTGAGAACACCCCAATATAAACATTCGAATAGCCGCTTTCACAGCCATCTAGAGTTTCGGTAAAAGCAACCCTCTTTTACTCTAGGGATGTGTGCTTCAACTGAACTGAAGACAAAATTATAATAATTGAATCCCGATTGTTATCAATTTTACACAGAAATAAAAACCAAACTTTACTTTACTGTCGTTACTATTACTTTACTATTACTCACTTTACTATTTACTCTATTTTACTATTACTGTGGTTGTGCATGAGAATATTTCAACTACCATTTAGTTGATAATTTATGAACATTGAAGCCAATCAAGATTCAGCCTGTTTATTTATGAGAACTTATTAGTTAAACATACAGGAATTCAATTTAATTCAGTTTTCCAAAATGAATTATAACGGTGAGAAAATAGGAGAAAATTGTTGAATACAAGAGGAAATTTATTGGAAAAAACTTAGGTTTGAACAATGGAACGCTTTCTACATTGAGTGACAAGGGATTGATGCAATAACGTATTCCAAAAGAGCTGGAGACGTATGTGCATAGGAGTGGAAACAGTGATAATCACTTGAATTCTAGTGATTCAGAATTAATATTAATCACTATTTCTCACTTTCTTCATCATTATAAAGTTACAATATTCACAATACTATCCTTCACTTCCATTATTATGGTATAAATAAGTAATTCTTGATTGTTTATACAGTTCTTGAATTTAATATCTTGTCAGATTTTATTTTTTCTTGTGAAACCCGTCGATGTCAACAAATCCTATACTTTCAGGGATTCTTACTTTCAGGCCTTAATTACTCTAATCACATTTTTTTTATTCTGATTTTTCCAACATATTACATTATTCAGAAGTCATTTCGATCATAAAATATGATCAGTTCAAACATGATATGATGGACGGACGACCAAATAATTTGTTTTAATCATTTTAAAACAGACCCTACATAATTCTGAAAGAATGGAAGTGCACCACATATTGTTAAAATATTTTAAAATGTGTTCTCAGTTAGTTGCTGGTTGTTTTTTTTATCCAATGTGTTGAACAGAGAAGACCAGATAAATACATGGAGCCTGCACCCCGCACAATCCCTCACGTGGGTCTAATCCCCCCATCCCTTGTCATGCCTTTTTGGCCAAATTACGCTCTAGGAAGCTCGCTGGGTTTTTGACAGGTGACAATAAATTAACACCGGCAAGGATAAATTGAGTCCACCTGATGTCCCTATTACCCTTCACATCCAGTAGGCTAGGCTGTTACAGAGCAGGTTTAATCATTGTCTAACCTCCAGATTGAATTAGAACACTGAATACCACTAGAACGCGATTAAAAAAGTCAATATTATGAACTATTCTGAATACTTCTTTATTCTAGAATACTAGGATTCTAAATTGCTGCATTTCATTTTCAATACAAATTTGAAGGTTGTATAGTACTGTACATGATATCAATATAGACAGTATCATCTGACATCTTTATTCATCTTTAAATGAAAGATCTTAATCTTCCAATAAATTGCTTACGAGCGAATTAATAAATTCTATCAAGATCTTATATCAAGCTATAATCTGAATGAATAATACAAACTTTTGAATATTTCATTGTAAAGTATTGATATTCTTATTTTTTCTTGAATAACGCATTACTGTATACATTATTTTTACCACTCCAAAGAAAGATGAATTTCAATTATCTGTGGTTGATTATTCTGTCTCTGGTTTGATATTTTTTTTATGTTATGTCTGAATGGAATTGATCGAGCTAATTTCATGCAGTGTAAGTACGTTACCAAGCTATTGAAATATATCAAGTAGTATGCTCATGGAAGCCTTACAATATAATACAGTATACAGTCATTATGTATTCAATTATTTGTTGTAATTATTATTACAACAATTTTATTGAATTAATTATTTGTTATGTAATTATGTATTCAGTCATTTTTGTGTTCATTTAACAAAGAGAATTCCTTATTCGAATCAAATTTAATTTGATCATATACATTAAACAATGTAATCAATAAATACGCACATTCAATTAAATTGGTCTCTTATCACCATGCAATCAAATTCAACTTTGATTGCTCATGATTACGTTCATAAAATTGTTCTAGGGAAATGTAAACGCTATTGTATTTCTACATCTGTAACTAATCAAAAAGCTGAAGCTGACTTTCTGCTGTTCCAGGTTGATTGAATGCTCACTCCTGATAGCGGGATGCAAAGAAGCAAATTCAAGTTGAGCTCTCACAGTGGATCTGTAAGAATTCAAGCGACTGGCAGCGAGAAAAATACAAGAAAGCGATTGATTGAATTTGAATGATGCGAAAGCAGAAGGATTCCATTTAGTGATCTGTGCAGGGTACGTGCTTCGACTGTGAATATGCCATCACCAAGCATCAACACAAAATTCGCAGCTCTGATGTTGTTAGTAGTCGGACCGGGTGCACTTCCACTACAAACCCTTCGATCGATATTATCCAGCATGGAATACACGCTCAAGCGTATAATCTACACCATCCGAGGATCTGCTACATCTTGTCTGAATAGAATAGAAAAAATAATACCGCTTTTGTCCCGGCATTGTTCAACTGATTCATGATTTATAAGAGAGGCTCACTTTTTTGAGTTCATAACTGTGGCTTCATATGACAGTTTTCGGATACCGAGTTCGAGGATGAAATAACGAGGATGTAACAGTTGGAAGTCACTTGCAAACACGGGTTGTGGTTGAAGCATATTAAACAGTTGAATTATAAAGGCTGCATTGTACATTTGTCATAAAAAATTGTTCTTATCAATCCAAAGATTGTATAAGTAAATCTGTCTCAATCAAACAATTGGAAAAAAATGTATGGTTCTTTTCGTCCATGAGAGTATTTAAGAAATTTTCAAGTAATAAATTTTCATGTTCTACTAATAATGAACTAATTATTATAGTATAAAGGCTGCATTGTGCATTTGTCATAAAAAATTGTTCTTGGCAATCTAGTGATTGTATAAGTAAATCTGTCTCAATCAAAAAATTTAAAAAGAATTTATGGTTCTTTTCGTCCATGATAGTATTCTAGAAATCTTAAAGTAATAAATTTTCATGTTCTACTACTAATGAATCAATTATTATAGTATGACTGTATAACCTATATTGTTCAAATATAATTAATTTTTATTCTTAGACAGTAAGTTATCTAGGTCATAAATAGATGTTTTTGTATTTTTTCATGGTTTTCTCCTGCTTACGAATGATTTTCTAATGTTCTCATTTCTGTATCAATGCACTGTTTCTCTTCATATCATTCAGTGGTACCTTTAAATGACTGGATTCTTGCCATGTCCATCCAAGTAATTAATGTAGACATCCTATTCCATTGAATCTTGAAAGGATTTTGCTTCAGAATGAGGATCCATTCATGAAGATAAAGCCAAACTCGATTCAGTTAATAGACATGCAAAGACTATTCAAAAGATATATCATGGAACATATGAAAATAGAACCCTCCAGTGGGAGCCTGGCTAATCGTTAGTAAGGCTAGTCAGTCACTCCCTATATTTTGGAGGCACATTAAATTGTTGCATTGCAATATATAGCTGCTTAACACAATGTTATCCAGCAGTGCTTTGTTCCCATCACTGGGTTGCGAAGACTAGCTTATGGTTGAGATGTCAATGTGCTAACCACACGTTACATCTTTTCTGGTTAATGATCATTCACCTCTGCTGATTCAGTCAAGTGGATGTGAAACTGGCAACCAGCTGGTAGGCTCAGGCCCACATGGGGCTGTTGAGCCATTGATAAACAAAAAAAATATGAAGATAGAGCCGAGCTATTCGAAGGGGCGAGAAACAGCCGGAAATTGAATCACAGCCAATGTTGACGGATGGAATATGTGAGTACAATCATGAGTAACAGCAATGGCCTACAAGAGATGTGCGGTTGATTTCACGTTTGAGTCGTCGTTCCAGCAGAGGAGAAAGAGAACAGGATTCATAACAGATATTCAGATTGAGCCCAGCAGCGGTGGAAGCACCAGCTGTCATCTACAAACCTGCATCGCCTTCTCCACCTGCACCAGGAACATGGGGAAGCGAAATAAACAGGAAGAAAGAGTGATTGCACAAAGAAAGGGAGACGAAAACAATATAACTGTGTTTGCAATTCCGACAAACCTTCCAATAAAAGGGGGAAGGAACTTTTTCAATATCACGTCTTAGTGGAAAAGTGCCCGGCCCCACAACCATTCTCGGCAAAGATGTTGTGATTTGTGACTGAACGCCCCACTCAGGAATTATGAGCTGTTTCCATCTACTGCTTTCATCCTAATCAAGGCGTTCTATACCTTGTTGAAGATCAATCATGAAAAGTGTTGTCATAACAGAATTTTCATTACATGAAAGAAACTTTTAATGTGGGAAGTATTTTGATTCTGTTTAACAAATTTAATTAATCAATTGCGGAGCAGAAAGTCAATATTGTTTAGTTGAAAATTCAATTATTTACGCTATTTACAGCTTTCTCAATTTCATAATTTCCACAATTTATTATCTCCAAAATTTTCAAGGTGAGAGTTCCTAAATCTGAAAATTCTACTTTTTTTCTATTTTAAGAATCTTTCTATCTTTCCAGTGAATCTTCTTGTTTTTAGACTATACAGTAAATGGAGATGATTAATATTCAAATGATCACTCTTGATATCCTATAATTGGATCTTTTTCGTTTTTTTTTTATGTTTTGCATGTGGAAGAAGAATAAGGTCATTGATATTTTTATTAAACTGCATCAATAATATGAAAAGTATTCCATGATTGAATACGGTTTTGTTTTTCAGTACTGATTCAACAATTTATCTATAGTCCGACGTAATTCAAGGACTGATTCCAACGGAATACCGATTGGTAAAATCCAACTCAACTTTATTTTCTTCTAATAATTCCACGATCAGTTACAACCTGATACAATTTCTAATCGATGTAGAACTGAGACTTCCACCTCAGCGACAATTCCCTAATCTGTGAGATGGAGACAATAATGCTGCTACATTATGAGATTTCCAGAGTGTGAGCACTGTTGGGGGGAGGGGGGGAGACAGAAGGGACACAATGGTTTGTGATGAGAAATCGGGCTGCAGCCGACTGAATACAGCGGGCCCATCCAATACATGGATACAGTGTTGATCTTGCGACAGACTGAGTCCAAGTAATAATAGCCCAGCCAAGCTATAGTATGCAAATGGAGCAAAGCTAAAGGGATGTACTGTCTGTACCATCTGCATGTGTGGCTATTGTGCTGGTGCCGGAATGTGCGCATGCGTGTAAGCGCGTGAATATGTTTATAGTATTGGTGCGCGTCGAATCCTAATCACGCGCTAATCCCTTTTACAAGTGCTGCCACAATTAGCAAAATAGAGATTGGTGTTCGTTCAATCGAAAACTTTCTCACCTCCAACCTACTCTCTAAGGTCCCTATTAGCCGAGAGCGACCAGGTCGGCCGACCTGGTGTCCGGGGGCCAAAAAGCATTGAGTTAGATGGGACCCTATTAGCCGTCGGAAACAAGTCTCGGCGACAGAAAAAGTCGCTCGGGCTGTCTTCCGAGTGGGACACCGATTCTGGGCGACCTGGTGTCCCAGAACGGTCGTGGGGCATTGGAGTATATGGGAGCTATTAGCCGCGAGCGACCAGGTCCGCCGACTCGAACAAAAAATGTACCCAATGCGCATGCTCGGGAGTGACAAGGACAGCCATTCATCTCTTTCTCTCTTCCACTTCAGTTCTCCGTCTCACTACAGTACTGTATCTTTGTACAGTACTGAGTTTGTTCTGTATCCTTTGCCGAAGTAAAACATATCTCTACGACTCATTGTGTGAATTGTTTCTGAATAATTTAAATAAATTCATTTGTAAGTAAAGTGTAATGTAAAATCAACACCTGATGAACAGATATTGTAGAATTTCTCCATAGTAGGTGAAAGAATGAAAACAATGTTGTCTATAATTCCACAATGAATATTATTAAAAACATACTTATTACTTAAGTTTCAAGCTCATGGCATCATCTATATAGTGTTGAGTGTTTTGGCTCAACTTAACACTGAAGATGTTGCCATAAGCATCGAAACTTGAGTAATATGTTTTTAAATATATTCATTGTGGAATAGAAAACATTGTTTTCATTCTTTCCCCTAGTGTAATATAATTAGGCTTATAGCCGAATTCATTACAGTTGCGTGAAAATATGGATTGTGTTCGAAATCACGAGAAAAGTGAAAACTTTACCGCTTTAATTGAAAAAAAGAACTAAACACGAAATACTTTATTTATGATTATGAAGTGCAGAAACATAATTGAATATGGGATGCTGAGAAATTTGTGATTAATTTTAGTTTTGGAATAGGATAGAGAGAGAAAACAAAAGTGAATATTGCAAGGCAGGAGATTGGCGCCAGTCATCCGGTTGTTGACAATAAAATTGTTTACATTCTGCTGTTTTATTGACAGATTGAGCCTCCCTGATTATTCAAGATGTTTACATAGTAGATAGTAGCTTCCAGACCTTCCAAGATAAATATTAATTGATCTCTTCGAGACTATAATAATTATTTAAGACTGGTGTATGTGGTTTTTGTTGATCAATAGAGTCATTGACTTAATGTAAGTTTCTTACAATTTATTTCATACACTTGATACCATTTAATTAGTTTAGAAAAAATATTACATGTGATATGTAGTATAATTTATAAAATATTATATGATATGTGTATGAAAGAAATCTGTAATAAGTATCAAAAAATAGATACGTATCGTGTTTAGCTGATGATGTGTTGCACAGAGGAAGAGCGAGAAAGAGGTACTTGGGAGGGAGCGAGAACGAAGTCAGCGACTAGGTGTCCTTCCCTATTAGCCGTGGGACACTTTGTCTCGGCGACCTGGTCGCTCTCGGCTAATAGGGCCCTAAGAATCTCGGTTCTATTTCATGGAACACCACTATTTCATTTCAATCATTTACATGGAACTCTCTGTCACTTCAACTACAGTATTTTATTAGATCTTTATTGTCCTAGGGCAAACTGTGTAGGCCACATTTCATGAGAAAAGAACCCATTTTGCTCGACACACTCCAGAAAAGATTTACTTCCTAATCTTGAATTGAGTGAGTTTTTCAGAATAGAACCATTAACCAGAAATTCAAAAACTAACATAAACGAACATTCATCTTCGTTCAAAGTGCTTTGTTCACAGCTCATTTTTAATTGCACTTTTCATTCGACTGTTCATTCAGTTACATCCTCAAGTTCAATCCACTTCTCATTCATCAGTACAAGAGATGAACCAGTGATCGAATTTGTTGTTGTCAGTAATTGAAGATATTAAAATGCAACAATGAACAATGAAATTCATTCTAATCTCTACGGATTCAACTCTTACTCATCCGCGTTACCCGTAACTTTCATTCAATAACTTTTTAAGATTATTACATGCTATTATTTCCCAAAATTGAGCCTATTTCGAGATCATTCTTTCTCATATTTCACGTTCATGTCTGTATACGCGTGATGCAACAAAACTCTTTTAGTACAGTCCTCATTCTCCAAGAAGCATTCCCTCTAATATAATACCAACTACATAAAAAACCAGCAGTAAGTGGAGGAATGGATACTTATTTCAGAAAAAACAATTGAATGTTTTCAAGCATAATGATGGATAACGTTCCTTTGTTCTCTATCTCTCAAATGTTAGATAAAGCCTAAACATTGTTATAGAAATATCGTTGACCTTTCATTGTATCTCTGTCTTTTCAAACTTTCTTTTAGGAGTAAAAAATTATTCTTCCTTTCCAGCAGATAATGCAGTAAGCTCAAAAATTTCCAAAACATCCATTGAGTATTTGCAGAAGATATTTCCAGTTCCTATCCAATTACATCTAATCTCAGTCTAATGAGATATTCAAAGACCAACCACAAATTCGAATAAAATACTGTAGTTGAATACAAACATCCAATATCAAATTCGATTCCTTTTTAGAAAAAGTTAAATGCATAACGACTTTTTCTGCGCTGGCAAATTTAGAAAGAAAAATACTTCAATAAGATTATTTTTCTTGTATTCTCTCTTCCATGTCTATTTTTCTACTATTGAGTCATGTATTTCGAGATCATTCTTTTTTATGTTTCTATTCTTCTATCATTGAGTGATGATTATTGAAGAAAGAGTGTCAGTGGAAAATGCACTCTATTGAAGTTATGATCATTTGGGTCTTCTGGAGAAGAAACTACAGTATCCACCCAACAAACCACCCACATGACTTGATAGAGGAAATGTGATGAACGGCTCAATAAGTTATGGAAGATATCCGCCATTCGTTTCAAACTGATATTTTCCCATGCGAATGCTCGCAGAGACCCTGAATCAACCTCCAATGCAATAGATTCTCCTTTGTGAGCATCCGATCCCAGTCATTTTTCGAATAGAAGAAATCTCTTTTCCCCGAAAGATGTTTGTTCCAAAATAATGAGCCCCTTTATCCACAACTCATCCTCTGCCTCTTTCATCCAACGGTTTGTTGCTTTTCATTTGCTTTATCAAAGGTTGATGATCTGTCTCCCATTGTTGCCAAATGGTCATCCTTCTACTACGTGAATAGGATTCTTTATCCTGTTTTTCCGATGGACGATTCAAAGTGGTCATCCTATTCTGTGCAGAAGAGAAACAGGGAACGAGAACTTCAGTCTGATCAGTATAAGTTTATTAGTTCCGAACTCAACTGCTTACTCATTCTAACACTGCTGTTATCTACGCAGTCAGAGTGATTATCAACAAGACACTATTCTAAATATTATCCTAATATTAGTGATGTCTGTAATATTATACAGACATCAATAGTCGCAATATTAGAAATGAAATTGTATTCACTGCAAAATAATTATTCTGATAGATTCCACCAGGAAAGGTTTATTCTCTTTTCTATTGATTTTTGAGATGACAGAAATGTATTGATTGCGAAATGAGAATCTTAGAAGTTAAACCTAAAATGATTGATTTACTTCTTTATTTATTCAAGAGAAGGTACACAGTAACCATATTATTCAAGTTTAATTGTATAATTCAATAATAAATTAGATGTAGGCCTATCATTATAAATACAAAAGAAAAAGAGAAATTCAATTTGAATTATGTGTTCGCGGAAGATACATTAGTCTTTTTAATTGCACATGAAAATACAAAACCCACAAATTAGTTTCTAATCCCAGAGCTTGAACTAAACAAATACCTATCAATACTTACAATTTCTTATTATTGATCTGTGCCTGGAGCATGGAATCATTAGCACTCAAAAGTTTTGCTGTACTGATTAATCTACAACAATATATCATTAATAGCCAATTTTATAATACATGACACCTCTCGCATTATTCCCAACCATAGACAGACAGTACACCTAGTCTGTGCTGTAGCTGATTGTTATCCAACCGTCTGGAATCAGGCTTTGCAATCCATAATATTGTTATTGTAACGGCATTGTTATGGGAGCAAACAAGAGAATAGCCTCCTACAGACGCAGACAGGTTTCTGAAAGCAACTATGCCAGACATCTTGTAATAATTTACAAATCAAATTGATAATTGGTTAGGCAATGCATAATTCATTTAAAAATTGAACTGATAATTCGTTACGCCTTGATAATTCCAAAATTGATTTGCCTTTTGGAAAAAAGTGTATCATTTTCAGATGTGTAATCGCTTTTATTGACAAACTAATGTAGTTGAGAATGAGAAGTTGACTGCTGAAGGAAAGATTTGACTACAGCGAATTGTATAGCGGAATATAGAGACAAAAACATTCTATTGATGTCAAATTATATCCTTGATGAAATTACGCCTCTACTCATACTTGGAAACTCAAATCGCGGAAACTGAGCAACTTGGATAACAAACAAGTGTTTTCAAATGATGACGTTCAAACAGTACGAGCCAGTTGCAGGATCGTCTGAGCGTCATCATTCGAAAACACATGTTTCTAATCCGAGTCGCTCAGTTTACGAGAATTGAGTTTCCAAGTGTTACTAGAGCAAAAATTGTCATAATTGTGAAGCAAATTGTTGGAAAAAATTCAATATGCCTATAAATTCACATTATTTAAATTTCCAAATCATTCGTATCGAACTGTGATAACAAAAAGCATTTTACCACAATCTCTCCCTCCTCCAGAATAACAAAAGCTATATATTATACATTCTCATGCAAATGTTTTATACATTCTTATATGACAGTGACTATAAATAATAGGAAAAGCTTCGGAGAAATATTTCCCTGAAGCCCATGAAAGTTAGGAAATTCTTCACTGGGGACTAAACCCAGTTGAGAGTCGATGGAATATTTCGCAAAAGAATTGATACCGAAAGAATAAGGTCAGACTCTCATCAATGGATCAAAAAGGATCAGCAGTTGACAAAGGGTACAGGGTTCCTTTAAAGGAACGTGAGTAGGATCGATATGGGACAGAGTCGAGTGCACACGAGAGAGAAAAGCGGAAAAGTGAGATAGTAGAATAGAAGCAAAAGGAGATAAGGTGAGAGGAAGATAAGTAGCTTGCACTTGTAATACCCTTCTCTATGCTTGCTTACTTTTCATATGAAGGTCACTTCCATTTGAGAGCTAAGTGGTTGGGCCGGCTGGAGGCTGGAGGCTGCTGCTTTATGCAGAGTGATTCGATTCGGGATGAAAATATGATTTCAAAGCAGCTCTGAGCACAAAGCCTCTTACCAGAAGAACAGGGCCCTGCTTTCTCATCATCCCTCAACCTTGCAGCAGTATGCATAATTCTCACTAAGTACATTGATATGTTCTTCAATCAAAGAAAATACTGTAGCAGAAAATATTTGATTCATCGAAATTTTATTCGTCAATAAATTCAAAAAGATATTGAACTCCGTGGCGAAGCGTGGTATACTTAACCGGTAATCGCCGGGTATATGTTCTATAGGAAATATACTCGGCGATGACCGGTTAAGTATACCACGCTTCGCCTCGAATTGAACAACTGTTTCTACAGTACGAATCAATGTTGAGAAAATTATCTTCCTGTATCAGGAAATATGCTATCCATCAAAATTCCAATCGTAGAGACATTCTAGATTCTAGATATTGAAAGGTACTGTTTAAATAGTCCCAATAACGTTTTGAGAAAATCAAGATAAAAAGTAGTTCTCTCCCACATTTTTCAAGCTTGTCTCACTAGTTGGATGTACTTCCATCATTCTTCCTCCTTTTTTCTTGCGGCTTTTCAGTTGGACAAGGAGTCATGACAATCAACTTACTGCAAGAGCCAGCATTTCAATTTCTGAATTTTTTATTACACTCTATACTAGTTATATGTTATAAGGAACCAGTTACTAGCAAGTAGCCACTAGTTACTAGTTATACTGGTTATTATTACATATTTTCTGAGAGATAATAACAAATGTTCAAAGCAGGATTCTTCCTGACAGCAATATTTCACAATAGAGGGAATCAGCTTTCAAGTCATACGATCGACAATCTAAAAATGATTGCCTATAGCATTGACATGCTCCAATATTTGATTGTCCCTTAAAAGAGAGATATGAAGCGTCTAGCTGTCTTCCCATTCAGACTTTGTTCGGAGAGTATTGAATTTCATTGTTAGAGAATGCTTTCAATTTTCACCTATGCCACGTGAGATTGAGCTTTATTACTGGGAGGTATTTCTCATATCATTCAAGCAGGGCTTGACATTCACATTCAACATCTATCAGGAATTTCGTCGATTACCTTATTAAATGAAGTTTATACCATAAGAATTTTGGAGAACATTCTATATGTCTGTTGAATGATAAAGAACCACTATAATATTATTTCCTCGAACTGTTAATTCAATTCTGAATGCTTCATTAGAAAATTGACAATGAAGCTCAATATTTCTAGGAAGCATTCAATTTACGGATGATAATGAATGTAAATAATTATATTCGAAATTTAAAATCATAACCTAAACTTCATTTGAATACGAGAATTCATATTCACTGTTGCATGAGTAAATATCACTGTTCATGAAATAAATAAAATACTCGTATTCTCATGCAAAAGTGAAACCAGAAACCTTCGAGACAATGAGAATCATCTTTTTCATCTTTCCAAACGAGAAAACTTTAGTTCTTAATCGCTCAAGATAGGCCTATTTATGAAGGTTCTTCAAAATTATATTGTATGGATTATGGATATCATCTGAGGCGTACAATCATATCAGGATTGAAAATCATACACCTTCTGACTATTGAAAATAGTCAATTTATTGTTTATTACTTCTTCAAGGTATTGAACTCAATCATTGCCGTATAATAATGGAATTCTAATCCTCTACTATTTACTCACATGATGAGAAGACAAAATTATTACACAACGCACAAAATACCAGGTTTTTCTAATGTTTCAAAAATATGAATTGATTGTGCCCGTGAATAATTTTTTAATTGATATTGAAGACAAAACAAGCATTATCCTATAAATGCGACTTTAGCTAGGCTATATGAGCTGACAGCGTAGTTTGTAATGCCCTGCAGTCTCAATAAATACAATATTAACAAAAAATTTTATTTAAAATCTCAATAAAACACATATCCCAGCAACTCCCCAATAACTACGAATTTATATGGTATTCTGACATTCTGTGAATTGTACTCATGAATCGGTCAGCAGCTCTCTTGTATAATAGAAGAGTCAATATTGGAATTCTTTGATTTATTTCTACAAGCCACCACCTTAAACTAATAGAACGGCGAATGACAAAAAAAAAGATATAGGCATCAACATCGACTAGCGAACGGATAAGAAGCGCGGTCGTCATCATTAAAATGAACTCGAGAATAATAATGCAGACTTTTCTGGTGCACCTACCGATCACCTCTCTCTCACAACTAACCCCCTTCCATCCACCACCCAATCGGTGATTGCACTCTTGAACACCAAGAGCAAATATTCTTTTCTCTCCCAACCATTATTTCATCTCATTGCATCGTCCATTCTGTTCACTCTTATTGAAACCATCAGATATTGAACTCCATTCGTCAAAAATTATTTACGATAGAAAATATTCTTATGGCTTTTCATTGTTGGGGAAACCATCTCTCCTTATGTATGATAAAACATGTGGATTTGATAGTATTATCACAGAGAAAAGATTAGACGATAGAGTATCGCTTCTATATGGTATTATTTATATATTTTTTTCTTCAAAGATGAATTGCTATCTAGTCTTGAGACTAAGAAACTAGACTTGAGCAACTTCTTTCTGACCTAAATTACTAAGCAATTATAGATTGAAGAATTTTTTATAGTAAAAAATAATGAAGGTTATTAGAATACAAGGTACTGTTCACGCGCATCTCAATCTATTCCAAGCTCTAAGCCAGTTGGTCGTGTGACGGTATTGGAGATCAAGAGTTCGATTTTCCCTATCTTCTACATGTTTAATTCAGCAAATTTATATGCATTTTCTACAAAAACTGAATGTTTTTCAAGTCACCGCGACCTCTCCTGGGCATCATTGTATATTTATCTAGAATTCTCTCAAGTTTCATAACCCTCAAACCGCTAATTATTTCAGAACACCAATAAATTTATAAATTATTAATGGCATGCATACCGGATGAGCAATGAGCAACAGACTGAATAAGTCTGTTACTTATTAGACAATAGTCAATTGTTTCTGATGAAGTTTCTATTGAAGTTAGACAATAGTCTAATTTCTAGCAACTCAACACTAGCACTAGCAGCTTAACACTATAAACAATGAGAAACAGACTGAATCAGGCTAGAAACTATAGCAGAAGACACAATTTTCTTTGGAAGATAATTATTGAGATTTCAGAGTATCATATTCAACTCGTAAAAAGGATTGAACTCCAGATGAAGTATGAATGAGCAATGAGCAACAGATTGAATAAATAATAATATCTAGCAGCCAACAGCACACCGCTATCTTGAATAAGCAATTCTCGAGACAACTACCCTGCAATCGTCACCGCCACCTACGAAATTTCAAACTGCAACAATAATCGTCGCTTTGCGTCGTTGTGTCTGGCTCCATTTCATATGATAAATATGTTGCCATTGTCATTGTGACTGTCTGAGAGCAGAGAAGGCATGGTCTGTGGGAAAAGTGGGCCATTTTAAGCACAACTGCCAGACAACGACATCGCTAAGTCTCGGGGGCAATATCGCGCCTATCACGTCTTCTGGTCGAGCAAATCTTCGTAGGATATAACTTGGCCAACTATTAACATTAGGAACCGAAAGTTGCCAGTTCTCAAGTGTTGGCTGCAAGGCTTAACTTGTGTACGACTTCTCTCCGTCACTCCTTCGCCCATTACATGAGGAGCAACTTCTCGAGATGTGTCATAAGGGACGGATTGTCAAAAGTCATGTACGACATTCAAACTTATCATTTCCTCCAGCTCGACGAATATCAAAGCCACATAAAGTTGGAGAGGCGTTCATTAAATACAAAAATAAATCTTCTTGTATACTCTTAGTTCCAAGTTGTCTGTTGCTTATAAGCTCTGATCAACAATGTTAATTGTCACAAGTTATCGAATGTTAACTTTAATACACTTTTGTGCAACATTATCTCCTGTATATCAGACCTGAATCTTCATCTATTGCAATTATATCAAAAGAGTTTGGTGCCCGTTTAGTGTAGACTTTGGGAAGTTCGTGAAGACGTTTTAATGAACCGATTTTGATGCGGTTTGTGCCAAAAGAATGAGGAGAAATAGAATTTCTGCAGGCTCTATTTGTTTTTCAAGAATAATCATTTCAAATGGGAGAAAAAATAATAAAAACCAAAAATAGTTACCAGTGACGCTATCTGTTGGCATTAAAATGTACTAAGTTATTAAATGAACTGAGTTAGTTTGAAAATCCTCATAGATAGAGCTTAGAAGCTGACAGTAGTACAGTGACTATAAATAGCCTAGTCATCTATTTTTTATAAAATTGGAGTGAGCGGGGCTTTGCGCTTCACAGGTTGAACTCTCTCTCATTGAAATACTCTTAATACTCATTACTAAGTCTCATTACTTCCGATATATTCCTTATTGATATAAATAGTCTGCTCAGTTGCGAGAATTTGAGAGATTTTAATTAGCAGATAGAGGATCGTTGTGCAATAAGCCAATTTAATTTAACCGCCGAAAATTGCATTGGTTTCTTCAGATGTCGTCATTTTGCGGAGGTGAAATACAGTTGAATTTTCGTACAACTGGCCAATGATGGAATATGTACAAGAGCCAATATAGGATATACAAGAGCAATAGTTGAGAGGGTACCCTTTCTTTTGAGGGAGCCTCCCCATTTCCACCGTCCACCATTTCTCAATTGATGGAGAGTTTTTAATCAAATTTCACTATGAGCTGTTCTATGGATTGAAATATTTTATTCTCTCCAAAGATGGGACTTCAGTTCGCACACTGGATATGTGCTTTGTTTTAGTCTGTTAATTTATAAATTAATTTATTGATCAATATAGAGGTTAGATTAAAACGTTAATGGTGTTGATTATATTATTTCATTGTTATTGGTCATAGCATAGACTAACTCTATATATGGTCATAGTATTACTGTCATCGATTACTTCTAAGTTTTTTTCAATAAGAAATTTAAGAACAGAAGTTCAATATATTGCACTCCAAATTTTGTTTGGAAAATTATCTATTTGCGATACCGTATGAAGGAGCTAATGCTTTTAGAACTCCATTAATAGTAAGAATTGTAATCATTTTTTCCAAATTTTGGTATTAATTTGTTTTTAATTTAAGAAAAAAAGTAGAAAATTATAGAAAAAGAAGACATTAGTAAATTATTGTTCATACAGTAGACCTCCTATATTCTCCCTTTCACTACACTAGTTTCGATCGAATAGACAGATGAACTTTTTTAGCCACATTGAATTGACTTTAATAATAAAAGTAAAAAATACTAACTGAACAAATAATAATTGAACAAACAATTATTAATCAATTTTGTTCAATATTCTAGATATTATTGCTATTGTCTTTGATTCAGGTTAATATAGCTAAAACATGGATCTTCTTAATAACAATTGCCTCATTCATGTGAATTTCAATCAGTAACACAAAATCAGTCAAGTCCTAGCAATCGAATAGAAAAGCATAATTTATTTTGTTTTCCCTGCATTATTCAAGTTCCAAGCTCAGAGCTGTAATAATACTGCGAATAGCTCTTCTCGAGCGTACTACGTTTAGCTCAACAGAGCTCGATGAGGTTCGTATGATCGCAACCAGATGTCAGGCGCTGTCGGATGCGCAAATTCGAGGGGATCAATAAAGGGGGTGCATGGTGGATCAGCTGATCGGTGGGTGAGAACAGGAGTAAAGGAGCGCTCTCGGGGGCGCTAGGTTAGTGTGCCAGCTAGACACTGATAGAGATAGGCGCTGTACTGCGCTACTCTACGCTATGCGGTTTGCGCTTAAGCACTTTATCAGCCCTGTCCAGAAATATTTATCAATTATTTGTTTATTTATAGATGAACCCCTTACAATACATTTCGTGAAGAAGAATATTATAAGCTCACTAGTGGAAGATGGAGGAATGGATGTCGCATAATCATATTTTTCACCATGTCATAATCACTTATTTTTATCATGCCAAGGGGGAAGCGTATTGGATTTAGGACCTGATTAACCTATTAGATCCGTCTCATAAGATTTTAAACTTGTTTAATTCGTTTTTGAGTCTTTTAATTTTTAAAAATGAGTTTTTAATTCCAGGCCTCAAGTTATTGGACACTCGGGTGGCTGAGAACAGAACACCTGCCCCTGATCAGGGGGGGTCAGAGGCCTCCATCGTCAGGAAATTTTAATGTCTGACAAGTACATAGCAATGTTTTGGAGCTACTTTTAGGTCTTTGATCATCCGTCAATTGAACATTCTTCTCACTCTATCAACCTTGAACTTCCTAAACAATTGTCTATCTTTGGCAAGCTCCTCCAGATCCTCCTGACCTACACAATGTACCTTCCGCAAGACTTTTAGTCCTCTGGTTCTAATTTGCTGATCAGAATCCTCAATATAGGCGAAATTCGCCGCTTTTCATAACACTGATTATTAGCTCTGTAAACTGATACACTGTCTCATTGGTTGGTATTCTGAAAACAATCCTTTTGTAATTTTGTTATTACACTTCCGAATAATTCTGCGTTCTGTTTTAATAGTCTGGTCACTTTTGTCGTTTTTATTTGTGGCATATTCTCACTAGCATAGAGAGCTCCTTGAGAATCACAGTTTTATAATATTTTATCTTCGCATTTGTTGATGCATTTCTTATTAAATGACTTGGTTAAAATGTAAGCATTTCTCATGTTACTGGCTCTGTTGTTCAAAATCTTTCTTTCAAGCCAATATCAATTATTTCACCCAAATATTTGAACTTTTCTACCAATCTTAAACTCTGATTAACAATTTGAATTCTCACCTTTGATGGATTTTCCATGAACCACTTTCTCATGATGAAATCTAGGGCTAAGTTGCATAACAACGTTGACCATTTGTCTTAAACCAGGAATCGTAAATGATTTGGAGGCTTCACAAGATTTAACCACAGACTCCGTATTTTTTAAAGTTAGTTCAATAATTTTGACCAGTTTTGGATGTAGCCTTAGTGTCGCAATATTTTCAAAAAGACTCTCTATGGATACAGTCGTACGCTTTCTTAAAATCGATAAATGTTATGAATAGTTGTCCGGATCTTTGCCTAAAATACTCCATAATTAACTTTAGTGTCAAAATTTGGTCAGGGCAACTTCGATATGGACGAAAACCCCTTGGTATTCACCTATCTGAGGTTCCAGAGTGTTCTTAATTCTGTTTAAAATGATACGAGACAAGATTTTATATGTACAGTCCAACAACGTAATGCCCTGTAGTTGTCGGGGTTGGTTTTTCCACCCTTTTTAAAACGAGGATGAAAGATTCCTCCGGTCAAATGCTCTGGCAATTCCTCTTTATCCCAAATTTCACAAAATGGCTGTGCAGTTGTAGAGAATTGTGACTTGCGTTCTTCCATATTTCTGCAAACACCTGATCTTCACCACATGCTTTGTACCTTAGCTCCTTTATGGCCTGAAGCATCTTTTGAAATGTTGGCGAGTTGATGTCTGACGGCTCAGATAGAATTTCTGTGTTCGTATCCACTTCCAATAACTCAACAATCTATCAAAGGAATTCGCCATTATCTCTGCATTCTCCGCATTGTTATGAGCCATTTTACCATGTTCTCTGTTGTTATTATTATGGAAATCCAATTCAATATTGAGAATGGGACAGTTTCAAATCACCTACTTTTTAACAGGGTAATGATCAACCTAAATTAGAAAAAATGATTTTGTTGGGTAGATATAGTATGTTTTCATCTCATATCGGTGTAATACATCTCTATATATCATTTTGAGTCCCAGTTCAAACATCATTGTCTCAAGCTAAAATTTGAATGAAGATGGAAGGAAATTAGATATTGCAACTATTCAATTGCTTTTAAATCATAATAATTAATTGAACGAAAATCCTAATTAATTGCTTTATAATACTCTGAAGACTTCCGCTACTGCGAATATTGTCAACAGAATAATAGCTAGAAGGAAATTCGATGAACGCGGCTGTACAAAAAAACACAATTTCAATAATTTCATCACGGTTTCAATAATTCAGGGGAGAGGGTTGATCCAGAATAATTGCAGAGGAGTTGAAATCTATATTACTGTACTATATTTTTATAATCCAATGCATCTAATCAAATGAATTCTTTGTAATCATTGCTTGTACTAGTTTTTATGATGATTCCAATAATTTTGGCAAAGCCGGTACATAATATTATCCACTTTACTAATATTATACAGCAGAACAACGTAGATGGTTTTGATGGCTACTCAATAATGATTGATCACGTCCATTCAGAATGCATGTGAGTTATAGCAGTGCGCTGTTAATCCGAATATCCGAATTGGATAATATTCTCCCATCATTATTCCATCTCATTCGTAGATTACATGTAGCCTTTTCTTGTAGCTTTAAAACGTTACTACTATTGAAGCCTACATGAATTTAGTTGCAGTAATTTAGTTGATCTTAGTCTCTTTATTGGCCTTCTGATCCTGTCTATAATGATTAAAAAACTGTATCCTCTAATATATTAAAGACAAATTTATATAAACTCATACTAGTGGATTGAGATACGTTTGTTTCAAATAAAAATCATTTTAGAATGGGTCATCAAGGAAATTATACATGCTCATTAGGAATTGAATACTTTTCCCCGGAGAAGGGTTTAGAGATTAATTTCACATCATCACAATATCATGTAGTATTTATAGATCATTCTTTCAAGGGAAACTTCAAAGAATGAGTAATTAGTTCTTGAAACAAGTATTATTAGATAAATAAGGACCCATCTCAAAACGCTTTTTCTGGTGCTCCTTGATCTCAGCTTCAGTGGCAAACGACCATAAATTATTCACCAGATTGGTTAAAAATTAAAAACCAAATTTCCTCTCTGAATACCATTATAATTTAGGAAAATCAATCAGAAGGAGATCTAATTTCAGATGGCTGAGAAGGAACGTTTTGAATTTAAGAAATTATAACGATCAAGAGAACGAGAGAACGTTGAAGTTGGTTGGTTGAGCTTGATGAGGTTTTCGCTTATAAATAATTCGTTAGCCAGCCGCAGTAATGGTTATGGCAAGAACGTTCGTTGTCTTCTAGGATTTCTTTGGGGCTGCAAGGGGTCGTGGTCGCCCTTTGCCAGGCAAGGCAGGCAGCCCACACTCTCCTTTTATATTACAGCAACTCAACCCATTCCCTCCAGACCCCAGACAGGACCGACAAAGCGGTTTAGTCTACATATTTGATTCGAGATTAAATTTTCAGACGACCAACCAATTATTGAACCCGCAAGAAGACGTTGATGTTGATGCCAAGTTTAAGGAGCAATAACCATTATTGTATAGCTAGCTATTTGATAACAATTTTTCCATCAGAGGCAAGCATTAACATCATACACAATACAAAGTTGTCCATTGACATTTCTCATGAATAACATTGCATAAAACTGGAAATATGCTCGCATCCACTTGGTTATTCCACATAGTAGTACATCAAATTAATTTTTTAGGAAAATTCAATCTGACGTTTTTTGGGATTTTATTTCCATTTTTTCTGTAATATTTTAGTACAGACTGTAGGCTAGATTGGATAACATCATGCGATTTTTGGTCATTATCATCTTGTATCGTAAATCAGCAATATTGAAGAGACAGGAATCACAGCGATGATTGGAGAGTGGATATTCCCAATTTCGAAAAATATATATCTTTTAGAATCTGCTGTTAATAGTCGGTCATTTTGGAAATGGTAACATATTAAGATCAATGTAATCTTTTGATACATATAGCACCGTCATTTTTGGACAGAAAATTACGAAAATTTGACGTGACATTGGAATAAAATACTTCAGGTGCTTGGTTTAGAAAATTACAGCAAAAATAAATTTGTTTCAGTTTAAACATTTTCGGATGTTTTTTTTTTTTTTTTAATAAATGATTATTTATCAAATAAAATTAGTTTTAATAAGATCCGACGTCAACTGTAGACGTGGTGTGTAACAGAAAATGAATGTTTTGGCTTAAAATTACATTGTTCTCATGGGACATCAATCCAATATGGCCAACAACTACTGCCCACTTTTAAAAATAATTATTTTGAGGTTTACATAGCATATATGGTTATGCGGTTACATAATTATTATTCATGGTTATATTGAAATGGCAGTATCATTGAAATGTTATGTTTTGTTTTGTGGCAATAAAGATGTTTGATTTGATTTTGATTTATGATATTCATATAGTATGATCCGATTTCACATGAAAATCAACCGATTCATAGATTATGGAACTCTGTTGAGTTGCACAAATCAATATTGATTCAATATCTGAACGATGCTAATTAAATGTGAACAGCTGATTCAAAATAGTTGATCCTGGTTCATGCAACCTAACATTAACAAAATATGATGCATGTTTATCCTGGGAACGCAACCATGTTGAAGGTAAGTTGAACCCTTGCAGGCATCGGTGCAGGCGCTTGCTGATTATCAACAACCAATCCCCTGTTCGAAGAGCAGAATCAACAGCTGGACGTGCCAGCAGTTCGGATCAAACCGGCAGGTCACATAGCTCGCATGATCGGGGGCAGCGCAAATGTCGAGAGGGAATCCCGTTGGCACATTCGGTGGATTCCTACCCGAGAGCTGAACGTGAACACACTCTCATGGCGGTTCTCTTGATCATCATCGTCCTCTACCTCCTCGTCATCCTACTCCTCGTCATCCTACTCCTCCTCTTCCTCCTCCTCCTCCTCCTCTTCCTCCTTCCTCCTCCTCTTCCTCCTCCTCCTCCTCCTCCTCCTCCTCCTCATCCTCCTCCTCTTCTCCTCCTCCTCCTCCTCCTCTTCTTCTCCTCCTCTTTCGTTTCTACATATTCCTCAATCCTCTCAATCCCCTCAAACATTTGACACACGATTTTGGCTCCCAGGCTTTGTTGTTGCGTGACATAGACACTGACAATGTTCTGATCTCAGTGTTGCGGTAAACGGTGTGTTAGTAAGGGATGTTTGATGGCTGGGGGGGGGCTCCGAAATCCCCCATAACCCCTTCTCCCTGCCCCCCGCACTGCATTATCATCCTAGCTGCCACCAAGTTACCAACTACAACCAACTACAGTGCGTTCAATGAGTTCCGTCGGCGCTTAACAAGACAATAAATTATTGAACAATACACCGCTGCATTCATTTGCATTGTTCAATACATAGGCTGCTGCGTGTATTTAGACTTCTCGGTGTCAGATGGGTCATTGAAACGTTATTCCTCTCCGCTCATTATGTGACTGCAAATCAAATCTTGATTAAATAGTACTGTTCGTTTTATAGTTACCAAACACAAGTTTCAGGGTTAAACTTAAGATAACAAGGTGAAACTTAAGGGAACTAGGTGAAACTTAAGGGAATTCATATGAATAATCCAATCTTCAAATTGGGTTTTAATTACAAAGAGGGCCCGAAAATTGAACGTTTTTACTTTTGAATTCTAGAATTTGCTTGCTGGGCCACATTCAAGATATTAAGTTTTTGTTCACGATGCTATCTATCAACGTTTTCTCTCAGAGTTTCTTGTACAGCAGGAAAGCACCTAAACTCATGGAAATGTGGAGTCATGTAAAGAAAAAGGTTGTAGAGCAGATGATACAGGAATGTTTCAATTGAGAACTCAAGGTAGGCTATATCTTCCTCCAATCTGAAACTCCTGGAAGCGAATTCCTCAGACAGTTTTAAGGAAACCTTTATTTATTTGTAAGCTCATGTTTTTTTTCTCTCTTCAAAATCCTCATAGAGTACAAACATTTTATCCTCTAACATTAGCAGTTATTCCCGGTCTCTGACAAACTACATTAATGTCACTCATTAAGATGAATAACTCTTATCAAACAACACACTACTTATCATGATGAGGTTGAGGATACTCATATTCAAAAGATTCCATTCCCATGAATATTCCACTACTACTATTGTCAATATTCGCTTGAATACATGCATTAGTAGATGTTTTGCATGGTGAAGAGGCTCCAGGTTGGCCCAAGACCAACGCATATTATGTGAAGCCTCTATGGAAATGTCGAGAGACAAGCATTCGGTTGTAGTTAATGGCCGACATGAAGTAGTTCCAGTTCACCAGGTTGTCTCCAGGGAGCGCCATCTCCTCCACAATGTCACTTGTGTGTGCTCTCTAGTGCTCTCCCTCAGTCCTCCGTCCCCATCTTCAGTCCTCATCCTCAGCCTCAGTGCTCACGCAGTATGAGGAGACAACGGCTCCTCCTGAGACACATTCTTCTTAGCCTCTCTTTATTGAGCAGTTTGTCTTTGCACGCACCGAGCATATTTCTCTCCGCCTTTACCGGGAGCATCCCACATAGGCTGCTGCCACTCTGGCTAATCAATTTTTAAAAGGCTCTTACACTGCATAACAGATTCCATGCTACAGTGAATCACTTTTAAATAGTTGAAGTAATGAGTGTCTAGTATAAACAGAATCCTGAATTCACTTACAAATTATTCACGTTCGATTTTGCCAAAATATGGAGTTGAATAGATATTTTGATATAAACCTTATTGGCCAAAATATTGGCAATATAGTATAAAATACTATGATAACAGTCTTCTAATCTTCACAGTGATATCTATGAGGAAGCTGGAGCAAATATGCTCAATCTCTATCTCCCAAATAATTTGAGAAGAAATTATAAGGATAACAGGATCGGATGCAATCATTCAAAAACACAAACCTACATTTTATGAGCCCTAATGTTACTAGAGTGTAGATTCATCACAATAATGGTGTGGGCTACTAAATTTGAAGAATACTTCAAAACATATATGCTGCATTACCTACTCACTTGGCCTAACTTTTTGAATTGATTGAGCCTCGAGTAATCTACAGTATGGGTTGACAAGTATTGAGATTCAACTCAGCTACATTAAAGCTGAGGGATACTGCTTAGATGGAATCTATAGTGGGTAGATGATGGAATATCTAAAGAACTTAGAACATCTATGTTCTATGATCATATCTATGTTCTATAAATATTCCATCTACTCACTAGGTAACCTTCCAGCAATGCTGCATCAGCTTGAGAGCTTATAAGAGCGATAAGTGCTTTATTCCTCATCTTTGATCAAAATCCATTCCAGGAGAAGTTGAGACTATTCTCCTCGTCGACCTCAATTCTTTTCCAGTTTCATTATATTGAGCAAATCCGAAAAACTTGTTACAACTAAATTCGTCTCAGCACATACAGGGGGTGGAGTGTAATCTAATAGAATATGACGAGCAAATGAAGAAGTAAGGTTTTGAGGGGCCCAAATCGCGTTGATCAACTTGTCACAACAGTCGGACTCTTCCAGGCGAGCGCCTAAAACCCAGATAAACCTTCTGCTGTCAAAGTTGGAGCGCGTACGCAATCGCAATCATCAGCGACGAGGCTTCCACTGAAAGTTGTCGACGGTTCTAATCCGGTTAGAACGACGAGTGACGAGCGTCAAGCGACAAACTTGTCCGATGCACCAAGTTTCTAAACGGATGGCAAAACTCGAATGTGCAAGTTGCCTTCTCGGCGATCATCGAAATTACAGTCGAAGATGGGGCATGACTAGCAATTTGAACTATGTTGAGCAACATGCAAACACTCACGTATCAGATTAGACCATCCACTAGCACCAGCTTCCTGTACTCACCTGCAAAAAAATAAACAACATTTTAACTTCCGTGAAAATAAAGTACAAAGATGGACTTCTGTATTCCAAAGGGAAATGTAGAAGGGAATTACTGTATTCAAATATTCTACTATTTTTCCCACTTCCTTCAACTTCTAATAAATATAGCAGGATCCAATTAACTTGTCATAAATCAGCTGATCCAGTAATAATTAAATAGTGATTTCGACACAATAATCAAAAGGCTTGAAAGTCTTAAAAAGACCTTTAAAGTCTTTAAAAGACCTTTTTAAAGAAGACCTTTCAAAGAATAACTTTTCAAAAGACCTTTTCAATAATCTGCGAGATTCAGCATTATTTGTAGGTTAAGTATTGTGATCATATGCTCGTCGATCATATGTTTTGTGACAAGTTAAAAGGGACCTGCTATAACTTCACTACTAATTTTAACATCAACTATCTTTCTACATATACTATCACGATTTCTCGGGATGTTATTCGAAGCTGGTCTTGGGTAAAGATTCTAATTAATAGAGAAATTTATACATTCGAACTAGAGTACATCAAGATACTTGAGAAAAATGAAAAATCACAATATTCAACAGTTTAATATTAAATTAGCGAAACGATTTGCTTTTGCTGTCCTAGTAAAACGATAGTAAGCCGAAACATGCAAGCTTCCGTGCTCTTAATTGATGGCCACAAGTTGTTGAAACAACTTAGGCTACTTGATAGTTCACAATAAAACAAGAATGTTGAGTAGTAGAGGTACTTCACAGAGGTAAATCACCTAGGGGACCCCACTATAATTTTCAACAGTTGAACATGTCAACTGGTATCCCATATACAATTGCAATTCATGTCCTTGTGAAATATGAAATGAATAAATTATTTTCAGAAATACAGCATTGAAGTTGAGTGAGGTGATTCAGAACCAAAATATTGAATGCGAATATTTACATACATTGAAGTTACTCTTTGCTCTCCTCTGAATAATATTGTATTTATTCAGTTTCATCACCCAAATGTGTTACATCTATATCCGCCTTCTCAAAACATTTTTTTCGCGGTTGTATGACTTAATATTTTTTTGGCGTGTATCCATAAAACTGCGATGGGACTTACACCTATCACACATTATGACTTTTTTTCAAATAGTCACCTATACAATATGCAATCATACCTAAAAGTATTTTCCGCTCATTTTACCATTTTTTCAATACGCTACCCCTAAAACCAATAGGTTTCTCTCCTCAGCAAACATGGCAATACTCCTTGCTTTTCATCTGCACATTAATCCAACAAAATAAATTACTTAAACTCATCCATCAAGCTCATACTTAACTTCCACCAACTTGCATTATGATAGAAATATATATATATATATGATTAAATGAGTTGATCCTAGCGCACACTTAAATACAAACCCTGTAGCATCACTTCTACATTCCGTCTGAGACTGGGTGCTAAAAATGGTGTCAAATTATAATTATGCCCCAGATCCGTTTCATTTTCTAACAAATGTATTTCCTCTTTCATTTTTCATTTTTATTTGGATAACCTGAAAAAATAATAGTTTTAATACCACCCATAAAATAAATCTTTATTTTCCCCATTAATTCAAAAATATTTAAAGGGCTTCTCAATGTAATTTTCGAAGTGCAACTGTTGACTTATCACACAGAAGTGGTTGATAGGAGTTGATCAACAAGTGGTTACGCCGTATAGTAGTGGCTGCATAATCTATTAGTCAACTGGTAGTACCTAGTCCCGCGTGACCCGTTCAATAAATGGCCCGGGTTGCATAATCACTTCTCAGATTAAGTGCGCATAACGAAATTTGCTTACGTTGATGAAGAGCACAAACTTGTAACTAAAATTAGCTGTAGCTGAGAGACAAACTTGAACTGTTACATGAAACGCTTCTGTGGTCTTGATATACAATAGAATAGTGCATTTTCCCTGAAATCATCTCATCACTCTTTTGTCAGATGTAGTGAATCAGAGTCTATCAGTCAGTCTCTGAACAGGTCCTTATTTGGGGATGGAAATGGAATATCTCAATTTATTCAGATTGATTCACATTAATCGGTGTCATCTTCCAGACGGTGTCGTCATTTATAAACAGGTCAAATAAGTCATATCTATAAATCAAGCCCATTGAATCTCTATGAACAGAACTAGCAGTTATTCATTCATTCATTCATTTATTGGCAAGATACATTACAATGTGGGAAGAATCAACAAACATTCGTCCAAAACTGTTTCTTTCCTAAATTTTTGAAAAAAAAAATTGCTGAGGGTGATGCTCACATGAGCTCTAGGCTTATGCGTTGCTAATGAGAGGGGTTATCAATGATGAGCCGTTTCTGATGAAGGCGGAAGCAGAATTTGATTGCGTAGCGTTCTAGCGTTATTCGATGATAGACTCCATTGCGCGCCGTGTCAAAAACTCAAAACAGGGGCTCGCAAAAGTCCTCTTCTATCAATCTAGAACTCAGAGCCGGCTGACGCTTGACAAGCGTCAAAGTATAAACTCGCCCGATCAAAATATTTGGATCCTATATCAAATTGTCTGTTCATGTGTAAGTGGACACCAAGTTCGATCATTAAGGATGAGAGGACTTTGTTATTTGGCTACTCAAAGAAGTCGGATTAATGAGCAGAATGTTGAAGGAAATTTCCATTGTACATGATTATATTCCTTTATCGAAGCATCTTGGTAAAACATTGACAAGTTATCTGTTTTCCTACTAATCATTTCTCTCTGCTAATCTGCTTAAATCTCAAAAACAACAAAGGCTCAAGTGTAATTTTGCAAATCATCGAAATCCCTCTCAATACTCCTTTCTCTTTCTTCAACAGGATCCTTTGTCTTTTTAAAATGTTCTATCTTGCTTTGAAACTTAACAGTATTGTTAAGTTTGGTCTAACAGAACAGTTTATAGAAAGAGCATTCTAGTAATCGCTTATCACAAGTTTCCTGTTTGTCAAGCAATCTAAGAATTGATATCACACTTTCGGCATAATCAGTATCACACTGACTAATGTAACTCAATAGTAAACAGTAAGAAAAAAACGCAGAAATATGAATGGATTGATTCCTCAAAAACTAACTTAGCACAACTCAGTTACAGTAATCTTAATATGTTCTGTTGATTCTAACCATAGATCTCTTGACAATAATAGCAGAAGCTTTCAGCACTTTTGACAGCTCAATCCATCTCAATCAACAATTCACTTTGGAATTGTATAAAGCGAAGTGCTGAAAAAGCAGAAGCATCAATGCATTGCACAAGAGTCATTCATCACAATATCTCACAAAGTTGAGTATCAGGGAATTTTTGACATGCTGATAAGTTTGAGTTTAAAGATCCAATATGGAATTTCCACGATGGTTTCCAGGATAGCTGGACTGTTTCTGATGGAATAGCCTAAGCATCTATCCAAGTTGAAAACAACGTTCAAGCTGAAAATCGTTAAAAGTTGACAATGTGCAACTCTTACTACTCAATAACTCATGTATCGCTCGGTCATGTTTTTAAATTAAGAAATTTCATCAGTAAATGAGAAATGACCTATAAAATAATAAGTTTACTTTAAAGAAAACTGAACAAAGGAACAGTTTTTAAGACTTGAAAAGTGAAGAGCTAGATATAATTCGTAACATAATTATCTCGATGGATTCAACAAAAACTGTATTGGTTATTAGTTTCCAGGGTGAACTTTGAAAATACTTGATTCATCTGATTACTGAATAATTCACATGCAAGTGTGCAACTTCGGAAAATTTGCGAATCCAAAAGGACCTCTTTAGTCGATATTCAAATTTCCAAGTTTTATCAGCTTGATCTGTACGTATTGGCGAGAAGCGAAGAGAGGGTGACTGAGTATTGCAACGTAACGGAACTTGAACATTCCAATAATCTGGCTTAACAATGAGTTCGCCTCTTGGCGCCTACCGCCTACAAATACTGTTCGCGCCTACAAATACTGTTCGTCTACAAATTTGTTGAGTAGAGAGAGAGAGACGGAGAGAGGCTTTTCAAAATTGTCGAACAGAGAAAGACGGAGAGAGGGTTGCAGAGAGGCTTTTCGTTCGCAACTGACAGGCTTCAAATACCTTCGATTTCCTGAGCTGCCAGTCACCAGTCAGCAGCATCACATAACCGCCAACCGAGCCAACAAAATAGGAAGCAAATCCGGCCAACCATTTCCACTAGCGCCAGTTACACTGAAACAATTATTTTCTATCGACAGCAGAAACTGCATGCTTGCACAACTATTTGCTCACTTTACCCGGCTCGGCTCACTGAGCTTCGCTACTCCAAATCATTTCCGAAATGAACAGCCATGAAATTTGTACGACTAGACTACCTGGTGCGAAATGGTTATGTTCTCAATGAGATCACTTTCAGGAAATGAATGTGTCTATCAACGGTATGAATCATTTTCAGGCTGGCTATGAGACAGGCTGAAGGTGGGGGAGAAATACCATCCTGGGGTATTAAATCAATAGAATATTTGAAATATTCAAACAATTATGAAATAGATTACACTCTTATTATTATATCTTCTTCCCCTAGAATTACATGAAACTGATTAAAAAAACACTTAAGGAATACCTGATATTACAGTACCCTATAAAGATATAGTACCTGGAATGATGAGATCAATATGAATTGATGAAGAATTGTGATGATAACCAATGTTTTGATCCATGAAAGCAACCATAAATATGGGCATTAATGAATAAATGTATCACCTATTCGTATTTTTTTACTACAAAGTACTTTTTGCAGTAGCAAGGATACAGAAATTGAGGAAAACTAATGCAATAGGAAATAGAGCATCTCATACGACTTGTGATCTGAAACGCACAACTCCCAATGGGATTGTGGAATTCCATTATTGAAATTGTTAACTCAGTAATGTACTTGCAAAGGGTAATTTTATCCTGAAGTTTCAATAGTCTTGTAATATGAGTAGGGTCGGAAAGAATAATAAAATGATCGAATCCAGTAATAAGATGCTTACTTAGTAGACTGAGATAAGAGTTTATGGCCGGTACCTTTTCTATTCTGCTTCCTGTATTCATATTACAGCTACAGCAAATACTTACAAAGAGCTACTCAACCACAACACATGGGCGTGTTAACGATCGGACCTATTGACATTTGAGTCCTTATCTAAAAAGGTGTCACGTATGGCTGGTGTGAGAAAAAACAATGGAAGTAATTCCCTAATAGCCACATTGCTCTTCGGACAGAATTCTATTCTGCCCTGGCCAAATCGTCTGGGATTTTTCATTTCAAGGGAGTACGTCTCGACAATATAGGGATTGAAGAAGCTTTGCTGCAGGAAAATAGAGAGGAAGAGATGTGGGTGGGCAGAGGGGTTTTGTCAGGACAGTAGCATGCGTGACGATGCAGAGCATGATCAGGAGGAAAGTGTCAAGACGGAGGAGGATCAATAAGAGAGGAAGAAATGAGAAAGGAAGCGGAAGAGTGAGAGGAAGGCAAGGAGACAAACATTTAGAAGGTTCGTTCGTCACGCCGTAAATTATTTCCCCAAGAAACAAATACGGAGCAGAACTGCGGCTCTGAATAATGCAGAAGCATAACAGGAGGCTTTAAGCGAAATGCCTGTCAGGTCTTATAATACAAAAGGGCAACATGGAGCACTGTCAACTGAATTGAGTCTGTGGAATTATTGGATTACTTCAAATTTTATCGGGCATTTCTCCTGCAGTCAACTCATACTCTCAGCTGAAAATATTGTTTTCTCTGCTTGCCGAGAAAAACACTGACACTGATAATGAACGCTTTTCAAACTTCTGCTCTGAATATTTTTCAATTTCGGTGAAATAGCATTGTTCCCAAATAGTTGAAATCAGAGCAAGTCCGGAAATCCACTTTTCGCTTGACACTGGAATGCCGTCTTCCGTTTTGTAACTAGATACGAATAAGATGAGATCATCACTTGAGCATGGCTTATTCTTCTTCTTCTTCTTTTTCCGCTTTAGCTTTTCCCTACTTCAGGGGTCGCTATTCTTCATATCTTCCTCTATCCACACCATTCTCTCCTTGCTCCTTCTTCATCTATCAGCTCCTTTTCCCTCGCTGTCCCTGCAACACCTTTAGTCTCCATCTCCTCCTTGGTCTCCCCCATGGTCTACACCCCTCCACCTGCATTCTACTCACTCGCTTTCCAACGTAGTCCTCTTCCCTCCTCACAACTTGTAGCCATACCTCTGCAACCTTCTTTCCTGGACCTTCTTTGGAACACTCCACCACCCCAGCCATCTCACCCATCCTTTCATTTCTGATCATGTCCCTTTTGTCTTCCCAAGCATCCATCTCAGCATTCTCATCTCTGCCACATCCATCTTCTTCTCCTGCGATTTCTTGACTGCCCAAGTCTCTTTGCCATAGATCCCAGTGCAGGTCTCACTACTGCTATATATATTCTTCCTTTGGCTTTGCTGTCGGCTTCCGGTCACACAACACGCCGGCCATCCTTTTCAGTTCATCCACCCCACTTGGATTCAGCAGTCCAGCTCTCTGCTAAGGCTACCATCCTCATGATATAAAACGACCCAAGATATTTGAGTTTCCCGCTGTCTAGCTTCTCTCCTGCACCAACCCCACATCTCCATTTTGCCTCCTCCTCCAAATAAAGGTGGTTTTTTGTTCTGCTGATCTTGGAGCCCTCCACAGCTATAGCACTTCTCACCTTTCTAGCTGTTCCTCCGGCTTCCTCTTTGCTTTTCTCCATTAAGCACAATATCATCTACAACGAGAGCATTGTTGGGAGCTGGCTTCCTAACATTTTCTGTCAACACATTGTTCTATATGCAAGTTAGACAGATTAAGGGCTCCAGGGTCGATCCTTGATGGAGGCCCACAGTTACTAGGAATCTTTCTGTCACTCCTACCCCTGTCCTTGCCCTGGGTATGGACAGAGTGTGCCTTGAGCATAGCTTATTATTTAATAAAATCTCAAACATCGCTATGCTTTGTTCAAAAGAAGAATAATAGCCTAAACTCCTTACATTAAAACCAACACAGGAGCAGAAATTAAGACATGGAATTAAGTAGGAAAGAACCTCCTAGAGGTTGAACACCCTAGAGATAGAACAGAACACGATGTTGCATTGGTAGCATGAGGCTGCAAATAGTTTGAGATAAATTTAATGCTTATACGAGGTAAGTCAATTATTATCCACCAATACAAATGTTACTAACATTTTTTAGGAATCAAATAGTTTCAAACCTACAAGTACATCATTTTTTCGACATGGATAGTTTCCTTGCTTTTCAACATAGTTGGTCCATTGTAGTTCAAGGTATTCTTCCTAGAGCCCTCATAAAAAATGTTTTTGGTTGAGATGCAAGCCAGGAATGCACCACTTCTTTCAATGCTTCATTCGTGGTGAATCTGCAGCCTTTTAATGCCTCTTTAGATGGACCAAACAAGTAATGATCAGAAGGAGCAGGATCAGGACTATGTGGAGGATGATCAGTACTTCAATTTTAATTTTACGAGCATTTCAGCAGTGTGGGAACCTTGGCAGCATGCTGACGGGCATTATCGTGCAACAAAACAACACCTTTTGAAGCAGCAATCCTCAGCGTTGCTGGTGCAGGCTTTAAGCAGCGAAGTAAACATCTTAACAGTTATTACTGTAAACCAATCTTAATAACCAACATATTACTGTTTATTCAATTGTCTCCCTTCCCTGATAACGTTCAATACTGGACCTTGTGAGTCCCAAAAACCGTAAGCATCAGTTTTAAACGCTGCTCGCTCTATTATCATGCGTAACCTTGTGCGACAATTTTTGAATTTTAATCATTATAAACACTCCGTTGTGGTGAAAAATTACAGTATTTCGTATTCCGAAAGTCATCTATGAGTTTGGCCCTAATACCTTCCGACCATAAAAAACGAATCACTGAACGTTGCTCTTCATAATTTCGCAGTGCAACCGGAAAGCGGAGCGGCCATGATTAACAGCAAGAAAGCGACAATGAAACAAACCTAGCAGCTTGAAACATGCGCAGATGTGACCTCAAATATTCAAAAAACATGTCATCAACGCAAAACAACAGTACTGCCAACATAAACAAAAACATACCTTTATTGCGGATAATAATTGACTTACCCTCGTATGTAATTTCTGAATTGGTCCATTCATTAGACTAGAATGAGTGAAGTAGAAATTTAAAACCACATACAAATGTATCATTTAAATGAAGTTTTAGACGAGAATAAATTTTTTAATCACGAGAATATCAGCTAGGATTGCATTCTGTAAGTATGGAATCTGGAACGGTATCCCACTCTTAAGATGATGATTACATTCCATTGAAAAAGTACTAGTGCAATATGGCATGTACTGAATAAAACAATTGAAGCCCACTCGTACTTTATGATTCAACAAGCAATTATTCTCTCTTTAAAATGATGATCCTCTCAAGTTTCAAGAATAACATGGAATGAGTAAAAGATGAAAAAAGTGTTTGGACACCTTTTAAGGACTGACTATGAAATTGAACAACCTCTTCACAACTCTCATTGCTGATATGAGAAACTAAGATTACTTTGAAAGTTATTATTACTTGAAAGTAAATTGAACCCCACATCCTCTTTTAAACTTCAAGTGACGAGAGCATAATAAGAGTTCTTTGAAGCAGGGTGTTTCAGTAGACAAGCAAAATTCAAGATCACGGTGAAGGAATAAATTTGGTGTTGGTACCAATAAAATAACGGTGCTCTTGATTATTCGTCGTGCCATATTCACACCATTCGTGGCAGACGCGGGTATTAGGCAATTTCCACCATATAATACTAGGCAGGCAGGCATTTAATAGCCTGGAAGATAAATTCGAAAAACAGGCTCAGGATTGGAATGTGGGGTTGTGTGAGTGGGTGTGAGTACATGTGCATCAGTGTGGGTCATGGAGTCTTTTTCTGAGGGAAAACCGCTGCAAAAATGCTTTCCAGCTGTAATTTATTGTTTCCACGCCCTGCTCTCTCATCATTATTATTTCACGCATGGACCGCCTGACCAAACACACTAGTCCAGTATCTCGTCAGACATACCCACTGGAATCATCATCCCCATTTTCTGAATCGATGAAAAACTAGATTTCAAAAAATGCTAGAAATAGTAGATTTTTGCCAATTTTGTAAAGAAATGTTACCACAGGAAATGTGGTAGAGCTTAAGGTAAAATCTTAGAGTGAGGAAAACAATAAAATATGTTAGATCCAATTCAGAGCAATTTCGTTTTCTTTCGTTTTGAAAATTTGAATCGATTTTATGATACTCCTACATAATGAATGAAAATGACTTTTGTCAATGAATGAATATTGTCAAATTACTAAATCACTTTTTATCAATTACAATGAAAATTGTACACATCATGAAAATTTTAAATTTTGGTGCTAATATCGCATTTAAAAGCCTGAGGATGATGAATTGAAGATAAGGATTTGTCACAATGTTTTTCGATTTTTGGAGGCTTATTTGGATATGGAATTGATCAATATAACATCTGGGATGATATAGAATGTTCGAATCTGGATTACAATAGAGTGAATTATGTTATGAAATTTCAAGTAAATCGCCTCGTAATGACGTTCTCTTCCCTAGGGCCATTGAGAAAACTGTTAAATATTATAATATCCATGTGCGAATGATAATATCAGGTAGGATAAGCAATTAACATTGATTGAAAGCTACCTTTGTGATAGGTTCAACAGAGCAGTAAATTGTATGATGAAATACATATTGTTCGACATGACAGACAATTGAATGATCAGTTGAATTTATCGAATCCACTTGCTCCTATCAATTGTATTTTCTACACCTCAACAGCAAATGTGGTATTGCAGGGACTGTAGGCTTTTCTAATTTCAAATGTCAATTAATGAGCTCAAATCGGGTTAATATAATATTCATATTTTGAATAATTTATTAGTACTAATCAGTTGAATTCCTTTCACAAACGGTAAAAGGTTGATATGAATTTGAAAGAGATATCAATGAGATAACCTAAGAACTGATACAGATCAAGCTAGCCAATATTTCTATTAGCATTAAGGTTGAAATGCAATAGCAGACTAGGTGCTAGGGGAAAATAAGAAAAAGGATATTATTCAAATTAAGAATAGTGAATAGGAGAAAATTGAGTTATTTTATTATACAATTTGAGAAAGATAACGAAAGCAATAATAAACTCAAAATTGGTTGCTCTATTTAAAGCTTTTTCAAGACCCGGAAGCTCTCCTCTATATAGAAGGAACAAAGCTCGAACAGTTTAAAGGCGGTTTTTATTGCGTGGTGTATAGAGCAGAGACAGTAAATGTTGGATGAAAACAGAGAACCCATACAAACCAACCCCATTACTGCTCACAGCCATCACAAGCTTGATACAATAACAACTGCTTGAATGGAGTTGATAATCTCGAGTTACAGAGAGGAATCAATGACCTACATTATTGTTGTCTAATCCCATCCAATATACAGAGTGTTCCAGAACACTCTGAGAATACTTCTCATATTCTACTTCCTACTCCTATTATACAACTAGTATTCTATACTTCTAGTATAAGTATTTTTTTACTAATAAAATTAACTAGATAAATCCACAAAACATTCCAGAGAAGCCTTGTTACCAGGATGAAGATGTTAAAAGATTTGTCACAATGATTTTTTGGTAGAGGTTTTTATTTATTATTTTTATTAATTAGTTAGTAATTGCTTGAATCTGTTTTATTGAGTATCAAAATTCATTTAGAATAGTATATTAAGTGTTGAAAATTTCAAGTGATTTTTAAAAAAGGTGGAACTAACCTAATAATGCCTGGAAAAGCCTCGATTTGAAGATCCTGATGACTCGTTCGATGGCTAACCTCAGCTGTTTGTCCTGTGGCTTTATCAGCTTTGAATGGTAGTCCTCCAGTAATTCCAAAGCCCTGTGTGCTTCTGAAAGCAAACAAAATGACCCAATCGATAATATATTTCCGTAGTAAGATGTGTATTTCAAACATATTAATTGGAACATAGCAATTGAACATAAAAATAATATAAAATAGTATTAATCAATGTATGAATGTTGAACCGCAAAAATTATGAATTAGAAATCGTATTAATGTATCAATACCCTATTACAAATGAAATTCATATGAAAAATTATGAGTATATACTGTACATAGGTTTGTCAGATAAAATATATTAATTTGTTGAGAAAATTAGAACATTCGAAGTCATGTGAAGGCAAATAGTTCTCCCATGTAATAGTCTCTTATTTCTAAAAATTGGATAATTTAACTACATTGTTTGATTAATATTTATTGAATATCAGCTAATTATCTTTAAAAATACTACATCCTTAAAATGAGATAACATGAGAATAACATGAGAATATATTATTTACACATTATTCACAAAAATTGTAGATCATCAAATTATAAAAATATGCCTGACACTTTGAAAATATTTATGGAGCTCTTATTGTGGACCGGAAATGCTTTACAGTTACAAGTAACATGATAGGATTGATAGAGATTAGTATAGCCAACTTTTTCAATAATATTGAAGAGGTTGGCTTTACTAATAAAAGGCAGTTTTATGGACAATTGTTGACATAACATAATTTTCAAAAAATATATAGATATTTTTGTCAGTTTTTCTTTAAATAATTAACTAATTTACTAAGCCACTAAAAATACGCAGTTTTAGTGACTAAATTGACAGTTTCAATTCTCCATTAAATAAAATGGTCTGGGAAGACTTATACTGTAATTGATTTTCTCTTCTCAATCTCCTATTCGATCCTCTACTTTCTATCTTGTTTCAAATTTTGAGAGAACTTGCCTTTTTAACCCCCCACCACGGTCAGTATTACACTGTTAAACCCCCCTTCCCCCACATCATGATAAACAGAGCTCTGAATATAAGAAACACAATGAATTCTGCCGAGAACGACCCTGACACAATTCAGCAAGCCTTTACAAGTGATCTGCACTTGCAGTCAAGTGTGTGAAACAGTTGAGGCCCGAAATGATGTTGAGATTACCATGAGATGGGCTTCTTTTGAAAATGAAATGGACGGTTGCAGGAATGGTCGGGCACAGTTGGTAGCGATTGGGAACATCCGGCCCGCTAAGAGGCTCTCTACACCTAGAAACGGTCTTCCAAACGAAATACGACGACGACAAGCCTTGGTGCTGGGATGGGCAGGGCAGACCAATTTCCATAAGCACGCGTCACAGCGCAATAATCTCAGATTTGGGCGACCAGGCAAAGCTCCAAAATGACATTTTACCACCTCTTCCTTCTCATTTATAACGCGCACCGACCCCAACCACAATTCCACGGCGGCCGATTGGAGATAGGTGAGGAAAGCTTGTGGAGAAAGAAGAGTGAAGCAGACATGGGAACAGATACTATATCAAGATGAATGATAATTTATTAATGATGATTGATGAATGAATAGTGATTAGTCTACGAGATGACTTGAAAAAGAGATTGGACAATAATAATTTTTAAGAGCTACCTGGGAATTTATTAGTTCTCTCTCATCCGAGAAATGTATTGTAAAATTAGAGAGAGAAACAGTTGGGCTAAGCCAACTTGTTTCTCCCGAATCAAGTTCAATTCAATTTAAGAATAATTTTATTTGACAGAACAAAAAAATAAATACATAATATTGTAACAAGCATGGTTGTCTTATAAATATAATACATTCAACAAAAAATTTAACTGACAAATTAAAAATAAGATATTATTTTAAGATGTCAAGAATTGTATAAATGAATTAATTAAAAATGTTTCATAATCAAGAATGTAGAAATGTTTTTAAAGAAATTACACAATTAAATATCAAACTTTTTATGAGAAACATTCCCATCTCATGACTATTTTGAAGTATAATTCTAAAGATATAATATACCAATTGACAAAACTTTGAACAATTTGTATTGTTTCAAATGGCGCAAGAGTTCTAAATGATACTTGAGCTAAAATTTAATTTTTTTGTATTCAAATGATGAATTTTCCAGTATTATCCGATTTACAAATTATAATGTAAACATTTTAAATTTAGATTTTTTTTTCTAATCTGAAATTAGAAAACAAGTCACTGAGAAAAACTATTCTTGATTATTTAACCCTATATTCTACAGAATATAAAATTGGTTCAACTTTTTCATGTTGATTCATTTTCTGGCAAAAAATCATCTCTTATCAAGGTAGCTAAATTATACAATTGGCTGTTATTCTGAGAATACAAGCCAATATAGTGTTATCGATAGCTGAGGTCATCCATTAAATACTGTCGGACCAACTTGTAAGTGCCACTGCGGCCTGTGCCAGGCGTCCAGTGGAACGGGGTCCTACCCTTGTCTCGCTTATCGACAGGTCCCTATCGATTGTCGACTGTCGACCACTCACACAGTCACTTCTTTCTGTCCCAAGAGATTCAGATACTACTCTCTATAAAATGTTCACGTCAACACATCGGCAATGTTTCGGTAAAACTGTGTTAGATGATACGCGGAGAGGCCATCTTGCCATGTAGGAGATCGTGGGAAGAGACACAGCAGCAGCCCAAAGCAACTCACTCATCCCCCAACACGCAGTTTGCTTGCTTCCAGTCAACTTGCCGTTGTTTTGCTCTTCAAAGCGGCGACTCACTCCTCCACACACAACGAGCATGTTGACACAAACACAGTTGACGTCTTTTGTGCCCATGACAAAGCCATCATCCGTCTACTACACATATTGCACACAATCGTTATCGGAATTTCAGAGTAATCAAAAATCTCAAACCAACTTTCAAATAGAAAACAGGGTGTACGCTGGGGTATACTTCGGGCTTACCGGAACAAGTTGCCAGACAAAGTTTTGTTGAAAATACTAACTGATTAAATTTTTGAAAATAGGTAAGAAATAAATTGTAATTGAAATTTGTTGCCAAAAAAATTCATACAAATCCTTACAAAGGCAATTAGAGTTAATGCAAGTTCAGTTTTTTTGTACAGTAGGCAATATAAAGATTATACAAGCAGTATGAACAAGACATTAACATAAGATGCCAGATAGTGGGGAAGATCTCTTCCTCCAACTCCTCTAAAAAGATGGCTACAGAGAAGGCTTAAAGATTGTTGAGAAGACCTCTTGCTCAACCTCTCTCTGAATATCTCTATTCAGAGAGAGAGAGAGAGGAGGAGGAATACCTATCTATGTAGATAGGTTACATGAGATTAAGAAGACTTATAAAACCTGACTAAATGCAAGAATAATGAATCAACCGTCTTAGAATATTGTTGCTGTAATCTTTCAAAAAATAGTCTCTTTCACTAATCGAGCTCTATAATAGGAGCTCAAGAACTAGGGAACTAGAGAATACTATAATGTATTAATAGCAAACAAGTATACTTCAAGCTATATTATATTCACCCTAGACTCATATCAGCCTGAGATCTTGACAGAATGAAATATCTATCTCCCCCTCAGTTTAATTTATTCGGCAATACGTTATTTCACTAAGCTGATAGAACATGAATCTGTTCATAAGATAGCAGTTGCCATACCTAAAAGATTTTCCAAATATACAATCTCCTGCCATGCTTGTAAATAATTATTTCCACCAAGTGAAGCTTCCCACAAATAAGGAAAACTGATGCAAAGCCTTGATGGAACATACAAGGAATATACAGTGTATGCTGAAAATGTTCAACATCCAGTATGCAGCTTACTGCTATCACAAAAAACAGGCGCAGCAGAAGTTGTAGATGTAAGGAGGTTGAGGATGTGAGAGGAGTGTGTGGGATGTGTTAAAAGGAGAGATGTGTTGCAGATACCAAGCAAGGGAAGGAGAGAGAGAGAGAGGAATGGATGCTGGTGAGAGTCATTTATGGTTGTGAAGTTAGGAAAGTGCCTAGCGTGCGAATCGGCACTGCATGGGCCAAGTCGCCGTCACATTAAATTGCCAAACTCTCTCGCCGAGGCAGGGCAGGCCAACTGTACAGTGGGGCACTGGGGCTACACGAATTGCGTAGTGCGCCATCTGAGAAGTAGAAGAGGCAAAGTGCCACCGAATTTGCCTACCACCCCCTCCTACCCCCTCCCCTCACTTGCTTCTAATTGAAAATTGCTCACCAAATATACTGAAGTGAACAGTGTTTGCTGAGAATGCATGAAACGAGTTGCCGCTGGATTTTCCGATATCACATAACGAGTAGAATTCCAGACCTACTCAAACACAAAGATCAAAGATAATTAATTCTATCTTAAGAAATAGAATTGACTTTGATCGTAGTATTTAATATAAGTATGCAGTATTCATGGATGATGATTGATATATAGTATGGGAGTTATATGTATAATTTACTACATCTATTAAGCTATGTACTAAAAAAAAATACTATATCTATGTACTATTCATGTATTATAATTCACTTCAAATTATATATTGATATGATATAGAATAACCAGGTTACCAGATATCGGAGAGAGTTAACATCTCTTTGATTAATGAAAAAATGCTGGTTTCACTAAATTTTCCAGTAAACAAACGTTGTGAAACTATAATCTTGAAATTTAGTCTGAGGCTCTTTCTCTCTTCCCTCTATTATTTTTTCAACAATGTTTTTCTTATTAGCATATTTAACAAGAATGTGCAATCCAGTTTTTAATAAAATTGAATGTATCAAAATTAATAAAAATAAACCAATTTGGCTAATGTTTTTTTCAACCAACAAACATTTGAAGAATTAAGTGTTGGAAATCTAATGTGATTATGAATGAAAACTGAACTTAAGTATAAATTTCACTTGGGTACAGAGTATGAACTCAACGTTTAAAAATGATTGAAGGGTTCCAACTAAAAGAACTAATTTACCAATCAACTAATTCTTTTAGTAATATTGATCGATTTATGGAACAAATTTCCATCATGATTCAGTATTTGGTTATTGAATACTTGGTATGAAAGTTATAACTACTAATAATTTCAATAATATGAAATATTATTGAAAATTTACAGACATAATAATTATTGTGTTGATAACGATGAAAAATAGAGTTACATAAAATTTAATATACATTATTTAATTTAATATACAGTATATTTTAGTATTGCGGTGTGTAGTATAGATCTAGGCATTCTATGTGTTCTCAAACCACCTTTTTTTATGAATTGAGTGTACTTTGATGCTATTCTTGGAAAGAGGTGTATGTTTTGGAGAAATAAATAATAGTTCAAACAAGAAGCATCCCCATTTCACCGTTGCGCCATGGTAACAGTCATGTTGCATGCACCGTCGCAACCACGGGCGCTTCATGATTTTCCCATCAAATAAGGAACTGTTCAAATGATTACATGTGGGAAAATGAAGAAAACAAACCGCAGACAAAATTATTAGTACTGTTCAAACGAATGTCGAGTATTTTCTGAGAAATGTCAAGTGTGAGATCACAAGAGTTCTCTCCTCATGTTTGAGTAAATGCTCTCAATGTAGACACATGCATGACAGACAGAATATTGTGTTTGGTTTTACTGTGTTTAAATTGAAAACACTCGAGTACGTATTAAACGAAGGCAACGCTCAACACTGAAATTCCAATTATGGTCCGACGAGAGAAGTTGACAGAAGTTAAACTGACTTCTGAAAGGAAGAACAGTTCACAACTCATCGTTTGTATCTTGAAGTTTACTTCTTGCCGTATTTTCCACATTGTATAAAATATTTGGGCTTACTTTGACGTTTGTATCAGTCAGATTCACGTGTTTCTGAATTTTGAACTCATTATAATTATTCTGCTTACTTCACTTTCAGAACAATTTCGTATAACTTTCAAAGTTGTAACTTTCAGAAAGACTATCCAAGGTGCGTCTCTCAGCCTTCTTCTTCATGTTTGAGAATGAGAGTATGATCTGTATGTATACAGTTACAAGTATAAAAATCGCTTCAAAAATTGCAATTTGATGGATTTTAATTATTTTCCTTGAAGTGACAAAAAATTATTCATCAACACTTAATCCCCATTATCACCTACATTCCGCAATTCCCTATAAAAAATCCCATGGATTACCTTCATTGAATTCCAATAAAGATCTGAGGTTACGAACATAAAACCCACCTAATTTTCCCCGAACTGCTGGGTTGACGTCTTTTTTATAGCAGTGGCTGCACATTCATTTACACTGCCTCCCCAGTGACCCTCCGAGGGTAAATTAGTTTCAATTTATTACAATATACGATGCCAGCCGTATTTTATTAAACTCGTTGAAGAATGCCTTCATCATACCTGACTGTCATTATAAGTTCCCATGTGCCGTGAACAGACGATAAAGCTGCGATTTATGGCGCATAGGCCACGTACACATCGCCCTTATTATGAATGTTTCAAATTTTAGCTTCCTATTTCAACCAGTATTGGTGTTCGACCAGTATTGTACCTGCTAGGTTTACAGAATCGTTAACATCTTTCTGAATTTTCCTTCCCAGGAAAGCAATAATACAAGATGGTATTGAAGAATTAAATATGAATAATATGAGAATAAAAAATATGAAAAAATTTTATATGAATAACATTCACTGTTATTTTTATTCATATTATGCACTTGATAATATTATTTGTATTATTAATAGCCTCTTTGAATTCCTAACTTTCTATTATTAGATTATTATGAATACTCATGAATGTGAAATAGGTAGTAGTATGAAAATCTTCTACAAACTCTTTCTACTCATTATAAACATTGATTTCCAATATATTTGCCTCCAAACATGACAGGTTCTCATTTATGTGGAAATAAGTAAGCTCTAATGGCCCAACACTATCAATAATAACTGAATATGTCAATATTGAAAATCGATTTTTCTGTTATCGAAAGACACAACAGTATCAATTTCATGAAATCTTAATTTTTAAATCAATTTCATATCACGTTGATGGAACAAATGAATAATCAAATTCTTCAATTTGAAATGGAAAATGCAAACATTAGTCATAATGTGTATGCTGATTCCAAAAGCAAGACGGTTGAAATCATTTGCTTTTCTTGGAAACTGAATTATTTCTCCAATTTCAATGGTGAAGATGGACACAGATTTTTATTTAATCCAAGGATTATTTCAATATAAAAGAAATGGAAAGAGGAATTATAATGAAACTGTTGACAAGCCTAGAAATGAAGAATGAAAAGGATAATGAGAAAAGGGAGAATCACTGCTGTCACTGGGAGTGTATAAAACAGAGAATCTTTATGGTAATACCTCAAGGGATAAGAAAGATACGCTGTCATTTTGAAAGAGCGAGAAAAGCAGTATCCACCATAATACTTTTTCTAGCCTATAGCCTACATCGTCATCCCCCACACAAAAGAAAATAATTCTCCTCTGCCAATGCTTCCACAAACCCCACTAATTTTTTAGGAGTAAAGAACTCTTTTCACACTTCACAATGGCAAACTTAGTTTCTCTTTTTTCATCTGACACATCGTAGATAGAGAGAGAGAGAGAAGAGCTGCATAGTGGATGAACAAGACAAGTGTTGCAGATAGAGTAGCCAGTCTGTCTCAGTTTATGAACTCGGTTGCTGATCCCAACACAGCTTTCTTCAAAGGCGCCCCTATCACCCATACTATTCACACAAATAAAATAAACAGTAGAAGCTCTCCAATAAGCTTTTAATCAACCTTATCCCAGTGAGAAGTATAGCCCATATTATTAGTTCAAATTCACATCAAGATGAAAATGTTATTGACAATGAACTATGATTCCACATCTCATAAATTTGTCGAAAATATCATCAAAATAATATATCAATTACCTTCAATTCAGAGAAATCTACATTAGAGGAAATGACTGTAAACGTATCTGGCATGTTATACTAGTGAGCCCTAGCGCCCACTGAGGTGGAGTAGCGATGGAGTGGCGGTGGCATTATGTTACTAAATGAAACAGCGCACATCACCTCGATGTGCGCTGTTTCATTTAGTTTCATATGTTTATATTTAGCGTGTTGCCACGCCATCGCAACTCCACCTCAGTGGGCGCTAGGGCAGGGCTGAGGATTCAATATACTGATTACAACAAAAAAAAAACTTGAAAAAATAGAAAAATGACTGATACAGTAATCGAGCAAACAAAGCATTATGCTTAAACTTTGTTACATATTTTTCAAACATCTGAGTACTATTATTAAGTATATTTAATTTCTCATAGTCTTTTATAAGCTGAATAAAAAACAAGTACTTTATCGAGATTAGAAATTAACAATGAATGTAGCCCTAGATCCAACAATTTTGTAATTTTAAGTTATAATCTAGAATTTTATTGAAAATTGTTTTGAAAATGTATCATCCATGTATTAATTTGTTTTATATTCTCTGTAGAATAGATATTATTCCTGATACGAATTTTTCTTACTTAATTTACAGTTGTACCTAGCAAAGGTATTACACAATCCATGTTGATTGTGAGACTATGAAAAAAAAGTGAACAGAATTAATTTAACTATTAGCTTTTCGAAATTTCCGCAGTATCGATAAAGATATACCATGGATTACCATGGAGTTGAAAGAATGAAAAATGACAATCCTAGAAACAGTAGTTGCTTTGTAATAAGAATACTTAACCTGAACTAACAAGATTTGGATCATCTGAACAAAATCAGGGCTCGGTTTTTGAACAAAAAATAGTGTTGGCAGTCTACCATTTCAGAGAGTGAACGAAGCCAAATGACGCTGTAAGTTTATGACGTCAACCATGAACTATATATAACACTATTCAATTACACCCTATATGGACCACATTTAAAACAACAGAGTTGTTTCTCCACATTGGACCAGTTGGTAGACTTAGTAAGACTATTAAACAAGATACTTCTTCCCATAATCAAAACAGTATTAGAATATAGACTTTATCAATGAAACAAATTAATCAACAATAAGCAACTATCGTATTAAACCATATAGCTTAATGGACCACATTTACATCAATATAATATTGACTTTACTATAGAGCTTTAGCATAGAGTAAGGTACAGTAAGAAAGATGAAGTACAAAATATTTTAAAATGACATTTTGTTTTTTAATATTTCAAAATTTAACGATTCCCCGGTCTACCGACTGTGGCGAAGATACAAAAATACTAACACTAAAACTGACAAGAATAGAATAGGAATATCACAAATTCTCTCAAACTGCTGACAAGTTTTATTGGTTGAAGAAAGATTCAGTTCCCATTGAAAAAGTATTGAATTGTAGATTTATAGATTATTATATAGTTGAATTGTGTTGTAGCCATAGTATAAATTCAAGCAAAAAACAGAACGGATTAACTTAGATTCAGCAATTATGTATCCCTTCATTTACCTTATTGAAATCCTAGCTGAAGCAAAATTTGACTCAACAATACATAGTGCTAGACTACAAACCTTATCCTTAATAAACATTTCTCGAAATCATTTTGCTCTACAATTTAAAACCTTATTCTTAATGATAATTGTTAAAAATAATTTGACTCTAGGAAAAAACCTTGAAAAATGTTTGAAGTATTTGGTTGTTTCCAGATATCGAGACCATTTACTCAAAACATTACTCAAGATAATTTATAGTTCTAGGATCAAAAACTTTATCCTTATAATCCATCATTGTCAATGACCTCAATTAGCCTAAATCGAAGACACCCAGCAATATTGATTGAAATCCCAGGTACAGTGTAATTTTAAAATTGGTTTTATCCATGATCCCATTATTTCACTTTCAATTTATTGACTCATATAAATTAAAATTTTTGTAACGCAACGTAAGTTCTTGAGACTTTCAATATGTTATTCATAATAAAATCTGGTCATTCTCAGTATTTTTTTCTATTTTATTATTTTCAAATTAATTTCAACAGTTTTGTCTACTTGTATATTTGGAATGATTTTTATTATGAGTTTATTGCTTTTTTCTTAAGGATAAGCAATCCAACCACATAATATGGAAGGACCCATCAAGCCTTCAACTTTCAACCAAAATCTTCTCCTCTGTCATGCTTTGATATAACAGTACAGAAACTCAATGCTTACTATTAATGCAATATTTACCAATTCAAGCTACAAAACTGATGTGTTGAATTGTTAAAAACATAAATTAAATATTAAATTGCAACATAACAATTGTCCCCTTTCATTCATGATCACTGCCCTGAATTTACACCAGACTACTAGGATATAGAGAGGTTATAAAGAGAGTATGAGAGATACTCTTGTCAGTGGGCCCAGAAGCTTCACATTTCTGAATAGAATCCATTTCGCGTTCCACGCGATGTATTCAGTGCATTACCAGCGTTTATTACAGCTTGGAGCCTAATGAACTATCTTACTCGCGTACCTTTAACCATATATACCATATAGATATACAGTACTTGAATTATGAGTCCATCTAAACTCAACAATAGTTCATTATAAATTTCACCTACTAAGTTACGCCTCATGCACTTCGTAATAGCATAGATTAACCATGGTTCATTCTTGTATTATTCATGGTGATGAAAAGTCAACTTTCATCGAATAAAATAGAACAACAATGATATTCTGTGGTAGAATACCTACTAGTTCACAGTTAATCTTTTCTATTGTAATAATACATCAAGAGGAAATTATGAAATTTATCACATTCATATGCATTTATTCTTCAATCCTGTCCATCATAAAAATCATATAACGTAGGACCAGGAAATACAATAGAAACTAAATAATTGAGCTTTAAAATTGTAGAGAATAGATAAGTCTGATTGAAACCACTTTCAAAAACCAATGGATGATGGACAACCGAGTAGAATGCCATTAATGATCAAATTAAATGCAATTGATAACAATAATATTAAAATTAATAACATTAAATTTATCAATGTATGAACAATGTAGTTTCCAATTGTGGTTACAGTATGTTTCTACATCCAATGGATAATATTGTTGAAGATTATTATAAAAATTTAATACTATCAAATTGTTATTTGAAAAATTTAATACTATCAAATTGTTATTTGAAAAATATTGGAATAATTGATTATTTGAGAGTAGTATTCTAGAACTGGAGTACAGACTGACTATTCATTTTTCATTCACAAAAGTGGACAATGTAAAAATGTTTAAAAAATAATAATAAATAGATAAAATAATAGGAAGGAATGCGCCAAAAGCTTTTTAATATAATAGATATCAATCTTAAAATCTGAATGTCAACAGCGGTCCGTAAGTTAATCTTACGTGCTGGATTGTATATTCTCATTCAGATTAATTTTGTTTCGTTTATTATTTTGTACAATAGTGTATGGTTGTTTTTCTGACATGTTTATATATATATTTGTATATCTGGTATTGAGAATAAAATTCAATTCAATTCAATGTTCTAGTCGTAGTGTGGTTTCCAGTACTGCTATCAGTGAAAATGTTCCACATATTCAAAGCGAAGTGGGACGTTACTTTAAGCCTAATAATTAGCGAGCAGGAATAGCGATAGAGGCATTTCATCTTTGTTGGGAAGAGAATGAGAGCCGAGTACTTTCTGGTGGTGGAAATGCTTGAAGCAACTACCAACTGCTAACAGCACCATACGGCAACACAGAATGAATAACACCAGCACCACTGAGAAGATGATGATAAGACGCTGATTGCAAATGCGGCTGCCGCCTTTGTGAGAGGCACCCTTCTAGATTGCCATTCTCAGCTGACAACAGAGCCGAGCGTCACTGCTCTGATAAAAAGAGAACGCCAGACATCGATCCGACATTTGACGAATCAGCGACGACATCTGATTGCACCTCAAGGCTTCAAGGGTATCAGTCACACTAACCTGGTTTTGATTTATAGAGTTAGGATCATTAATCACGAAATTCAATCATGAAATATTTATAAAATAATCAATCAATCAATATTTATTGCCAAAAAGTAAATTGGTTAAAAATACAACAATAATATTGGTTAACAATACAAAAGTAAAATTGGTACAACATTAGCATAAAATACAAAATAAATAATTACCTTGAGAATAAATTTTGAACCATCAACAGTATTGTTAACAATATGGCACTACCGGCAAAAGATAATCTTGTGCGCCGGTAGTGAGGTCAGAAGTCACAAAAATTTTAAACTAAATGCATTAGGCTTCTGCAGCATTTAAAAGAATTTGAAAAGCAAATAATGAATTGATAATTCATTAGAAGCCAAATGAATTAAATCAATCTTTAAATTCAATTCTAAATTGAATTTGAAATATTAAAATTTTAAAAATAATAAAATAAAAAACTAAAATCAAAATTAAATTGAATTAACAAGTGTTTAAGATTCGCAATAAATAATACAATAACTTTTATTACAATAACAATTTAGTAAATTAAACACATGTAATAATAATAAATTAAGTTACTCATGAGGAAACCCATACATGAGCAAAGCTAAGCTTGTGCGCTGATGTAAATTTTTATTAATCTCTTATTTACCTGTACTGTATTTAGGGGTTAATGCTTCTGGAGTACATAGATATAGAACCAAAAAGCGTTGAGTGCTAGAAACTAATCAGTTAGCTACAACTGATTCAAAATTGGAATGAAACTGTAAACAAATCAGTACATTTTCTCAATAATTAGTTAAATAAGAATTAATGGGAAGCTTTCGGTCAATGAATGAATTGGTGAAGAAACACTCAATTATTGAAAATAAGTTGTACCAGGCCAAATCATTTTAGGCCTACATAACAATTACAAAAAAAAATTCAAATTTGAAAAAATACTCATTTTACTGTATAATATTGCACTTCATTCTAATTTATTTATTTATTCATTTATTTATTCAGTAATGTACACATAATACTTAATGAAAGGTTCAACAGGCTTAAGCCCAAAACTGTCCCTCTTCAAATTTAGAAAAAAGTCCAAAATTTAGGTTATGATGATCCATATCTTTGTAAGTCACAATTTTTCACTCAAAAACAAAACACTTGAGAAATTTTGAATATTGCAGCAAATAATATTTATAATTCTCATAATATGAATATTTTTTTACGAAAATTATTTTACCTCTGTATCTCTGTCCTTCCGTTGATTTGTACCCCAATAGACGAGTTTCCACAGCCAATCAAGGACAGTGAGTAAACTGAATACTCCAGTCAAATTTTCAATTTAGTGAGACAGTTTTGATCTGAAGATAAGCGTCCAACTGTGACAATCTATTAATGATTTGAAGAATATTGTTAACAGAGGTCAATTTCAAGCAAATATTCAAAAAACCTGCTATTTTCCGATTCAGCTGAAGCTATTTTTACAGCTCGTGATACATGCTTCAACTTTAAATTTGGAATGTGTATATTTTATTTAGCAAACTATTTTATGTTTTTGTACATTGTACTGACTTGAACATGAAGGGTATATTGACCACTTTCAATTTTTCGTATTGTATAAATAAATATATTAAGTAATAAATACTCTATCAAAAAACTATTTCTCTAGTAGGCTGGCTACCCAGTTCATCTCAAACCCAGTTCCTATCATTTTATACCTCTGAATATATTTTTCCTTTCTAAAATCGTCTTTATTATCTCGCCTTCATTACTTGATGTGGATCCATCTCCTGTTTTCACTTGTTCAAAATTACTAATTTAAAACATTACTGTATTCAGAAAGTGAAATGTTCTCATCTTTATTATTATCTTCATAATTTGATACTCTGGTCATCATCTCCAATTTATCATCATCATCATTATTAAAATTGTTTTTGTAAATGTTATGTTCTTGTACATTGTACTGGCTTGAACATGCAGGGTATATTGACCACTTTTAATTTTTCGTATTTGAAAAAATAAATAAAAAATAGTTATCCCAGTTTTATGAAAAAAAATACATTTGGAGTTGTAAGATTCAAATTCCCTAAACAATCTTGGTGTTTGCGATTAGAAATGTGCGATGCCTGATCACAAATGCCTCATCAATATTTCAGATGAACCCGGCCGGTGTCAGAGGGTTTTGATGAATGTGAACGGGTCGTGGCAGTGTTGACACTGGCTGCCGGTCGCTCGTTGTTGACTTGTTCCCAAATTGGGGTTCGATGCTAAGCAATGAAAATCGGGGCGCGAGAATAAAAACTGCGCTGCCAATGGCGTGAGGCGAATGTCGTCGGTTGAACGCCACCCCGCACACCACCAACCACCTTAATTGAAATCTGAGCCGCAATCGCCACTCTGCCCACATATTCAGCCAGGTCATCAAACTCTCATCATCAGTGAGTGTGTGAGGTGCTTCTCTCATTCATAGCCGACTGCCATACAAAAAATCCATTCAGCGCCCCAATCAACGCACCAAACTCAGCCACTCCATTATTGGCAACAATCGAGATTTGTCAAGTTTTCCGAACTGACTGCTGATTGATCATTCATGTTGTTGATTCTGGTAAAAATAGATTGTCATCAAAAAATATTTTTGTACCGTGAGCAATAATGATAATTGTTGTTTTTACACAGCTGTTTCATATAGCTGTTAACCCTCTGTTGTGAAAAAAAGGAAGAAGAGGAAAGAAAGAGGAAAAGAGAAAGTAAAATAGAGGGTTGAACTGAATCATGTTCAAGTAATTTCTTCTCCATCAAAGAAAAAATTCGTACGGTTAGAGATTGATTCACTTCTCAAAGAGAATAGAATAGAATAGAATATGTTTTTATTTTTACCAGAAACAATAATTACAAAATACAAGAGATTAGAGAAGAGATTAGAGATTTGCTTCTCAGCTAGCTTTTTCATCTAGAAAACTAAAATTGAAGCATTAGAAAAATATCATCAAGGAAGAATACTGTTGTAAAGAGTTGTAGGTATTATTTTGTATTTTTGGATCAGTGCAAGAGTAATTTATAGCGTCTAAGTGGATTAGAAGAAAGGAGAGAAATGAGTAGGCTACCTTGTTCTATGATTGCAGCGTTGCAGCGCCTTTTGGACAACCGCAACTCTCCATAAAACGTTATTACTCCATAATAGTGCAATGCAAAGAAGAAATAAATTCGGAAAGTATATGGCGCAATATGAGTTTGGTGTTGAAAATGGAATGGGTACAAAAGTGCAACGGCTTGCGGTAACTGGCCAAAAGTACCGTGAACAAAGGTGGTCAAAGAGGCTGAATGAGTTGTCAATGAAGAAGAGAGCAACAATAGTTGCTCCGAAGAGAGCAACTCTCTCCCTCTTAATAGTTTCCTTTTCCCCCCCAAGGCATCACTCGATCTTGCCTCTGACTTTTCCGCTCTAGGTAGCTGCGGCAGTTTGAATTATATATTCATGAGTTTCAATCTGAGTGAAAAATACTGCCATAAATAGGTTCGTGCTCTCCTGCCCAAGCACCAACATCCTATCCACTCCACCCCTGCTCCCGCTTTCTTACTTTACTGATCATCCGCAACAATTTGCCCCATCTTCCTATCACTTTTCCTCACAGCAGAGTCATCCAGGTAAACTTCAATTCCATTTTTCCAGGCAGAATTTCCCTCGTAAAAGTGAAGTGTCTCTGCATTCAACTAGTTTGTGCCGCCTTATCATCTTTCATGCCATTATACTGTTCAGTAAGATACTATCTGAGATGAGTACGGTAGCTGTAAAACTCAATGGCTTGTTAAATGTGATTTACAACAGCTTCAAACAATATTGTACAGTTCTGATTGACTATTCAACTTATAAATCAGGAAAAAACATGAGAAAAATATTAGTTCCTATTAGACATTTTACTGATTACCTATATCTCCTTCATAATGTAGAAACTATAAAGTAGTAAAAGCATAATAACTAGACTAATTGATAATTTCCTAGCTTTTCTTTCTTTTGGTCCAGAATGTTTAATTTGAACATTAATTTGGGAAATTTTGTTTATTAACGAAAATATAAGCTTTCTAATCACAATCGTTCTTTCTCTAGGTCATACTCTCAAGGAATTTCCAAGAATAGGGTATAATATAGAATAAAAATAAGGGGAGCATAAAATAAGGTTGATTATACAGAATACCTGCATATTGATGAAATATAAATTAATAAATGTATATTTTTGCAACAAGTCTCATTCCTCACTCTAAATCCATTCAATCGTTAATCATGAAACTATTATTCTTTTATACAATGTATTTTTTTCTTGATTAATTAAACTCATATTTTGTACCCAATGGTAGCACTATCATCTAATTTTATAGCACTTTATTGAAAACTTTATATAGTATGAATATAAGAAAAAACTTCAGGCCTACTGTCTGTAACCACTAACAAATGTATGAGCTCCCAGAAAAACTAAGCACTAGTTTATTTCCATTTACGGAAGTACGGCCACTTATTGTTCCACTTAATTTCCTGTTCATTTGTGAGTGAATTGATCGGCCATTGAATGAATTGAACGTAACAACGCCGGCGGCGGTCATACTGTGAGCGGCAAATTTGAATTCTTTGTGTGAGCTTTGTCCCCCACGCATATGCGATGCGAATGTCATTGATGTTTGGTGCATGTGGTCGAAAGTAGGAATGTACATGTAATGTTTAGTGATACAGATATAACCAGAGTGCTTAGTTCGAGCTCGAAAATGGCGCTGTACGACTACAAACTCAGTAGCCAACAACTTGTCACATTTCATTCTACATAGCATGCCACAGTGTGGCATGTGTATACCTCGCCGGCAACATGTGCGTCTGAATTTTAAATTATGCTAATACCGAAACACTCTACACTTTCGTTATCGCAACGCTCTAGCCTGCGCGTATGTACATATTTACAGTGTGCATACATCTACTACTTTGACACAACTAAATCGAACTGAATTATTCAGTTGGCAACTGATATCTGAACGTTCGCTACACACACATAGTAGCAGTCGAATTTTACAATTGTATGATCATGTTACAGATATAGCAATCAGCGAAATTTGATTAATATTATATTAGATAGGTATACATATACGTTGCAGAAACAAATGGTCTATATTGTTAGAATGAACATAATTTGATTGCTCTATTGTGGAACGGTACTGAAACAATCAGGAAGCACAGGAATGTACGGTTTTAATCAGAGAGCTCCAGCTAGATAATTGAAGCAACCACAAAAATAATTCTAAATCAAATTTAGTTTGTTAAAGAATAGAAATTCTTATGTATCAAATAGAAATTGGTTGTAGAAAACAAAATCTGCTAAGGATATTGCATTTAGGTTTGCAGCCACTATAGGTAGGCTTTCTTGAGAAGATCTTTTGGGTAAATTACAACATAATTATATTTTAACCGTGAAGACCATATCTTTCCTAGTAATATTTATTTACATTCCAGACAAATAGAAATCAGCAAATAAGAAGAATGACAACTGGGCAATTGTGGCAGGATAATAAAATAGTTGCACTGAAATTCTTTGCTAAACACACAAACACAACGACCGTCATCATAGTGATATTTTATTTTTTGTTAGCCTGAATTGAAAGAAAATTGCGAGACATTGGAACTTCATTTGAGAGAAATTATGAATAGCTTTCATTAAGAATAATTTATATCATCTCTATTCAGATACATAAAATGTGACATATTAAAACTAATTATTCGATAAAACAATTGTTATTTCCACTGTTTCTAATGATATTCTCTTCCACTTTGTTTATCAGTCCAACATTAAACTAAAATATCAGCCTGTGTCTTGAAATAATGCTCAAGCATCATTCCAACAAAAAAATAGAGACGTTCATCATAACTTTTGAATGCAATGAATTCTGGAGAAAAGTTGACCCATGACAGTGAAAATGAAAAAAATACGGTAATAAATCAATCGAGTGACATGACATAACCAATGAGTCATTCGGGAATTAAACTGGAGCAATTCAGAATCATACTCATATTGGAGTGTGAAGCAGGATCTCAAACCAGCTTCTAGATACAGGCGTACTATTTTTAAAGTACCTAGCGTGAAATTTTCAACAGTGAAACAATTAATTTACAAGATCAGAGCTGGATACTTATTTTATAAAGACATACTAAGTTACTTATTATAACGAAGTGAAGTAAAAAATTATTGAATTTCGCTAATCTGAATAAAAAGTACCGGGTTATCATAAAAGAATGGTGCGGTTTCAAGAGAATTTGGGCGATTTTCTGACAATCATTTGACGCGGATCAGTTCATGATTCCTGTCTAATTTATGTTGTTTGGCTTGAAAGCTGGTTTCTATAAAAATTCAATCTTCGCACCATTCTTTTATGATAACTCTGTATAACAATTTGAGACGCTAAGGGAGCAGATGACTTCAGACTACCATGAAAAGTACGGTTCAAACTTACACCATTGACTATTAACCTACAGTAGGTTAATAATCAATGCTTAAGCACTACAATCAATCAGGAAAAATTTCTAATATAATGATGATTTTGGGTTCAAACATAAAATTTACTGCAATGTTATTAAATATAAACAAAAATTCATCAATTTTTTTATAATTTACTCCTTTAAAAACGATTCAGTAAGCAATCCCTGGCAATAATGAGATAAATAAGCAAGCTGTAGAAAACGTTCACGTGTAGAAACGTGTATGAGTGTGAATAATATTGAATAAAAAGATGACACCTCTTCCTGGTCCATTGAACACTTTTAAGAAAAAACCTCATCCTACCTCATTGTGTTGATCCTGTTATATCCACACTCAAATAATATGTATTATTACAATAATAATAACGTACTAACATCACATCTTTGATAGACATTCGAGCTTCGTCTGAAAATACACAAGAGAATTCCACTAGATTTCCCTCAGGCAACATCTTGGTCAATTTAATTTTGTCAGGTGGATCTGCAGTAAGAATATGATGATCATTTCTCATCTTCTCCTTTTTGAGAAAGAGTCTAAATTTTACTACTCAAGTAGCCTAGAGTGGAATTTTGCTATATGTCCTTATTACAGACAAACGTTGAAAGCTCACAGTTTCACTTAATTGAGAATCAAGTAGGCAATATGTTCTAACGTAGCTTACAACAGCAAAGGATTGACTGAATAAAGAATTGGATTTATTCTGCAATATGAATAAATGAAAGCAAAATAATAATATAAGGCTTTCTGAATAATATAGCTTCTCTTCGTTTTGATAGTTCTTCAACTGTATCCAAATTTTTAGACCGAACATCACTAGTTGAAACTTCCTCAATCATCTTTAATCTCAATCATTTATTCTTTTTTAAAACTTTTCTGTTGTAATTCAGTTCACTCCACATAGAAAAATAAAATATTTGCACATCTAAATAGAGACGTGCACACTCTATTACTTAGTATATCATGAACATTATAATCATTACAAATGACAAAATATATCATTACTTGATAAAAAAAATTACATTTGGGTTGCCGAAACAAAAATAGCACAAGCCAAGAGTTTACATTGGCATCAACCTCATAAGAAAAAATAGTTCATTAATAAAGAAAGTCTTTAAAAGGTGTGACTTGAGTATTCTACAAGTTGAAACTAATTAAATTTTCCCATAGAAAATGGCAATTTTTTACGCTACTTCAGTTTGTCGTCTATCTCCAAATTTCTAATTAGTGATTTGTAAACTTCCAATGGGCAATCTGTATTTTTAATAAAGAAACTACTACATGAATATTTTAAGATAGTCATACATTTCTGCAATGTTCAAGGATTTTTTACAGGAAATCTCTATCGATTCTCAAATTCAATGAGCTTGTAATACTTCTTCACTGATATGACCACATGCACATGCATGAGAGAATTTTATAAATGATCAAAAAGTGTTGGAGATGAATGAGAATTCCAAGCGAAGCTTCCACATGGGAAAGGAAAACGCGCACAGGAGAGCTGCTCCAGTAATGAGGAAAAAGGAAGTATTTCTTTTGCAATTTGCACGGAAATGAATGAAAGAGAAATTATTCGATGGAGATGTAAATGGATCGACCAGGAGAGCATTCGCTTTGCGCTATGCGCATTGACTTCAAATAGAACTGAAGTAATAATTATTATTGCTACCAGTACGGTATTGTTCCAATGAACGAGTTCACTTTCAATATCTCCTTACTCAAAGCCTAGTACTGCCATCAATTGCTGGATAAATTTATTTCAAAGAGAATGTGGATTGAGAAAATTATTGAACCATCATAAATAATTTTATGCAGTGGGAGAACTCAGAAGAATTTTTCATCAGATGGTTGAGTGTATAGACCTATCCTACACCGTGTACAGTCTATGTATAAAGTAATCTGCAGTAAGGAGCTTAATTTGTATTATTATCAAAAGTTAAATGTATGTAATCCTATTATATTAAGCGAGCAATTTCTGCATGCTTATATTTATCTACTTCTGTATTTACGTATGTATTTATGTACTTATCTATTTATGTATGTCCAACGGATCTCGAAAACGGCTCTAACGATTTTGACGAAATTTGGAATATAGGAGGTTTGTGATACAAAAATTAGTTTGCGCCGGGTCTCATCCCTGGGATAACTCGCTGAAGGACCTAAAAAAGGAGAAATTGATCCTTTAAGAATCAGCTGACAGAAGAAAGAAATTTCCATCGGCTGTAAATGATGAGAAAGAGTGAGAGCGAGTGAGTGTGTGTGTGAGACAAGATTATTATTTCAGCTGCTGAGACAGTGACAGAGAATCAGCTGACAGGAAGAAACAATTTTCCGTCGGTTCTTGATGTTGTTGGTAAAACCAGCGGTTCCATTACTAGAATTGAGAAAAATATCGAAACACATAAGCTGCTCCTATTCCCCTTTTTTTCTGATTTTAATTTATCTACAGAAAATTAAAAGGAATTTGAAATTTTGAAAATATTCCATATTGTACTGTATTGTCATTTTTAAATTTGAGGCATGAAGTTAGCCATGTGATCTGTTTTTATTTATTTGAGAAAAATCGTCAAGAGTTCATCAAAACAGCTAACCGAAAAATAGTTATAGCAGGATTCTTTTAAATTGTCAGAAAACAGCTGATTGATGTACGCTCGTTTACTGACGTTAAATCAGCTGTTTTCTGACAACTTAAAATGATCCTACTATATCAACCCATATTATTATTTCTATGAAGCAAAATTATATGAGTGCGAATTTTCAAATGATATGCATTCAAACTTGATTATTCATAATATTTCGAAAGCTGAGATTGATCTTTTTATAGTGCAATGATGATTCAGTGCATAAGACTGATGGTTGTACTTGAAAAATTGTTTAATTTCATTCCTTTTTTCCTTTAAAATTTCCATTCCTGTGCCTTTGTAGGCCTACCCCCGAGCAGAGCTCGGTACCCCGATATTTTATTATGAAATAAGAAAATTAAACAAAAACCCTTTTCACATTCAGACTTGAAAACTATGTACACATTAGATGCCTATGACTTATTTTTATTCGTAGAATTTTTTCCCCCTAATAAATATTCCAGTTCCACCAACCTCCTACAATCATAAAGTTCAATGCTGAGTAATGTTTAATTTCAAGCTACTGGAGAGAATAATATTGGACTAGACACTGGGCTAGAGCACTTTAATGCATCAAGGATTGGCAAAATCACTAAAACCACAGTCGAAAAAAGTTTAAAACCCACTTAACTAGAAGCGATCACCCGTGAAATAGTTTCAGTAGCAACTGAAGTACCTCGCAACTATGAACGACATCAACCAGGTTCGACCTACTTCTTCTGTTACGAGATCATTGAGTTTCCTTTCAAGCTTTCAGATTTGTGCCCCAAAGGCAGGCAATTTGTGGTGGAAACTTTCCTTATTCACTTACAGTAGAGCTCCTGAATGCAGATATTCAGGTTCCATTTCAGAAACTTCATCGACCACTTGTTACAGACACCACCTTGACGAGTTCAAAGAAAATTTAGCTATCGATAGCCAACAATAAATCAAAATTCAGTCAAAATCTACTGCGAGGGAGATTCTTAGAGAACTGCCTCAAGGGTGGAAAAAACTTCTCCACACATTCTCCAGTTGACATGAAATAATGCCATGATGCTCAACAATGAAAAATAAATAATGAATATATTCCCAAATTCATGGAATAATTATCTGTTATTTAAGCACATAAAATTGAACAAGCAGATAAATCAAAGTCAAGATCATTTTTTGATCAAAGATGCTCAATAAAGTAGCCGAAGTCATTTATTAAATTCCATAAAATAGTAAAATTATCACAAAGGATTTACATTTTGAGAATATCTCTTTCCTTGATTATTTTGAGATATTGAAAAAAGTATTTTTTCTATTCAAAACGTTCCTGCTTCAATTCCTTGAATTGAATTGACTTGTGAACTTCATTAAAAGACAATATTCAACATTTAATAACATTTTTTCTTAGCTTTTAATCGACTGACATTATGAAATGAATAAATAATTAAATATGGATAAGTTAATGATAAAAATAAATGAATAACTTCTATAATAATCCAAATCTGAATGTAAAGTGTAGATTTGTTCTTTGATTAGTTAAATATTAAATTTATATCAGTGCTTGTTATGTGATCATTGACTATTATGAAGTTTTATATTTTTATTAGACCTATACCATAATAATCTACTATCAGCTCAACCCACTCATTTTTCCATCACTATTGTCTATTCTTTACAAATTCTGGCACATTTCCGTAAAGCTAGTAATAGTGGTTTAGCATGTGGATGAAAAAGACAGCTGGTGTGCGGTGTTTGCTCATGATCAAGCATATCAGAGTGGGAGGATCATTAAAGTTTGCTTCACCACAATTGCTGCTTCTTATCAATTCAAATTAACAATAGGTCTCATTAAAAACTAACTCTCTACTTGAATCAGCTCATTCTTACCACAGATGTAATGTGACTTTTCAAATTCACAGCAATTTTTTAAAACTGTATGAAGATATGAAGTAATGATTAAAATGTAAACACAAAGAGTTTGTCAATTCTTGTATTTATAAATGAATACTAGAAATATTCATAAGTGAATAGTAGAATTGACAAATTCTTTGTGTTTTCATTTTGATTATTATGGAACAGTTCTACAATCTCAATAGTGACTCTTTAGAATTTTTAGTATGAAGTTCTCATCCTAATGGGATGCAATTAAATTTAAATCCAAAAATGTATTAAATTTTTTGTATGTATGTAATATTTTTATTATATTTGTATCCATATTATTTATGGATGTACTTTTTTTTAATTTATTTCTCGAAGAATCTATAAGAAAATTATAAATTAATTCAAATTTATCTGTAATCATTAATACTTTGACCGCTCACTTTCAATTTATGATTCTACTTTATCATTTAGAAATATCATGGCATTCGTTTGATAATTTTTATAATCTCATGGGATGTCAGATTAAAAAAGATTGAATACAAAACAAATCAAACAAACCCCAATCTCATTTTGTACTCTGCTCAACGAGAAGACCACTTCAAAATTTTACCACCTATATTTCGTTTCAACTTTATTTGATAAGCTGTAAATGAACATTGAGTTTTGAGTATGTTGTACTGAAATGCCTTACAAATTTTATCTCAAATATATAAAAAATATATATAAATAATAGATAATATAAATAATTATCACAAATAAATAATAATAAATATATTATATATAATAGGGATAAAACAAGAAAGGACAGTTTTACTGTATGAGGACGGACCTAGGTAACTTATCCATTTCCCTTTACTTTCTGCACTCCATTCCTACAATACACTCAATAATATATACATTATAGAGGTTGTACTTCATAAAAAATCCAGTCATGCCATACTTTCCAGAACTGGATCTCTCAAATCAAAGTTTCTTTAGCGTAAACTTAGAAGATCTTTTGCGCTCAAGACTGGAAACTTCCCTTGTATGCTCCCTTGAGTGTAGAAAAAATGTCGTTGTCAAGACAATACAGATTCAGTTGTTTCTTTCCTCTTTTTCACAAGAAATTGGCCAAGATTAGGTCTCTCTTCTTCTGTATCTGGCGCACTTTTTACTTTCATCCACCATCACTCAACCTGGTACGATTCCTTCATTACTCATTCCCTCACTCACTCATTCACTTTCTGATTCATTCTTCTTCTTTTTTGTTCAATATCCACTACACTTCATCATTTCTTTCATGTCTGAAATGTCATTTCGCATCTGGCCGTCTCTTTCATCAGTGTAATTCGTAATTCAAATTTGTACCGCAGAATTTTGCTTGTCACTCTTTCAGAAGAGTCAAAGACAAGAATCAAGCCATAATGAAATAATATTAAGCAAAAAACAATCTTGAGTTGCTCTTGCCACACCTTCAATAATTTATAAGTAGCCTAACGAATGTCTCAACATGATGTATTCAAGAGAATGTTATGTTAGACCTTTGGTACTTTTCACCCTTGAATACTAAATCGAGGATATCATATCATAATATTACATCAAAGATAAACTTCATCAATGAACTATGAACATACAATACTAATAAACATATAAAGTGGAATGAGGTACATAATAACCCATTATCCAAAATAATCCAGATTTTGAACATTCTATAATAGATTGAGAGAGGAATCGATTCGGTACGATAACTCACTAGCCTACACACTATAATTCTAGTTTACAACAAGATTGAATATAGAGTAGTTTTTTCAGAGGAGAACTATGAATGGAAATAATCCTGGAATGAATTGATATTGATGTAATCTAGATACTAGAAGCTTCAACTTTGTGATAATGTTATTCCATGAATTAAATATAGCAATGAAGAGGCTCTCACAAGAGAATTTTGAAAGATTCCCAACCAATAATATTTAAGACAGCGCAATCAGATTCTGTTCCTTTCCAAAAACAAAATTATTCTTTCTTTTGATTGGAGTTCAGTTTTGAATTCAATACATCGATGCTTTGACAGATCATCATTCCATAAATAATTACTCGCAAAACCATCAAATCTGAAATTTATTGGTAAATATACATCTATTCTGTTATTATATTCTTGTATTCAACATGACATAAATCATGAATCATGAAAGCGCAGAGGATTAGGAGTAGTCTACAGACGAGTCAACCCGCAACATTATGGATGATTCAGTAGGAAAAGTCGAAGGAAGTGAAAATAGAATTTTCCTTTCGCCGGAGGAAAAGAGCAAAGTGGGCATATAACCTCATTACTGGCTTAGCGAATCGAAGATAGAAGATTTTTACGCTACTATAAGGGGAGTGAAGTGCATCGGAAGGACATTCTTCGAGGCTTTATTAACGTAATGGAGGAGTTAAAAAAGGTGTCTCAAGTCTGAGAGAATCCTATCTCCACAAGATCTCCTTGAGCAGAGAAATTCACAACTTGAAACTAGTAGAACACTTCTATATAAATTTATATAGAAAATAAAAATAGATAGAGCAAGGATTATTGCATTGAACGACTCTGAATATATTTCTTTTGGGAATTTCTCGACGCAAAATTACAGAGAAACCTGAGTAAATAAAAAATAAAACAAGCAAAAGGTCAGACTCTAATAAAGGCAATGGAATTTCCACTTTTTATACTTTCAAACAGGTAAAGTCGTTTTTTGTCGAGAAGAGCCCTACACAAATGGAAACTTTTAGTTGACAAAATAATCGGTATGTCTGGAATAAGCAATTGTTTCATGAATTTTCTAATGAAAAATATTACTGTTATTATGTTCAATAAATTATTCCTGTATTAGTGTAATATCAGGTGTAAATATAATTTTCAGTTTTAACAAATATTAAGGTTTATTTTAATTGGAAGATAAGTGATAAGTGATAGTAATGATAAAGTAGGTACTACTATAATACACAGGCGATGAGTATAAGTAGTACTACTAATACTATAAACAAAATAGTATACTATACAATGCAACGCATTTTTTTAGGAAGGATTCATGAATAAAAGGTTTTTAGAATCAATACAGTATGGAATAAACAAGTGAATACAATTTAATTTTTTAATATTTGAATAAATTAGGATCATTTCAGTTTGCATGTATGCTTCTCTCATCAATAAGAATTCATTATTAGCAGAATAGATATCGTCATGTGAAATAGATACTGTATATAGAGGCTGATTGAAGCGAAACCAATAATCTAAAAAAAGGTTAACTCCTGATCCAATAGCAAATAGCATTTTCAGAAAATCTTCAGCTCCCAGTTGATAGGGAGAAGCTTTACCTTGAGGAATCTTATTTACTTTTGTATTAATCCACAAGCTTCAGCTGATTTCACTCGCTGTCTCTTGAATGACAGTCAGATAGCTCTGTTCAGGAGTGTTATAGAATAGCCCAACAGGGACCAGTGAAATGGCCCATTAATGGAGCTTAATTATTCTTGAACTGCTTTTCTTGGATCGTTAATAAACTGCACTTACTCTTCTGTTTCCTTCTCACATTAATGTTTTTAACAGTGTTCTAACAAAATACTGCTGTAAGTGTACCATCTACTTAGTAGTGTTATAACCCAGGCCATTCCTAAAAACTTCAGGAAGCCGATCTATCTATATTTGAAATATTCTCCATTTCACTGTGTGTACTGTTTAAGAATTTATATCTGTGAATATAAGCAGTTGTGATACATGAGTGAACAAGAAAAAAATTCTATAATTTTTAGTTGTCATTGAAAAATAATCTAAATTTCAAATTAACTCACAGAAATGATTGATAACATTGTAGATAGGAGCTAGTTAAATAGTCTTTATCTCTACAGATTGTAACTCATGTAGTTAACAGAATTTCAAGTGGGAATGACTGGCTTTGAATTAAATAAGAGGAAAGCATCTATGTAAGAAATAGATATAATTCACAGCCGTGTAATGAGAGTTGAAAATTTATGAAATAATATTGAGATAAATTTGAAACGAGGTACCTATAAGAATACCTTGGGTATTCTTGAATAATTAGTTAGTACCAGTTTAGCAACGCTAAAATAAATCCATTTCAACTATTATTGAATATTGCTTGCTGATTTTCAAGTCAACAGTTCATTGTGCTTTATCAACAAGCACCTCATGGGATACAAAATTGAAGGAATTGTGAATTCTGAATTTTGTACTTTTATGACTTTCTTGTTCTCCTTTGCATGTACTGTATATTGTATTGTGTTTTTGGGGAAATAAATTTAATTCAAATTTAATATATCAATTGAATAACTTTTTACTTTTCACTTAATTCACTTGCATAACTTACTTGAAATCTGATTTTTGTAAGTGGAAAGGTTTTACCTATACTGACACCACAGTTTTTGATGGATCAAGTGATTAATAAGTAAATTAGAGTTTATTCATGCATATATTGCATATCCTACCCTATGTTATATAATTGTGAATGCGAAGTATCGTATCCATCGGTCAACTTATGAATGTGGAGCAAAACTTTATTAGCATTTGCCAGGCATATCCTGTAGTTTTGAAGCCATACAGATTTGAACTCCTTAACTGCTGAAGTATTGATTATCTCATATCATGCTTAGTCGTTGGCAGCTGCAGTTGCTGTGGGTCGCCCATTCTAACAATGTTGTATTTGCTAACTATAAGAGCAGGGTCCAAGTTTCGGAGACCACACATTGTTCAAGCAAACTATCACTAGATTACTAAGACTCACTGGGATCGGTTTCAGTGAACTATTCCCGTCCTCAAACCCGAACTTTATTTGCACTGTCATGTTGTCACACTTGATTACTGGCACCTAGATAGTGAGACTGACTTTTCGACAATGAAAAAAAAACAGAAAGAATATAATTTCATGTGAAAATATGATTTGAAAAAATAATAATTATTCATGAATTACTGGAAGTCACACTTGTATTTTTTTCTTCGATGGATTGAAAATGAACTTGAACACGTTGAAATTTAAATTACCTATTAAATTATGTATAATAATGTAAAGGAGAGAAACAAGTTACAGAACTTGAGATAAAGATCCATAATGTTGGAGAAGTGAGCTTTCATTTACAATTTGAATATATTATTTTGGGTACATCTGCAGTAATATAAGGAAAAAACCTTAAATAACTTATACTCTGGAATATTAGTAACATAAAATAGTTAAAGTGCGGCTTCAAAAATGCCCACCACTTAGGGCAAAACAGCTCGCCAAATTCAGGGTTAATCCAGGACAAGTTCAGAGTGGAATGATTTGATCTAGAGTATGCAATAATAATTATCACGTTCTCAAGTCTTATAATTCGTTTACGTTAACTTTATTTTTGAGAGGCAATATTCATGAAATTAATAATATCTGCTTGAATAACTTTACAAACAAGTAAACATGTGTAACTGGGTTAAGATCCTATCTGATGCCACTAATTTTAGATTAGAGAAGGACTAGTTATAATAAGGATTACTATTACCTATTCATTGTAATCTATTAGGGAGACTACAGCTAATGTTACATACTGTTTTCCATATGTATTTCATTAATTCCATGTAAGCCTTTGGAGGGGTATTCTAAAATTGGCATATATTTTATTAATTTCAGAGAAGCTATTATAAATAAATTTATTTCCTTCAAAAACTAAAATCTAAGAATACATTTATGAAAAATGTATTTAGGAATACATTTATACAAAAATTTAGTTTACTATAGAATTTAGAAAACTACACAGACATCAATAAAAAAGAAAATTAATGGAAATTAACCCACTCAACTGAGGAGATCCATGTACTGGAGTGGGACAGTGGGTGAAGTATAAATAAAAGGTATTGTATTTGAGTATTGTACAATTATTATCATCTTCTTGCAGCAGATCATTAAAGATTGCTTTAAATTCATTACAAGCTAAAAGTTTGCCAATAAATAATTGCATCTTGCTGCATATGATCTTACAAACAAAGTAAAGAATTTTATCACAATGAATTTTGTTTAAACAGGTTATTCGCACCAGCTGCACTGGTCCACTATCTAGACTACTCGACTGTGAATTTCATTTAAAAAGCAGCATCACCGAACATTTCTGATAAAAAAAAACAACAAAACTACATGCGACTCCACTCCGACTGTGAGTTTCATTCTAAGCAGCAGCATCACCGCACGTTTTTGCACAAAAACGCGCGCTGTCATTGGATTAGTCTGCATAATAATATCAATAACAGTCAGTAGCAGATCGGTAGAATGACAACTCAATTTTTTCCCCGTCTTTTTTGAAAACGCAAATTAGACGCGACAGCAGCAGCAGCAGAATAGGGCAGATCGCCAGTGCAGTTTTGGACCCAAAACGGGCGTGCCGATAATAAAACACACAGTGCAGCTCGGCGCAATCATAACACTGTAATTGAATTACGTGCTGCTCTTGTCTGCTCACTGTTCACCCAGCCTCGCCTTGTTCTGTTTAATCGTTTCAAATGCAATTAATCTACACATCAAGAGAGATACTACCGTGTACTGTCCTGCAGCAACAGTGCGCCCACGCTACGGTACAAGCCACCAGCTCAAACGAGCCGCGATATCACGTTGTGTGACTATACTATTCACAACACTGTGTTCATATTTTTCTCGCATATCACACGAATACTTGAGCAATATCAAAGTGTTATGACGTTTTAATGCGAGAAACTTCCTAGATGAAAACGGTCATCCAATAGAAGATAATTGATATTTTTGTTGTATTGTCACGCATTTTTTAAGCTTATTATAATATTATTGTTTTTATGAATTTGGAAAAAAATTGTTTGTCTGTCTGTCTGCCCTGGAAACATCCAGTCAGGTGAAGTAGATATTAGGCAAAAACGTAGTTGTGATTTCTCTACACAGATTTTCGTATTGAAAGCTACACAATACTCTTCTTAACCAAACTCTGAATTATAAAAATTATGTATAGATTTCAAATTGAAGTTGATACTTCCTATTTTAAATGTCAAAGAAGAATACCGGTATCTGAAAAAGTGAACAACGGATGATAAAAAATTACACAGAGACTCACAGCTACAATAATAATTCTCCAAGCAAATATTTTTAAAGTTACATTTTTAATAGAATCAACTAATTCCTGTCATTTATCATAGGAATGAAACGCAGTGGTCTACTTGCTACGTATATAACCAACCACTGACACTGTCAGTTGGTAACAGAATTCCACTACACCGCGTACCGTAGCCTACTTATCAACGCGATTGTCACATGAAATCACGCAAACCAACATGATTGTAGAATAAACGGCATTCAAGCTTGTCAACGAATCGTGCATTCTAAATCACGTCATTAGCATCCAAAATTATATTAAAGACGTAGCTTAACTGCCACAGAATATCATTATCAATAATGCTTCAGCTTTCGACTAGGTGTTTACTTTCTTTTTCCTCAGTCACCGAGTAATAATAATCTGAGAGGTATTGTTCAACCCATAAAACCTGTGACTTACTTTTTTTATAGTTAATTCTTTGAATTTTAAGCTATATGTGTGCATCCAAGCAATTATAGTGAAACTGTTGAACGTTTTTGATATAGTAGCGAATACGATTAATCATGAAAAATATTCGAGCGAAAAAGGTAACAGAATAATATTAAAAACAATGAACAATCATATGAGAAGAATGATTGGAGTTGTTATCAAGATAAAAGCAGAATATTATTTATGAAATCTTCATGATTTGTCAATAGAAATTGGATAAAATTCCAATACACAATCCCATAGTTGGGATTGTTGACAAAAAATTGGCAACAGAAATAAAAAGCCTGTGGAAATCAATTGATAATATAATTTAAATTTAAAAAAATAAAATTAAATAAATTTGTGATTAGGATGATATTTCATATTTTTTGTATAGTGGTGAAGGTTATACTGTATAGTGGTAGCTGAATAAAGAAGTGTTTTGAGCCAAATATTAATAATTTATTAATATTAAATAATGATCCTTTGAAAAAACCCTATGCTTATTAATTTTATCAGAAACAAGTATTCTCTATGGTATTTATGGGACTCTGACCCAACTATTGCCACTTCACAATAGATTTCAATCAAATATCTTCAATCAATATATTGAAAAATAATTTTCGAAATCTCTTGGGAAACATTTGATTCCAAAGGATTTATTAAACTAAGATGAATTAACTGAGATTCAAACCAACCTATTATTCTGTGCGTCGAATAATATCATATTAAATTGAATAATACTCACAATAAATATTTCTCTACTTGAAAAGTAAAAATAAAATATAAATATTTTTCAAAAATACCAAAAATATTGTTTTATGATAGGCTGATTAATAAGCAGTTGAATGAATTCATCAAAGGAATAATAAATAAATTATAAGGAAAAATGAATTATCAAGGAATAAGAATGAATAAATGTTTATATTGAGGAAAGAATCTGAAATCCCAAATTTTCCGTCAGGAAAATCCGTTTAGTATGGGAAAAAGTTGAAGATTTCTGAAGTGTGAACGCCTAAGTCGATAATTCTAATAAATCACCAACACTTTCCAAACGAATATAAAATGCGTATGCCTACAAAGCTATCAGTGCTGTGCGTTGATATGGTGTGATCAACCCTCACGCAGCCAGGCGCAAGTTATTTCAAGCACGTAGGCCTTTATTGAATATGGAACGTTCTCATGAAAAAGTCCTTACTCCAAGTATAAAGCTGGTGGATTAATTCCAGCCTTTCCAGCCTGGTAAGAATAAAGTTTCATAATGGTTGTGTTAGCTTATGTTTCAAGGGATGGATTATACATTTTTGTTAATAATCCACAGATTATTCAATCATTATATTCATTCGAAGACTCTAAGCCCAGAAATATTTATTTCCGTTTTCCTTATTCAAGGTATGTATTACATATTTTTCTCGTCCGCATATTATTTAATAATTATTCATTTAAAAGCTTTGAGAATCTAATGCTAGGCCTAGGAATATTTCCGTGGATTTATTCATTGAGAGTTCAGCTATTTATTCTTGGAAGATGAAATTATAACTTCAATGTATACATTATTTACTCCAACGTATTCACTCAACTCGACTATTCAACTACGGTATTGTGGTGTCACAAATATTTAACCATTACAAAGTTGTTGGTAATACAACAACTGCTTGACTAAAAGTTTCAATCTGATAATTATCAATCATATGATATCATTTTACTTAATTCATATTTATTTTGTTATTTCAAGTTTAGTTCCTATTCGAGCATTGTACTGGTGATTTGGAAAATATATTATTATGTCTTTGAATATGAAGTTCAATTTTATTTAATCAATTATAATACTGCTTCAAATTGGCATCCCGAACGAACCCACGAAAATAATGAAGCAAAAGGAATGAGAAACAAAAAAGAATCAGTGGACTTATTGGAGAACCTGTAAATAAGGTAAGATTGGAATTGATTAAACGATATTTGGATTTGAAGTTTTTTGAAGTAAAAGTAAACAATGCCGCCAAAAAAATGTAAGAAACAAAAAAGTGGAAGAAACAGAGAATTGTGTGTTGAGTGATATAGATTTACAAGGTGAAATGTTTTTGGTAAATGAGGAAAATTGTAAAGATAAGGAGGAAAGTATGGAAATGGATTTGAGAAAGAATGTTAACATAAGCAAAATGTTTGAAAATATTTTGGAAGGAATGAAAGGAATGGAAACAAATATGAAAGAAGAAATGAAAGGAATGAAAGAAGAAATGAAAGTAGGTAATGAGAAGTTAGAAAAGAATATGAAATTTGAAATGACAGAAATGAAAGTAGGTATTGAAAATTTAGGAATAAAAATGGCGAAAATGATAAGAGAAGAGATGAAAGAGGTGAGATCGGATTTGAACGAGATAAAATCAGATGTAGAAAAATGTGAAGATCAAAAGATAATGAAGAGTGAAGTTGACAGTTTGAAAATGAATGTGGAAGAAAAGATACAATTGGGAAGAATTGAGATTGATGAGATTTTGAAGGACAGTAGAAGAAAGAATAAAATTGTAGCAAGGGATCCTAGATTTGAAGATGCTTGTGGTGTTTACGATGAAAATAAATTCAAAACCAACTACAAGTTTTTGGACAAAATTCGTCGTAAGAAGAGAAAAATGCTTCAAAAACAATTGATGGATACAACTGATGCAGAAAGAAAAAGACAGATAAAAATTCTTATTCAAAGGATGGATAATAAAGAGAGAGAAGAAAAGAAGAAACAACTCAAAGAGTTGAAGGATAAAGAAGAAAAGGAAATGCGAAAACAGGCGGTCAAAGACGGAAAGAAACCAATGTTGTTTTCCATGACGAAATACTTGTAGAACATTCAGTTAAAGTAACGACTTGTATTTCACTGTAAATAATTAATAATATTACTTACATTTTTGGACACTATTGGGATGCATATAAAAGCATTAAAGTCTAACACTGAATCCTCATTTGCTGAACACCTGATAACAACAGGGCACAGTAATAAAAACATCCAAACAGATATGGAAATATTGCACACTCACCACAAAAGCCAGAAACTCAACACATTAGAACAATATGAAATATTCAAACACTACAAGCAAGACAAACCTAACATAATAAATGAACAAATCAATTTTAAATCAAGTACCATTTTTTCTTACATCATGGCCACACAGTCCAACCCCTAAAAACTAGCGCCCCTGACGGCTGGCTGATGAAGCTCCTCATCAGGAGTGAAATGCATCCCAATAGTGTCCAAAAATGTAAGTAATATTATTAATTATTTACAGTGAAATACAAGTCGTTACTTTAACGGAAAGAAACCATTCTACTGTGAAAAATCTGAGAAATGTTTATTGGAGTTGCTGGTTGACAATTATGAGCAGCTGAAGAAATCTGGAAAGCTGAACAAGCATTTAAAAAAGAGGATGAAGAAAAATAATTATAAAAAAAAAGAGAAAAAAAAGAACGAAGGAGGGAGAGATTTGTGGTGTCACAAATATTTAACCATTACAAAGTTGTTGGTAATACAACAACTGCTTGACTAAAAGTTTCAATCTGATAATTATCAATCATATGATATCATTTTACTTAATTCATATTTATTTTGTTATTTCAAGTTTAGTTCCTATTCGAGCATTGTACTGGTGATTTGGAAAATATATTATTATGTCTTTGAATATGAAGTTCAATTTTATTTAATCAATTATAATACTGCTTCAGTATTCAACAATTGATTATCCAATGAACATTTTAACAATAGTTTTTTAATAATAACACTATCCCAACGTTCAGTGATCACCCAGAAAAATACAGAATTGTAACTTTATAAAAAATTACAATAATAAATAATCAACTCTTTATAATAATTCAACCCAATTGTGAATTTCAATACATTTTCTTTCTACAAGATGCTTAAGATGCTATTTATTCCTGAACTCGTATTTATAAGGTTACGGATGCCAGATGGAATGAATATTGAACCAGTTATTATCATACATTGATAACTAATAAAAGTTGCAAGCTCCAAAAGAATTTAATTTCCATCCGAATTTAGAGTTAGATATTTTCAAGATGCGGAGCTCCTCAGACTTCTTAATAGAATTATTTCTATTTTCATCAATAATGTTACATCTGCAATCATGAAAAAAACGCAACTTTTTTGGGATGGTGCAAGTTTTTATGAGAGTGAGCAAACTTTGAGATATTTCTTGCGAGTTCAATTTTTTCCAAAAACAAAAAAAAAACAGGAATATGAAGGATATAGCAGACAATAGGCCAAGAGGGTTGACAAGCAGATTGGTGCAGGGTGAATGGCCAGCTGAGATTAATTTGTACGGCACACTTGATCACCCCCTAGGCCCTACACCCCATCCTACCAGTCATAGTCTCAATGGTCGTACTCTAATTCCCCCAAAATGACGACCCAAAACTGTCCCTCAAAGCCTTTTACCGCCCCCTCCCCTTGTAAACCTATGAATAATGACCACTTTATTGCAAAGCGATTGACCTTCGTCTCTTTTTTCAAATCCTTTGGCTCCAAAAAAAATTTATCCAAGCTTATTCTTTTTAATTCAGAAGTATTATTTCTAGTATCCATTATCCATGCATGCTCATGCTTTCTTACCCAGGAAGCAGCAGTACTTGCAAACGAAGCTAACATTATCTATTTCTATATTGATTAGGGAATATTTTTTTCTTTTCAAAAGTGTATTCAAGCAATTTATTATTTATTATAAAAAATACTAAGTCCGCAGTTTGAATGAACATGTTCTATGCATTTGCACTAAAAACTTGATGCTGATATTCAATAGTATGAACTCTATGAAAAGAATACTGCGAGAAATAATCTGAAGATTACATTGATATTTACATGCCTATTATCAAATTTTCTGCAAAATACATAACTAATATGTTGTAAGTAGGCCTACTACTGTAGAGTATTCAACACTACACCTATGATAAGTTTCTGTTTCCAACAAAACGTTGGAATTGGTATAAATAACAATATTCTAGAATTTTAGTTTTTAAAAAATTGTAAAGTTTATAATTCTTAAGAATTTATCAAATTTATTGAATAAAACATAAATATTATATCAACTTCGTTTGATGGACATGAATTTATATTCAATAACATGAATTCAAGGAATTATTAACTATCCATGCATCAAAATAATAATTATTATTAATAAAAAATAGTTTACAAAGTTTTTGGAATTTTTTCAATGGAACAATCATTTTTTGAGTAGTAACTACAGTACTGTCAGTGGATTCATGACAATATTACGAAATAGAGCAATCAGGATTTGAATTTTATTGAAATTCTACTTCACTTATAATGAAGTATTTAATGTTTTATGCATTTACCAAGCCCTAAATGCTTAATGCTGATTGGCTCCATGAACGCCAGATGAGTTCAGAATACCAAAAGGTACATTTTGACCACAATTAGACGCTATCAAACAAGAATCCAATCAGTAGAATAGCTTCCAATCAATGCACGAGCATCGGCTCAAATTAGACTCGATCAAAAGATAAATGCAACGTAGCTGATTCAGAAAACAGGAGTGGAATTGTACAGAAGAGAATTGATTTCAGCCGGGTCCAATCACTTTTTTCCTAGTGTATAAATGCACTGGAAATATCTTTCTAAATAATGATTAAACCTGGAGACAACAAAAGAGTTCTCACTCTAATTTACATCATTAGATCATCATGATCTGATCGTGATCATGATTTTACATCATAAAGATAAAAAATTCTGTAAGTATACTCATGAATTGGTTTAGAGCGATTCTTGGTATAACACTCTACTCTCTATATTCATCTATTAACCGGACTTACTTGAATTTTCTTACAAATTCAACAAAAATACCGAATTCAGAAAATACCCCCATTGACATAATTATGTAGTAGGCAGTAGGCGTACTACGTTTTTTTAATTTGGCAGTTGGCGAATGACTTTCATCCAACGTTTATATGGTAAAGGGTGATGTTATGTTGAATTTTTTCACATAAATACAGTATTTATCATGTAAAAACATATTTAAAAAAGAAATCAACAGAACATCACTCGTTACCATGGAAACGTTAAATGAAATTCATTTGCCATCCGCCAAATTTAATAATGCTACTATAGCAGTTTATGAATAGATGCTATTTATATGATAATACCCTATTCATTGGGAAACGTTGATGCTATATTACTTTTAATGTTGATGAAAATTGAAAGCTTGTGATTTCAAGTTCATTTTATGTAAATGTATTTTTATGTTTTTTTTTCTTGTCAGAAAGGGAAAAATTATGCTTATGTTATCCTAAGCTAATAACGTTATCAACGTTCAAAATTTATGTTTTTGTTTCTTGGATTTATCAGTGATAGAAATTATCATCTTGATTATAATGGGCACCCTGTTATTAAAGCTAAAAACTAATTAACTTCCTCAAAATAGTGTTAACTAGGCCTAATGTAAAAAGATTATAGGCTGAATGAAATACATCATTAAGCTACATGTACATACGCATGCTCTGGATCTACAGATGACTGGAGAAGTAGAAGACTTAATAAGTTGAGTAATTACCTAGAAGAAAGAGAAAAACACGAATTTATAAGAGTGAACATGAAAAACATATCTTCAAGAGAGTACAACTTCCTTGAATATTTCCTATTTGTACAGTTTTCTTCTAGTCTCATTATATATTTTCCTAATGGTTGCAATAATTTTCAACATCTTTGGAGTGGTCCGTAGCTGAGGGCAATAAGCGCCGATCTGATAATAATCCAATAAGTCACCGGGATCAATCTCAGTCTAAAGAACGGATTTCGACTACAAAACGGCCACTCCCGACTGCCTGAAAAGTATTCGTCATCTCTCATCATCATCCCTCTCATTACCAATGTACAAACCTTGAGCTCATGTGGGCATCACCCTCAGCAAAACTAAACAATCCTTGCTTATTAACTGTAGTAGGATGTAGGCCTATTACAGGAGATGAAAAGTGCGGTTTCAGAACTTGTTTTTGGAAAAGACGATGATAGTCCAAAGAAAACCATAAACTATTGTAAAGATGCAGCGGTTGTCACATGTTACATAGAACCAACACTTCCTCTTATAAAATGATGGCACCCATATAAACATCCATCTCACAGACTCACCATACTCTGCAAAACTTATTATCAGTACGGTAGGCCTACTTGCAATTCAATCGTCCAGGTCCAGTTGCACGAAAGTCAATTGAATTCAACCACCGTATAATATAATATCACCTAACAGAACCAATGAAATGAAATCCCTATTGAACCCTACAAGATGACGTTATCTAACAGTGGTTAAATTTAGCTGGCTTTAGTTCAATTGATTCAATGTGATGGGAATATCTTTTCTGTCTATATTATGGAATATTTCAAATTTCAAACAAATACCAAGAATTACAAGATACAGATATGAAAAAGTGAAAATTAAAATTTCTTGATTTTCTCAATCAATATAAAGTACCAATCAATATAATACCACCGAACGTAAACAATTGGTGGAAAATTAAAATTTCTTGATAATCAATATAATAAAGTTCCTCACCGAATTTGGTGGAATAAAAAATTCTCAACCTTTCCTCTCTTACAAATATTTTTCTATAAAAACATAGGCTAGTAAGTTAATTTATAACTAACTAGTTAGTGAGTATAACTTACTATAACTTACTGAGTTAGTTTATTAACTTAAACACATTTGCAAACTTATAAGTTTATTTATCTAAAGTATGGTAATAACAGTAACATTAAAGTAGCCGTTTGATTAGTCATACTGTATTTGATTCCCATTATAAATAACTTGATTTTCAGATCCATTCTATTTACCTTGAATTGAAAATTAACGTTGATAACTTTCAAGTCAATCACAACAATAACTGTATACAACCCAGGAGGGTAATCATTATTGCTCCACACCTCCCGTCATCAGTAGACTTTAGAATTATTAGAATAATTTATTATTCATATAATTATGTGAAGTATAACATCTTGCTTATCATTGATTATTCTTTGACAAGTTATTATGAATTTATGTTCAAATAATGTATGTTGAAATTTCTATCAACGTTTTATTAAATATTTCAATAGAATGGAAATAATTAATAAACCTTTTAATGTTGAGCCACTGACAGCTCACCGGTTTTCCAGTAATGGTGATCAGGACAGATAGAACTATCTGCACACCAACTGAACAACACAAAAACTTTTTATTTTATCTGAAGTCAAGTGATTCTAGGTGATAATAATTCAATATTGATTGATTGATTTCACAGATTGTAGTGACTCCATATCATTTCTCAAACCCACAATTCTACTCAGTTCACAACTTTCCATTGGAAAAGAGCAGTTCGCAGTTGAAAGCGGTTTATTGCTTCTCTTTTTCGCCGAATTCACAATCACAATGTAAACCCTTCTTTTCGACTGGCACTTCACAGGCATAATCCAATCGACAAACAAGCTGGGTAGCATTGACCGAGTCTAATTTTGATTTATTGAAAGTTCAGAGCGCAAGCAGAAGCCTATTGTAATCGGGCTTTCTCTACGACAGGCGGTTCCACATAAATAAACATTTCCGTTGATTCTAATACAGGAGAACGAAAAGCCCACCATCTGATCAATTATTTTCACTATCAGAAGTCCATCCCTATTGATGAAATTATATTATGAAATTCATTTTCCTATTGATGAAATTTGTTTTCAAGCCACTATCGATAAAAATACATGGTTAAAAATGTCGGTGCTTGATGGAATGTGTGGAAAGTCTCTGATCATTCTGGCAACTAATACTACTCTTATATTGCTTTCTCGTATATTCCAGTCATTAGACTAACTTACTAACTTACATAATTATTATGTAATAAATTATTTTAATTATTTAAGAATTAATACCCAAGTATCATATTAAAAATAGCAATAACCTTTGCTATTCAACAGTTAATCTGAAATAAAATAGTTATTGTAGTCATTATTATGAATAGAAATACTTAAAAACAATAGAATTTCTTGATAAAAATAGACAGCTGAAAGACAGAAACAGCATTGTGAATTCAAATGAAAGACTAATATATTTCAGTAGGATCACTTGGTGGACAGATTCGGATATAAGAGGGATAGGGCAGAATGCCAAAGGCAGACTCTTGAAGAATGTCATGCTTTTTGCCAAATTTCCCTGTTATCAGTATATGATGGAAGCTAGAATTAAAATCACCTTAAACAAGACATTATTGAGCTTACTGAATAAGTTGCCCACTTTTTCAATTATGCTTCTCATTCCACCAAGTTAGTAGGCATACCTACTTTCAAATTATATTAAGAATTAAGTGCAAATTGAAGACATTAGAACTCACACTAGAGACTCTTACACCTAACAAATCAACAAAAACATTTTTTGTTTATAAGTAAAGGGCAAATTTTGTGTGGTCATGTTTGTGCAAGTTTCAACCTGTCGAATGCTAATAAGTTATTGTTTAGGGTCTCTCACAGTTGATTTCATGACTGAGTTACTTTTTACATAGCCTGCTACAAAAAAATTGCGGTGCACCATCCAGCTAATAGCTATTCCTAAAAACTAACTTCAAATCAATGACTACCGTAACTTATTTAGTTAATGAGTACTAGATAAAATCTACACTATTAAAAAATTGCACATTAAAGTGATGTAAAAACTCCCAAGACTGATTTCATAGTCTGTTGTTCTATTTTATGTGGATCATGCATTAATGCTCAATAAATTAATTATTATTTCAAGTCTTTATTCAAACTTAGATGTACAGTAAAAAATTCTCCGTTGTTTCATGTTTCCCGCTTCAGGTCTACCATCAGTAACTGTTAATAATCACTGATTGTATTCTTAGTGACTTTTATTAGTTTGTTTACAGATTCAACCTCTGCAACTGCTAAGTTATTAGATTTGATTTGAAATGATGAATGCAGAAAGTAACATAAAAGGATTTCATTTTATTTTGATAATTATCACAGAACATTTTGATAAATTGGTATCGAATCAAGTAGAAAACTAATCAATCAAGGATGCATTATTAACAGCTGTCAACTGTACAGACGACAAGAAATTTGATGAAAAAAGCGTCTTGGGTCTTTTCCTGTCCATACCCAATAACTGCAAATTTCATTTATTGTGATAGAGATAGTCTAATTTCTTTATACTAGTCAAAAATTGTTGGTGAGTAAATGGTTTCAATAATTTTGTTATTTAGGAATCGCTATAATTATGTTAATGACCAATTTATCAATATTGAAGCATTTCTTGTTTTTCTTTTGAGTGTAAGCGGTCATGGTTGACCCATACATGATAAAACTTCAAATTTATTTTTGAATAAGCCTAAATTACTCTTTCAAGAACTAACTTCGTACACTAGAACTATTTTATGTACATTATTTTTAGGGTATCAATCCATGTTATTCGTTGAACTGACTATGAATTAGTCGATATGGAGTAACTAAGTTAACATTACCTATGTACTTACCAATTGATAATGTTTTAGAGAGAACCATACATGGTTGCAAAATTGGAACTAGAGAAGAATTGCTTCAACCTACCGGCTAATTACCGATATCTTCATGTACGGACGGATCAACTTTCAGTTGAAATTCAATATGGTACAGTAATTAAAATTATTGTCAAGTAAAGTTGAAGATAGCAGCCGATGCCTATTTACGTTCAGTACCAAATTAAATGGTACGAAGGAAGTCCATAAATATTAGCAAACACAAGTTATGGTAATCATTTCCTATACCAAATACCAGTAGCAATTACCGAATGGTAATGGTAAATTGTAGAACCACTAAAATACTTTCAATGCCTTTCACACTGTGTAGTTTATGCATTAAATAAAAATATCTTATCTAAATAAGTAGTATGTATGCACTGTAAAATGACTCCTTACCTTTTTTTGTCACCGGTATAATCGCATGCAGTTCCCAACCTAACCTGATATCACACGTGGTACTTAAAAATAATTCATTTCTTTGAACTTATGGCTTCCGAACACAATACTCATTGCTCTTTCTCTATTTAAAGAATGTAAAAATTATATTTCTAAAACACGCAAAAGCGAACAGCACAGAATTCAAACCCCCGAACGCGACCGACATCTTCCTGTAACTGATTTGAGCTTGATGTAACATGTTTGAGCATTGACAGACCGCTCACAAAAGATCATGGCTGTCTCTATCCCATAATACATTGTAATCAAGCGTACATGACAAAACATTGACATTGTATGCGCATACCGGTATATTAATATGTATGTATGTTTTATTAATGATACTATCATCACTTCAAGTACCCCTATTTTATAGTACACGGATATAGTAACGATAATGCACAAAATATCGATATTATTAATGGAAATTCTGAAAATGATTGGTATCTACAGCTGCAGGACACTTGAACCGCGGCAAATAGTAAACGGGCCGCTTGTATTCCTGTCCCATCGAATGATTTCTTATCATTCTACATTTGTATACATTCTACATTTTCTACTGCATTATTTACTTCTCATATTCTTATAGTAGACTAGAATTATAAAATAATGAAAAAATGATTTTCTGAATGACTTTTATTTGTTAAAAATTAAAAATAAAGCATTTGAAAATATAGACAGAACATGACTAAATTATTAAATGTTGATAAAGGTGCCAATTTTTCAAAGACGCCCTTATTTTTACTGGTTGAAATAAAAAATTAAATTAATGCTAAGCATATTATTGTCTGTAATGCATGTAGTTCAAAAATGGTTAATTATTTTTACAAGTATGAAAATGCTATATTCAAAAAACTTATTCGATGGTCAAAAATTTCAAGGGCTTATTGGCATCTGAATTTAAATTGTTTTTGTATAAATGACATGGATTTCCAATTTATGAAATGCACTCTTTGCTTTCTGTTCTTATCATTAATAAGTTATCATTAAGTTCTTATTATAAGTTATCATTCTCAATCTCCTGAGGAATAATTGAGTAGAGAAAATTCACTAGGGTGGAAGTCATTCATTATTGCTTTTTGTAATTTATTATCTACTACTTGTGGTAGTATCTATCAAAAACTGGTGGATAAAATTTGAAAGGTGACAAAAGATATATTTATTTTATGCTGTGTTGCACAGCCTCCCTACTATTCATTTCTAGTTAATTCTTTCTTTTTTGTCTTCATTGGTCAAAATCTGGCTGTAAATCACTCTCGCCATCATATTAATGAAGTAAGAACTCCTCCAATTTTCAAAAGGCCCTTTCTCAATCAGTTCATATAAAGTACAAATCTCATCAATATTATTTTTCTGTCTTGAGCGTACATAAAATTGCCAAGAGGCTAGTACTCGTGATAGTTTTTAGCGATGAAAGTATCCTTTAGTTTCTAAAATACTTCATATATACTTCATAAATTTTCTAAATAGTTTTTTTAATATCCTGAATATTTCATTTTAAATTTATACCATACAATATTGTTAATGAAAACTACTGTTGCGGTGACGAAATAAGGTGGCTGAGAGATTCTGCCCAGATGTCAGGGAATGCGACTCCTACGCTTGAACTAGGCAACACTGAAAGCTGAACGTTGCCACTTGGTGCTGGATAGCGATTGAATTTCGGCCATCCATCCCTTTACCGGTTCCATATCTGACAACAGTGCAAAATCTCTCAGCCGCCTCATTTTGTGACCGCGACTATAATTCTCTGAATCCATGTTATACCTAGCAATTATCAAATAGCTATGTTTCTTGTAAATGAAGATCGACCCCACACTAGTAACCTCAGGGGAGGTAAACAGGTAATACGTTAAAACTGTTTCTCTCCTGGATTTTGATAAATTAGGTGACGTTTCCAGTCCACTTTATTGCAAAAATTTCTAGTCCAAAAATATAATATGTAGGTACCGTACTATACTAAAAATTCAATTATGTTAATCAAGTTCAGTACTGTATCTATTTTACATTTTAATTTTCAGGAGAGGAAAAATGGACGATGGTCGTTAAAGCTTGCAGGGTCGGGAAGGATGTGTGTGACAAGGGAAAGTTATCGCTCAGCTTCCTAGCTGGTCGACTCATCGCACAGTATTCACTTTTTACTTTGTGTTTTTGTCGCTGGTTTTTGCAAAAGCAAATGACCGACACAATTATCGACACCATGCACCACTGTTTTCACAACTTACTGATGTTCACTGTGGTATTCTCAAGCTTCGGTTACAATGAGGAGAGTCCAGTGTGAGTAAGAGCCTTATGTGATCACTTTACAGTGTCTGATGAAACGATAAATTTATGAAATTTAATGATAACTCATTATTTTACAAAATTTAGTTTTTACTATCTCAAGACAACCTTTTGAAGTTAAATATACAATGTAGTTCTATATTCCGTAATAGATTATAAGTAGGAATAAGTCCAGAGTGATGTGATATCAAACAATCTTGAAAAGAAAAATATTAACAGTTGTTAACATCCAAATAGTTTTAGTTCCATGCATCATACTTGACTGTGACTGTATCAAGTTACCTAAGCACAAGTCACAAACCAAATAAGTAATGAATGGGAACGTTTTAAAGTATCAAACCATAATTAATTTTATTTGATTTACTTTCGAATTGACAAAATTTCTTTAACAAACCAGTAAGCTTAAAAATTGTCACTCAAATATGAAAAATACAAAATACATCATTGCAAAATGATATACAATACAAAACTCTCCACTGTATTGTTTCACCTCAGATAATTTCATTTTGATCTCCGCTGACATTTATTTATTATCCCTTTTCTCATTTTCTCTCTTTTTATTTCATTTACTTGATTATTAGATTGTTTTATTATAAAAATAAATAAAATTCTTCTGTCCCATTGTAAATAAAGGTTTTTATTCCTTCTGTACTGCTGTATTATATTTGTTTCCAGATACAAGCTTAGTTTGGAAACAATATTGTCCAGTAAAAAAGACAGATCACCCACACACACAAGTTTTAGAGAATTGATTCATGAAAATTATAATATCAAGTGAACATAATTTAATTTTAGTCTATATTATCAGAATATGTTTAAGTTAGGCCTATCTTTGGAAGTAATTTCAAGAAAGTACTTCACTTTTGAGTGTTGGAGAGGATTCTCCTAACGCCGCTTAATAAAGAAAATTTTTTCATTCACGAAGAAATCAAGATAGAATTGCTATTTCTAATACTGGCGAGGTGGTGAGTTTTGATCACAATCAACCACTCCGGATGGCCTACTCGAAAATAGAAGCAATTCTTGCCAATCTAATCAGTCTAATGATTAAGGGTGAGAGAGGCTCTAGCTGTAACTGTAATCCGCTTTCTTTTTTCCTCAATTGAGCCAAGCCGACGACGGCGACCGAATCAACTGAAAAGCTCCTCTTCAGAATTGGATTGTAATGGAGAACGGAGCGCAGCTCACTCTTCGTTTCGCGGATTATGCGATGCTGAACGGGGAACGATTCAATTTTATCATCGATTCATCTCTTCATCATCATCAAAGATCCCAATCAAAGACATCTGGTTCAGTTTACACAGATGAGAAAGATTCTAACCTCCCATTACAATATCGACTGCGCAATAAATAGATAAATCCATAGATAAAGCTTGCGTATGCTTTCTCTATGATAAATCCTTTGGCAACTATTTCATGATTTGTATTCCAATGTCTAAGGAGCGTTTATAAGTGCGACAGTATCAGTATCACTGAGCTAAATATATTCATCTGGAGGTAGCACAAGCTAGTAGGGCTGCTATACCAGACCCGTGTTCCACCTATTTTTTTTATCATGCCTTAATCATTTTATGATTAGGCAACATAATATGATATACCCACTGTTTTGCCAACCTAACAAAATTAGGTGGAACACGGGCCACCTAATTTTGTTAGGTTGGCAGTACAGTGGGGCATGATAAAAAAATAGGTGGAACCCAGCTTGTTCATTCATTGCTACCTCCAGTTAGATAATTTAGCTCAGTTAGCTCAGTAACGCCAATGAGGTTATTGGATCGCCCTATCCGGTTTTTGAGTCACTGACGTCATTGGTGTCAGCTGATGCTGTTGCAAGTAAATTATTGCACGTCTAAACGCTCCTTTAATTCATAATACAAGAAAATAAATTAATGTTCAGTTATTAATTCAACTATTTAAAAATGTTGTGCTCGAACAACACGCAAATAGGTGTGCGTCGAGAGAAAACTTTGTTGATTTTTTGGCAAGATTGATTGTTAATGTATAACATTAATGTATAAGTATGTATAATTTAATGTATAAGTATGTTTGTTTCATAGTAGTTATATTTGCACATCTATTATATTAAAGAACTTTTGGTGCATTCCTTTCTACTGTGCTTCCACCACTGGAAGATTTGATGTGAAATTCAGAGTAAACTCAGATACGTTTCCATTAATACAAATCACATGTTCCCGGCACAAATCTTCTAGTTTGTAGTCATGGAAAACACTATGAAAAAACACTACAAAGTAGGAGAATTGTGCCGGGCACATGTCGTGAACATGTGATTTGTAGTAATGGAAACGTACCTTCACTCTGATACAAGTCTGTTGCAATGATACTGTATTTCCAAACGATACAGTACTGACCAAGCAAGCGTCGCTTTGCGCTGCACGGGGTAAAATCGTATTTTTCTTTATTATTCTACTTTTGAATCATTTTGCTTTTCTCTCATCCTAAGTTTGAATAATAATTTTGTACTTTTTTCTTCAGACAAGTAAATTATTAATTTAATTCCAGTAACGTCTGTAACAGCATTTTTTGCATTATAGCATAACGCTTATCAAGCTTTGTAAAGCTTATATGTATAGCTTTGTTTTTAGTGAGGTAAAACGTAAAACTGTATGGTGGATTTATAACCTCCAGGAGCCTCTTTCATAAACAATTGGAAGTTCTTTACAACAGGAACATTTGACATGAATAGCTCTGTGTAGGTGTAGGCCTACTATGTGATCCAGGAGTGTGTGTCCGACTTTTTCCTGTATTAAAGGAATCCCAAATTTTTCATGAAACAGGCCCCAGGTGCATTTTGAAGAGCTAAATCAACAGCTACAATACAATATCTCTTCCTCTATTATTTATTGTCAGAAGACTTGTTAATGTAAATTTTGCATTGGCCTTTATAATCAATATTTCATCATCGTATTTTCGAATTATTCTTTCAATACTGTTGTTTTTTGTACTTTTATCTTTTGTACTGATTATTCTAAATTGGTCTTCTGTGACACATACAATATTGAGCTCAATGTTGTATTTAGTTGATATAAGACTACCCAATTTTAAAATTCACTCTCTAATTGGTTAACCAGTAGACTTGTTAATATTGTGCGATTGATTACAAAAATTTGATAAAAATCATTCATGAATATTATTATAGGATACCATGAAATGATAGATGAAAAAAATTTAGATCCAACTGATCGATATTTTATATTGTCAAATCAATTATAAAACTTCTTAAAAAAAATTGATAGATTTCGAGTCACTACATACAAATATAATTATTGGAAATTTTATTACTAGGAATTTGGGACTTGATCAGATTAACATTTTTTACAGAGTCTTTTGGTCATTCAATAATTTGCTAATGATATGATGCAGAGAGTACTTGGTTGGTTTCATTTAATTTATACGATCGCAAAATAATCAACATTGGACAGTTAATCAGTTAAGATTGAAGCTCAACCTCAATTTTCAAATTTTAGACCTGTGGTAATTTGAATGAAGCATTAAATGTATAGAATCCCTTTCCAGCTTATAATATACGTGTACTTTAATATTGGCTTGGATTATCAGGAATCGCTTCAATTAATCAACGTTCGCGTTTTATTTTTCATGAATCGCAATTAATTCCATAATATTCCATCAAATGATTTCTAAATTCATGATCATTAATCACTCTCCACTATTCTTCCACAAACTATTTCTGCTTTAGAAGACTACGGGCCGGTTGCGTACAATAAATTAAAGTTCATCTTTGATAACTCATAAGAATTGACATATTTAATCGGATCAAAGCTCAATAGACCTTTTTTGAGAGAAAAAAGATTAAGCTTAAGATTGAGCTCAAGAGATTTTTGTGAACCCCCATATTACTAATTTCTACCTCTTTCGAGTAAATTTGAATAGTTTTCTGTAAAACTACAATAGTTACTGCCAATGCACTATTTTTATCATCGGAAAAAATATGAATCAAATTAATAGATAGTAATCTGAAGTGAAAAGGTATTATAATAATACTTGATAATAGTAAACAAACTTTTGTAAATTATGAGGACTTCTACAATAATGAAAATATTTGGATTGCCATTACACTTTTTGGAAAATTCTACGTTATAAAATAGATTATTGTGAGTTTCATGTGATTAAAAATATTCATTCACTTTTGAATGGTGAGCACTGAAAAGCTTTTTAGTTCACGCGATTGAGCAATTTTCCACGCTTATTGTTCAGAACGCTCTTTTGCGTTTGTCCATTGATGTACAGTCAACACTCTTCTCCCAAACACCAGTCACCTATTCCGCTTTTATACATTTACTCTACCTATTTTCTTCGCCATAAATAATTTTTTCCAAATACAATTACCTTATTTTTCTTTAACACGGAAGTTGAATTTATTTTATCTAATACTTGTATTTTGTACTAAACACTTTACCGTATACTTCACATGTATTTTTTTTTTTTTTAGGGTGATGCCTACATGAGCTCTATGCTTGCGCGTGGGTAATGAGAGGGGTGATGATAAGAGATGACAATTATTGTTTTTTAGGCAGTCGGGACCGACGGCTTTTCGTCTCCTCCGAAAGACGGGAGTGGCCGTTTCTGTCAAAATCCGTTCCGGCAACTGTATTCGATCTTGGAACCTTTAGATTATCAGACAGGCGCTTATCGACCTCGGCTACGGACCACTCCATAGCCTTGCGGTAATTGAAATTTTGTCAAAACACATAATAAATATTATTTATTTTTCTTCAATTCTGGAGTCGAATACATTATTTGAATTAATTGTACTTGCGTTTTATTTCTAATAAAGAGGGTATTGCGATCGTTCTAAAGCTTGTAAAAAGGGGTTTGAAATATTTTATTGGCTTGAATAAGTTTTTGACAAAAGTCATTCACCAGGAAATGGGATCATTAGCATTGAGATATTAGTATTAGCTCAGATTTTTTTAAGGTAAAGTATCAGTTGTACAACTAGGTAACGGTATTGCTTATTATTTTTGAAATTCTAATTTAGAGTTCGGGCTTTCCTTATTCTATTACATTTTACTGAACTCATGTTGATGATATGTTTCAAGATATTTATCAAAATATGAGAATATTAGAAATTACAAAAACTCAACTGAATCGGAGAAGCAAAATTAATAAATAATCAGTATGAGTTTTATGCACTCGATAATTTTCTAATTGTTGTATTCATATATATTTTATATTCATATTAAAAAAATAACAATATTTGTATATTGTCTTATGTAAGGATATAGTTCAAGATTTAAAGATATGTCAACATGAATATAAGAATATTCTACTGATTTGAAAGGATTTTGCTTATATACATTAGGCCTTTAATATAAGTTGATTGAGTAACTCTTATACAAACGAAGTTCTTAAATAATATGCATCAAATAATTTCCTTGATAATTCAATTGTTCCGTTAAAAACAAACAAAAAATTCAAATCCATAGTGCACACATTATTTGCTAAACACATTCAAATTGAGCTTAAATATGTTTACGAAATTATGACAATAGTAATTAGCTATTAGAAGCTTATAGTATCCATTCCAAAAAACCATTGCAGTAGTCTAGATGTGCAATTGTTACATGCTGTTACAAGAAAAATATATAGGCTATCACTTATCAATGACTGAAATGAATGTGAAAAGGCATTCAAATTAAATAAAACTTTATTCAAGCAGAATATATTTTTTTCTTCAAAAACAATAAAATGATAAATAAATGAAACATGGTGATAAATAACATATTGAATGATGAGCAAATGAAGAGTGAGATTATAACCAAGAATACAACACAATAATATTACTTTCAAATTTCTTATAGGTAATAACATAATAATTACTGAAATATTAATTTTTTCCAAAGTAATATAATATAGGATACCAATTACAGTATGAGGATTTACTACTACTGTACATATAATTCAAAAATATGACTTGAATGATCAAAGCAAAATATAAAAATACTTAGTGCAGCATGAGAATATTTTATACAACTAAATTGATGATATATTGAGTACATGAGTAAAAGCAATAGTTCTTTTTGAAAGCGCTACAACTCAGAGAAAAATTATAAATTAAATTATTCAAACTACGTACATCAAAATTGGCGACAGAATGTCCACTGCTAACTACATTATCCAACTACTTTTACAAGCCAAAAATTTCAGTCTTTAATTAGCGCACAAAATTCAAGTAGGCTACATTTAAAAAGGAGGGAGAAGGTAACATGAGAAAGGTTATTGTTGATCGGCAAGTTTAATAGTAATATGAAAGTAGAGGAATATTAACTTCTTGGTTTCCCACCTCAGGCCTAAAGAAGCTTTAGTGAGATTCATCCTGAATAAGGATTTGAGTAGTGAGATTTCTTCATTTGTCCTTTCATTCAAACAAAAATTCTATCACTGACACGTTAATTTATTATTATATTCAAAATAATGATAGATGGCAGAAGAGATAACACACGACAACAAAATATTAGGAATTCCGAGCAAACAAGCAGAAGTGTATGAAGCTGACTCCAATCCACATCTCTAGTCTCTTTCTATGTCCATGCCCTGAAATCCCACAAAAGTGCAGAGCAGTAGGTGTGCAAATAAATTGAAAATAAACAAAAATATAAAAATTATAAAAATGTCAGAGATTAGCTTATTGGAAGCAAACCGTACAAGAAAGTGCATTTAACATGGTGTTAACGTTAACATGAATATTATTAGTATTCTCAGGGATGGAGGATTCATTCTTATTTTTTCACAAAACCAATATCCAGATCTTGAAGTACACGGGATGATCTTAAATATAAGTTTGAATAGTTTCAAGTAGTCTTGAGAGTGAGCTATCAGAGGTCCAGTGATACAAGGATATGGAACTAAATTTTTTGGAAAACTAAAAATTGGGTCAAGTTATAATTATACTGTATTCAGAATAGCTAGCTAAACATTTGTTGGGAGAAGAGCAAACTTAGATGAGGCCAATAATTCAGTCTTCTTGGAAGACCATAAGAATGAAACCGGCATTTGATTACTTTGTAATTAACTTATTACTTTTCAATTTTCTCAGAAGGTGTAACTCAAGAGTGACATGATATGGAAAATGATGAATTGAAAATTGAAATCTGCGCACTCTTGAATTCAGAGTTCTTGCAGGACAATTTCCACATTCATTTTTTGTAATTTTCATTTTCAACCTATAACCGAAAAGTGTCATGTTGAGACATATAGAAAATGAGATTTTTTTAAAATTATTCTTAACAGAGATAATGGGTTGTGCCGTTGTGCCTCATCAAGTTATATTAAGTTGAAAATAACTAGCTAAACATTTGTTGGGAGAAGCAAACGTAGATAAGCTCAATAACTCAGAAAAGGAAATCAGTACAGTAAGGTATAAGAGAAGTCTAGAATTTTGGTGGTCAAGTACCTCTAGTAGGACTTTTTTACAACACTTAAATTTAATATAACATAAATTAAAATGCTTAGGTGAACTTATTTTTTCAAGTAGGCTATCAGTACAAGGGTTTAATATTGTTGGAACGTTGGTTTGTGTTAGTATCGAGCATGCTCAAAAAAAGTTCTGAATTGAATGAATAGTTCATGTTCATGTATTGTACAGTAAGTTACTGTAGCGTACCTCCTAACCTAACTTCTGAGGAGTCGAGGATCCACTAGCACAATTTGAAAATCTGTCAGTAAATGAATATTTTCTGAGGTTTAAATTTAGCATTCATTTTTGTCCTAGAGTGATGAGAAGCAGTGTTTTATTGAAGCATTCACATTCCATTCAATTATACAGAGTAACTTAGCAAGGATGCCGGTAGTGATAAAACTACAGAATAGTCAATACCAGTTTACTATTTTGATGGGAGAAATTCAAAGGGATTGATCGTTCATACCGGCTTACAATAATATAGTAATGATATTGAATGTTAAGGAATAGGTTAGTAAACTACATCAATTGAAACTCAATACTCAAGAATATTACTGAGACTTGAAAATGATTATGAGCAATCATTAAGAGATGGAGATTAAATATTTTATCGTGATAGTGTTGGATAAGGTTATTCTCTGTCACGTTACTGATATGAATAGGTTAGGATCAAAGCTCTGAACACCACTACCACTAGTGAGAGAGGGAGGTGGAATAAATCAATGAATCTCAAAATCTTCTACCACAACCTAAAAATAAAAGCTTACTACCTTGTTTGCGAACAGGCATCGTGTTATGTTCCAAAAATATCCTTTTCACCGATCCAACAACTTCCACCGAATTATCAGAGCTGATTGAGCACTCTTTGAACACAAACTCTATTGAGCTAGCACAGATTATTTCATTTGGATTATGTATTCAAACACTGACACAATATCAAACCGAATTTACGCGCGCGAGAGTTTTCTCATAATCATAACGATAAGAGCACGAATAACAACATACATAAACATCCCACGGCAATCTAAATGGCGACTTGGCGACCACGAAGCAGACGTTACCGCAGCTTTGCAGGCAGGCGGACTCGGGACTCCCAGCTGGTGACTGACGTGATTGGTCGATTAATTGGAAGACGTCACGCCAGGGCTAGCGCGCTATTTTTCCCTTCTCTTCTTGTTTTTGGCCAGACTGCTTTTTACTTTACACACCGTAGAAGGGATTATGCAAAATTAATTCACTATTTCTAGATAAATGTGAAAATAATACAAAACCTCAACTTGAAGTTTATGTCGAGCTATTTTGGGCCAAAAATTGTCGGCACCTATAGGAATAAAGATCATGAAAAACAAAACTGTAAACAAAATACTGTGAATACTCTGATGAAGAAAAAGCCGTTAATTTGAAATTGCCGCCTTAGCTTTCTGCAATAACTCTATGTTAATAATGAATATTACATAATCATGTTTTGTTTAGACCAGCAAATATTATAAAAGATCTTTTTTAATGGTAACTTTTAAAAAACTTCATCAAAAATACGCTCCAGTTTCAGTATGATAGAAATAGCATTTCATTCCTAATATTTTCATACCTATTAGGTATTTTATACCTAATAATTTCATACCTATCAGGTATTTTATACCTGAAAATTTCATACCTAATTACAATAATAGGAGCCCAAACGCGAATTTAGATAGTTTTAGAAATAATACTGTAGGATGTTTCCAAAGATTACTACGATACCAATAATTATTTCTGCCAAAAAGCAAAATTTTTTATTTTCAAGTAGGAATCAACGCAGCTTTTTATTGTCATTCTAAAACAAGCTTTCTTTGCCTTGTCCAACCCTCTTGTTGTAACTCTCTATTAATTGTTATTGTAATACTACTTTATTTTAATAGTCCTTTTTCACAGTGGTATGAATTTGGTAAGTTAAATAGGATTACTTATAAAAGATTCTTTTTAACTTGTGATTCTATAAAAGATTAATATTCATAAATGAAAGAAAGCTTTTCTTTTGAACATTTCTCTTGGGCAACTTGATTCTATTAAATATCAATTTGTCAAGTCCATGAATTAAGCTTCTATTGATTGATGAATAAATTATAAATACCTTTTTGAAGCTTTAATTATAAAATTCTGGCTGAGTAAATTATTGTTGAATAGAAATTAAAACTATTATTTTTGTTGTCCACAAATTCAATTAATTTTTTTTCATCTAGTACATTATTCAAGTAGATTGTTTTATACAGTATTCATTTAATAGATTATCACCAGCTGTAACTTCAATGAATTCCTTATTATAACTTAATTGCTGTACACAATGAATACTGTATGATTGTCATCAGGGCAGATTTAGCATTTTGGCACCCATATAGGACAAATAATTGTTTCCTCCCCCTAGTCTGGTGTAAGTTACTTTCCAAAAAAAAAGTTATTAAGTAGACAATTATATCAGACATTCAACAATATTTTTCCAATGAACTTCAAAATCAGAGTGCTTTATTAGCATGATTTTTTCTCAATCAATTCAAAAGATATGTCAAGCTGTATGACTATTAATTTTCATTTCTAAATTTTTTCGCTCGGCCGTGTGCCCCCTGCATGCTTGCGCCCATAGGCCCGGGACTAATGGATGGATTTCACGATTCCAGTAGACGTTCAGGTTACTGGAGGCAGGTGGATCATATGATCATCAACTCTATACAAACAAATAGTCCAATGCACACCAGTCAGTTGGACGATTTGTCTGTATAGAGCTGACGATCATATGATCCACCTGCCTCCAGTAACCTGAACGTCTACTGGAATCTTGAAATCCAGCAATTACCGGGAAATCCCGCACTAATTGTAATTTCTGATATTGGACAAATAGCCTACTAATACCTCTATTGTCTGGTTGAATTTTTCAGAATAATTACAAAGAAAACTTGCCTAAACGCCAGTAATCTACTTTAACTCATGTAGGTAGTTGATGCTTTAAAATTGATTCCTATAAGCAAGACTCTACAGGAAAATATTTTTCAAAAAAATTGCTGTATTTATAATTTTACCACTTTTCTGAATTATTTTTATAATCTGAATAAAGATATATTCACAAGAAACATTATAAACAATGTCATTGATATAAGAGCATGAATTGCCTTCCATCTCTCTCACAACCGACAGCGGGAAATTTTTCAATGGAAGAAAGAGCTCATATTTTTATGTAAGTTACTGTACATATAAAATTGAAAATTTAATTTTCTTTTTTCTATTTGGAAATAATTTACATTTCACACTTATGAACCTGATAATTTCATTTCACCTTATAACCTGTGTAATGCAATAATTTTATCTTCTCAAGTCTTCATCCTACTTTAACTGTTGATTAAAAATACAGCAATATTTGAGTGTAATAAACTTTCACAATTACAACAGTACAGTAACAAGATATTCCTTGTACGCTAAAGTTGGGGTATAATTTAATAATTTCATCACAAGCCAATCTTGCTTCAATGGGATAGATTTTGCTAATCCAGATTAGCAGTTCATTCTATTTGAAAAAACATGCCTGATATTACAGTTTATTTCTGGTAAGATACTGTATTATATTTTTGAAATCGATTCTACATACATGTAGTGAAATCATCACAAACAAATGTGGTGTTCTACAAAAGACCCATTATTACACTATTTGTATTGCCATGTCATTGTTTGATAAATAATGGAACATGAGGAAAGCTAGGACAATGAATTCATGTATATTCATTCCAAAATTACAAAAATCATAGGTATAATTTTTATCGACAGATTTTTTATACAATACATCCCAATTGAATTGAACTGGGATTTTAAAACTCATTTGGTAAGCAGAAATTTTACAAACTAGAATTAATAATGAACCATTACAGTAATTCACACTAATTTATTTAGTAAGTCTAGTTGGTATGGATGATTCAACTCAAATATTTACAAAGGTGTATTTATATCAAATTTACAGTTTTTACACAAATTTGTTTCTTACAACATATTTTAACGACAAAAGTCATTGTTATTCAACTGAATATTCCATCACTAATTTATACAATTACAAAAAATATATAATCATTTCGGTGTCAAACTACACATGAAAAGTACTACTATAATTTATATTCAGTCCATGGATTTATATATTATATTATGCTTCAATCTAGTAGCTGAGTCTTTGGTTAATCTAACAAAAAAAAACTTTCACAGTATGAGGAGTGGGAGAAGGTTTGCTCCAGCTCCTGAACAGAGCTTATTGGTAGATGCTACACGGCGGAATTGAAAGTTTTTCATATTTGATCAAACAAGAGTTGACCTCATTTCTCATCATAAACTACCCAAGTCAACCATGTAAACCTAAACAAACGAGTTCTGCCAGTAAATAGGAGATTATGATCCAACCCATTCGGTTTACTATGGATTTATTCTGATACTTGAGAATAAAAATCTTGTTTATTCTCTATTTCTCGATTTCTACTTGGCCTGTATGCACCATTTTCGTTTAAACTAAGTTCAACGAAACGGTAGTTTGAAATTGGTTAAAAACGTAGATCCACAGTTTAAACCAAGGGTACTGCGGTTCAAACCAAATTTGAACTATTGTTTCATTAAACTTAGTTTTAACTATGATGGCGCATACGGGCTTTAGATTAAAGAAATAGTGTATCGACAAATCGATCTGTAAATCTTAATCAAATGTAACTATCAAGACTGAAATATCACTACTACTACGGTATGTATCGAACACTCTTGTTTCAGTTCCATCGAGATTTTTTCATTTCCATTACAGAAGGCACCAATTGGCATTTCATTGGGTAAAAGTAACCTACAGTTTAGTTTCAATCTGAAAATTCTAATCCATCCGAATCATAAGCAAGTACTTTCTCGGTGACAGCCAAAAAGGGTCTTGAAGACAATTGAAAGCCCCGCCCGAACACTTTGTTCATTAAACTATAGTCGAAGTTACTCTCATTCATAGACAACCTCTGATTGTCCACATCATTGCAGTCCATTGCATCGTTGCAATTATTGCTGCAATCAAATTCAAAGTCCATATTTTCATCGTCTCTTGACTGGCGACGATTTTTCGAAGCAGAGGACAAGCTAGTAGCAGAGCTGGACACAAGCTGGGTTTTCGCATCACTTTCCAGCGTGTTGACGGTCTTATTTGTCAGCGCGGGTTTAACCCTGTTGATGACTGCTGGCTGATTGCTAGATATCCTACCACTGGAGTCGGACTCTTGACTGCTGGTCATCTGTGAGTCAGAATTTGACAGTGATGATACTACGAAGTTCCCTTCATAGATCGCCTCGTTGGAAACACAGAACAAAACTGGTCTGAAAATAGAATTGAAAAGTTTATTCAGTAATGATTCATTTTATTTCAAGTTATATTTTTATTATTCAGGTAAGCCTATACTAAACAATGAAAATGGCACTTCCATAAGAATAAGTCAGCTAATACAATAGTGAGAACTCAAAGTCTAAATTATTTGTTCTTAAATATCTAGAAGTTAGTTCAGAGAGACAAAAGTTGAAACTAATTGAATGAGTAGTTTTTATAGCTAATTCCATCATTATACTATTCATTCATTTTATGAAAGTGAATAGCTTTTATGTAATAAACTATTTATAAAATACTATATGTTACCTTCCAGGTGTATCAAAAAGAATAGTTATAGGTAAACTGGTTGATTCGGCAAACATCATAACTGCTCTCAATTGTTTCAGACAAAAGGTTATAGAGAGAGGATTGCCAACATTGTAGTACTCAAATTCTCCTGCTAGTAAACACAGTTCTGTGTGCACGATTTTGGATGATTCTGAAACCATAACACATTCAAAATTGGTATTACTCAAATAACCAAACAAGTGCACAGATTGATTACAAGTAGAAATCTCTTATTTATAGATAATAATAAAAATTGTACCCCTAAGCTGTAGTGGCAGAAGAGGAAAAGAAAAAGAAGAAGAAGAATAAGAATAAAAATTGCATTTTCGGTTGATGAGTGATGATGAGGTTTACTCAAGACTGATCTTGGATGGGTGACCGACACAAAATAAGACGAGGTGGATCCTACCCGTAAGGGTCTCCTGAACAATAAAAAGCGATATGAGTATAATATACTTCATCTCTTAATTTTGTATTATGCTTTACTATTACTACACCAGCCAATAATTGAAAACTGCTGTGGCAGAATATTCAACATAGCAAACTATAAAAATTGAAATAGAGGTTTTAAAACGATACAAAACCAACAGTCTAGGCATCATTATGGAAAAGTAAATCTTAAACAAAACACACTGAGAGGATACTGTTTATAAAAAGCAAGTTGGATTTGGATAGCATAATCCCAATGGTCCCTGGTTTAAAATAACAGTATGAAAATTTTTCAAAATTATTAGTATCTTATTATAAAAATATCCTGGATTTTATAAGCATCATCTGTAATAGACACATACACGACAATGATTAGTAGGCCTAATAAAAAAATTTCTTCGATAATAATTTCTTGTGTTACTGAGCCAACATGGTCTATGTTCTATCTATGCTTTATGGCCATGTTCTGTAGATTTCTGATTATAATTTTTCTTATATTCCCGACGTTTGACTTCATTTGCTAAGAATAAGTTAGTATTCTATATTCCACTTTGCTACACATATTTTTCAATTGATCATTCATTACTCCTCGTGTCAAAAAAATACCTGAGAAAAATCACTCTCCCTTTCTTTAAAGGTTTATAAGATGTCAGTGAAACTTTCGATCGTTCTAAAAGAGATAAAAAATGAAACTAAGAGTACCATAAGTGATAAGTTATGAACAACTCATACTTTATAGTAATATAGTGCACAATGATAACATTTATTTTTTTGAATATTAATCGTTTTAAAAAAGAAACGAGTGAAAACTAAACAAAGTAATAAAAGTTATTAAGAGCTCATACTATGCATAATTATTATACTAGTGTGAGTATAATTCACAATAATTATAGCTGACCTGTATTTGTGTCCACATGAGTTTTGAGAAATGTTTTTTGAGGACTAACTGATAAAGTAATTTCATCTTCATTCACCCGGAAGTTTTTCACAGCTCCCGTTAATAATTTGGCTGACGCTGTAATCTTGTAAGGAACGTTCTTCTTATATTTCACCTTTAAAACAAATTTTAGTTCAAGTTGGATAAGTTAAAAATTATAAATCAATAATAATATTGTGATTGTACATTGTAGTTGAATAATGAAATTACCTATGTAGGAATAATCTATTGAAGAATAATATATTACATGCAATGATGAAAATCCAACTCGAATTTTTTCAACTTCTCTTGACGTGTTTACAAGTCGCCTATGACGCTTTATTTCTTTAATTTTAAAAATTAATCATTGGCAACCAATTGAATGGACTGGCAACGTGTAGATACGCCATTATCACCTGCTAATGAAGATACAATAGAAATAAATTTCAGATTCATAGCACAATTTTGGATTGAAAGTTAGGGAAAGCTGTTGAAACTCTACAATGAATCATCAACATCTACACTAAATCAATTTTCATCTTGATAATAATTCAGGATGAAGAATTTTACGCATACAAACTAGATTGTATTATGTCATGTATTATATATCACAAAAAATTGGAATAACACATTACTGTGAATAAAATTTTACAATTACAAGTAAAATTTATGCTATTTTATAAATAAGGATGTGATACAACGGTAACATTACATTGAAAACTGACTAAAGCGACGCATACACTTGTATACAAGTATTGCACGCCTTGCCATTATTGTATTGGCTTTCATAACTATATAGAACGCCTTGCCATTCCATATAGATATAAAAGACAATATATTATAGAAAATGGCACGACGTCCAACGCTCGTATGTGTATGAATCGCTTAAGATCAAGATGATTGTGATTCATGATGATTATTTTACCTGCAATGATTCACATTCAATGATTGGAAGAAAATGAGTTTTGGTGGATCCGTTTGAAAATTGTATTTTTAAAATGAGCTGTGAAGCATCTGGTTCAAAACTCAATTCACACCCATCAATCATCCGATCCATCGAGTTTGGCGTTTTGAAAACTGTCAAAAATGACTGAAAAACAAATCACAGTCATGATAAAAAAATTCGTAGCTTAATATTTCACAGTTTTTTTAAGTAAAGGATACGATTTGATGATTGAGATTTTTCATCATGATTTGAGAAGAGGTAGCTCAGCAAACACCTAGCACGATTATTTTCCATAATTTGCATTACATGTTTCTCTATAATTTTACAGTTACAATCTCTATAACCATGTTTCTTATACAGCACATGAAAACAGATATACCTCTAATATTGTCACATTTTAGTTCTGAGACTAGCTCCATACATTTCAACATTATTTATTTATGCAAAAATTGTGAAGTGATTTTCAATTGATTTGTCTATGTTGCCAAGTCTTAGTTACATTGAAAATGATTGAAAACGTATATTCATAGAAACATCTAATGAATAATGGTTGTAAAAGGAACGATGTGACCGCATTAACTGCCCGATTTAAAATAAACTGGACAGCTTATATCCAAAATGTTCTCATTTCCTTCGAATAATTATTGAAGTCTATAAGCATTAACTGAATGATTACATTTGGGATGACATTTCAAATTGTTTCTTATACCAGTGCTTTTGAGGTTGAAATCTGAATAAAGAATTTAACGATTTGTCAGAAAAGATAGAACAAGTACCATACCAAAGCGGGAAACTTGATGCGATTAGGTATTTCCAAATAATAACCTGTAAGTTACAGTTCATAGGCCTACTCACTTTCATTGAAATTTTGCATTTTGGCGGTTCGTCGTTATAATCAGTTTCTAGATTGTAGAAGGTGAAAAATCTGTTAAGGAAGATGAATTCGGCAAAAGCCGACTGAGTCGAATTCACTGTTCGCAAAAGAAGTCTGTCTCTTATCATATCTATGAACAGGTCATCTCCAACTCTGGCCAAAGCATGTAGTGCACGAGCTAGAACTGAAATAATTCAACAATTAACCCATAAAAATTTGAAGGATGTTGCTTGAAATAAAGACAAAGTTCAGCAAAAATTCCTCGGATTTTTTCTTGGAATATAGAATTATTACTTTAGGATTACACATAGTTCTCTTTCTCAGGACTACCAAGAATATTCTAGTTCTTAACAAGATGATTTTGTTGATTCATTATTTTGTAGCTAATGAAGCCGCCATGTCTAGAAGTAGGCCTACCTCTAAATCAGTAGACTGCAATATAAATTTCAAATGTATTTATATTCAGATAATGGTAAACTTGTTATGCAAATCATTGATATAATTGGACACATTTACTAAACAATACTTTTTTTTATATAATTATAGCAGTTTAATTCCAGAGAAAGGGCAACTTATACCATTTTCTGTGACAGATTAGACAGATGCTAACTTACCGCCTGTTTAGAAAATTAGAAATCTCAATTACCGATCTCCTCAATTATTGGAAAATAGAAAAACACAAAATCTAACTTACTGGTCCATAAATTGATTCATTGAATCGTGAAAAATGTACAGAATCATAAAAATGCAATGTTTACATGTTTGAAAGGTATAGGTTAAACTCACCTTTAACATTCTGTCCCAGTATATTGCACTTCATGTTGATTAATTATCAATTTTTCATTTATTTTCTGAGGCGAATGAACCATTGAATAATAATAAATTATAAAAATACTACAAAAACAAATAATATTTTACATTATCATTTAGGTTGAAACTTTTGTCATTTATGAGTTTGAGGTTAGGAAGACAATTTGATTTGCGCGTTCAAAAATTAATCTCCCTAATCAGAATGGCATTGGTTTACTTACAATAATAATAATTATTATTGTAAGTAGTTAGCCCCCAAATTGCTTATCAAACCAATAATTTTAATGCACTAAATATAAATAATCTCATCCTTATTTTATAATCGATAACATTCAATATTGAAGAGCTTTGTTTTTATCGATCTTAAAACTTGACGACGCACCGAGACGTTTGGTTGGTTTAGTCTCTTTGGAATAGTAGATGACGCAGGGCGCGTATTTTTCAAAGAAAAGGTTCAAAAACGACTTTCCAAAAAGGATGGATCACTTTTCAAGTACGGTACCGGTACCTCCTTGCTCCTTTACTGAAGGGATTCTAAAATTCAAATTCAAATCATAGCCTAATAGGTCCTACAGCTAAGGTGAATCCCATTTCAAAAGAATCTTATTTGAGAAAAGCAATGCTATTTTTTTCATGATGAATGCCAATTTCTACTCTACGCCAATTAAAGGTATAAGGTGTTTTTCTCAATACCTACCTACCTAAGCTTTTGTGACTCATTCAAGTAAGAATTTTCGTAGTGGCCAGATTCAAGTGTATATCACAAATCAAGAAAAATATCACGTTCGACTGTATATATAACACTTTTAGATAGACTGTACGTATAGTAACCTTTCAGCTAAGCAATGATCTTGCTCAATATTAGTTTATTGCTGTAAATTCAACAATATTGCTGTACTTCAACTTATATCCTATGTTAAAATCCACCAAGCCTCATTTCACAGTATAACCATTTCTCCTTTTTTTATTAATAATTTTCTTCAATAGAATATTTTTTGTTTTAAAATATTATGAAGCAACAGGAGTACGAGGAATACACTCGCCTAAGATTTAAAATTATAAATAAAAATGCTTACAGTTTTAGTCATTGCTAGTTCGTCAAAAAACTGGTAAATATCAAAATATTATTGAACAGCCTGAAAAGTAGGTAGACTTTTACAGGAAGCCTAAAGATCTTTTGATTAATAGAGTAAGCTATTTCTATTACTCAATTTTTGACTTTAAATGCCTATAGTTTTACAATATAAGTTGACCTATTTTAACCAGATTTCATTCAATAAGAGAATCCGAAATGAGAAATGAAAGTATCAATTTTCAATAAAAACACTCATGTGTTGAAACTACAGTACCACATTGAAATAAACGATTTATTATTGACAAGAAATTATAGAGGATAGTAAAACTTGAAATAGAATAGTAAGCTGTCACTTCACATTTTTTGCTATATTTATATTTCCAAGACAATACGATACCCTGGTCGCAGACGGAACAAGTAAGTTTTTGTTCAATACATCATTTGCAGTTACAATTGAATCGGATAAACAAGGCTGTGCTTGTGCTGTGTTATTCGCAAGGACATACTGACTTCAGCCTGTTTTAAAACCTCTAAACAGCATCAGAATTATAATGTCGATATCGAGTTACAAACCATTAACGTAATAAACTTTAAGAACATATCATTCTAATTTAATTATCTGATTAATGAATTATTATTTATACCTCAACACTATTTAAAGAATAATTCACAATAATTATGTATATTTAACACAATAATTCTTTAGAATTAATCATTGTGATTATTACCGGTAAAATGAATTTAAATTAGAAACGGGTATTTCCTGGCTACATTTAACTTAGTATCCTTGGTGAAACAAATAAAAAATGAAAGTAATAATAGCTCATTTTTTCAGTTTTAAATCAAAGCAGTTTAGGATTACATAATATTTTTAGTGATGAAGTTTCTTAATTTTTAATTAATTTAGATTCTAACAATCTGCAACTTTGAAGTACACAAAGTGATGAGTTCGTTTCCACTCTCCACACACAGGAATACGACTAAAGGTCTATTCACACATCTCCGACGCGACTCCGATCCGGCGCCAGGAATTTTGTTCTGCGCATGCGTCACGCGCCCAATCCTCTGATTGCCGATTGGTCCATTTCCATAGTTGTGGAGGAATGTTCGGCTTCTGTAATATTTCAGACTTCTTGAAATTACAGGAAAAAGCCTAGCATTCGTCAACAACGATGGAAATAGACCAATCAGAGGATTGGGCGCGTGACACATGCGCAGAACAACATTGCTCGTGTCGGATATGAGTGAATAGACCTAAATACTTCCACTTTCAAGTTGGAGTGTACAATAGAAATATAGAATACAATAATTTGTTAATATTTTGAATTCAAGCGGTATATATTCGTATAAATGAAAACCTATATTCTACTGCTCCATCATTTTTACTAACATTTCAGTATTTTTCTTTAGAATTAATTTGTATGAAAAAAATTAGTTGGTCTTTTAGCTTTCATTTTTGAGTAATTTCCTGGTGTTAGGTTCCTCCTCTTGTTGAGATCGGATTATATCTTTTGTCAAAAATCTTGATTTGGCACATCTCTTGTTACTCGTCTCGAAAAAATCCAGATGCAATGGTAATAAAATTCCCACGAAAAAGAACATTCAATAAGTCTGATTTCATATCTTCAATCTGAAAAATTGAACGTTTGTGCGATTGAAACATGGATTTAAATTTGACTTACTGTAAAAAATAGGAGAATAAGCAGTTCTGAGTGGACAGTCTATTGTTTTCTGGTCACTGTAACTTAATTGTCATGAGTTATGCATGAATAATTTGGTCTGTTCGTTCTCAATCAAGTTTTAAATTTAATTTGATTTTTAAAATCTTGTGAGAATCATTAATAAATTCAACAATGTTGAAATGTCTGAGGAAGTAGAGAACAAGAAAAGCATAGGCTACAGTGAGATTCAAGTGCCTAGCCTAGAGCACACAATTTGATAAATGTTTTTTGATACTCTCCAACTCATAGAAATTGATTGTGTGGATTCAAAAACGTTATTAATAAGTAATGAAAAATTAGTTTGCAGGTAAGCTTGAAGGAAGATTATTAGAGTTCTAGAATTTTTATACAAATAATTAGTTTACAAAAGTAGATTTCATTATCCATCCTTGAGATAATATGAGTTGGTTGAGACGTACAACAGAGAAAACATTATTTAACAAATTTCCAATTTTTCTATCTTATGGCTTTTTATCGGTGAGGAGACCCTTAAGGGAAGGTTATTTCCAATTGATATAATAACAAGTCATAGAAGAAGTATGTAGGATACGAACAATATACAGTATGCAATTAATTTTAATGGATAATAATTGCACAAAATATAATAAATCCGACGGAGATATATAATTCAAACGCATTCACATATTCAAGAGCTTTGGGTTGGAGGCAGGAGGGTAAAATAATTTTTAGATATTTTAGGTTGTGGAAAATATGAATAGAGAGCTCAGTAAACAATCGAAATGATATATCATGACTAATCAGGTTAAAAATGTCTCACAAATGTTAGGCAAGTGTTTCACTTGTTTGATTACTCTACTCTCTACCACAACTAGATATATTTTATTATTCGAATAACGAACGTTGGCTTCTGAAACAAAATTGCATTAATTTTAGATTCAATTTTATTATAAAAGCTTAAATTTACAGATCAACAGGCTAAATGCACTAAAGGATATTGAAGAACAATTTCTACATGTTATATACAACCATGACCTATTTTGATTATCACACATGTGGTCTTCTATGCTCGACTTTATACACTCTTGGTGGACGATTTTTTGTCTATTGGTTCAAACAGTAATTTGTGTTCATGTTCAAATACGTCTTCTCGAGTTAATGTATCCAGGATTATCACCTGTAAAACATGAAACGAGGATACAGTATAGTGATGGTGAAAAAGAAGACATGTACAATACAATAATACAAATACAAAATGGATTTCAAGTATATAACAGTCAGGTTTGTTGTGTAATAAATATCTTAATAGAAAAAATTCTTATACGATTTTTCACAAATTTTCTACGAATGGTAGACGTCCTCCTCTACGGTGAATGAAGCATAGAAAGATCTACTTAGTAGTGAAAGTACTCTTATTTATTTACAACGACCTCCTCTATGGTGGATGAAGCATAGAAAGATATACCTAGTAGTGAAAGAACTCTTATTTATTTATTTGCAACGTCCTCCTATATGGTGGATGAAGAATAGAAAGATTTAGCTAGTAGTGAAAGTACTCGTTCACAACTTACTCTGGAGTAGCTGATGACAGCACCCTTTCCCAAATTCAAGCCAGGAAATGGAAAAAAGCTTGCAACAATTTCTCATATCATATCTCATCACGTTTTGAGAAAACATCAAAATCATCCGAATTTTCCTAGACTGATGCGTTGATATAAGAAATGTCAAAATTTGCTTCACTTGGGACTTGTAAAATTTCAAATTTGCCAAACTTTGTTACCGTGAGGCAAACTTAACTCACCGTGAAATGGTGAATTTAGAAGCGTTATATGGAAATCAATTACTGGAATAAATAGACATCATGAGTCAGCTAATTTGGAATGTCTAGTTTTGACAGAGCTTACCTGTTTCCTAACGTATCTGACTAGATCCTCGATAAGTTCCGGTTCGTTGCATTCGCTCGAAAGAAACCTTCGCCACAATGCAGCTGCTAATACTATGTCATCACTAAGAAGTCCTTCGTCATAGCCAAGCAGAGCCGCTTGAAATTCCTCAGAAAGGTATTTCAGATGTTCGCGAGCAGTACTGGTGTTATCATCCTATGGAATCAAATCGAAATCGAAATCCATTTATTGCTAAAGATGAGTAAAATACATGTATAGGCCACGTCAAAACATAAATCAAATCAATCACATCCTTTAAATTATCCATACTAAAACCAAAACATTTCATCATTATTATAAAAAAAGTTACTTATTAAAAAATCCCTAATTTTAGTTTTTAAGTTTCTTCTGAAAATAAGATTGTGTTGATGTCCAATAAGGAAACCTTTTATTTATTCAGTTATTATGTACAAATGATACTTAATGGAATGTCTAAAAGACTCATGTCTAAGAGCATGTCTCTCATGAGACCTAAGGAGTTAGTCTCATGAGAAGCAATATTGAGTTCTATACACATTAGGATAATTTTGATAGTTTATGGATGAAATACTTAACCACGTTGATTAAACAGCCATCTACCTTTACTTCACCGCAGTAAAATGTCAATCATCTAGACAAAATATCTATGATTAAGCGTAGTTCAATTTTCACTTGAGCAGTAAACCTCATTGAATTTTAAACAATATTTTAGGCCATGAATTTTTCCAAACCGTGAATAGAGTATTGTCGTATTCAGCAAGGAGGCATGTCAAGAGTAAAACCAATGTAAATATAATCTGATTCATTTGACGCTTGACATTAGAAACATAGAGATATTATTTCTTTGCCATCGTACTCTACGGTCATCAGCAACGTCAAAAAATAATATATCTCTAATATCTATCTATCTGATGCCAACCGTCAAATTAAATGAATCTCATACCTATATCATTATTCACAAGAAAACTATTAAATACAGTGGTAATAAACATGAGAATCACGAATACCACATGTCTGTGAATTCAGAAGTTCGAATGATACAGTTAGCTATTGAAATTGATTGGTAAAACTTCAAGGAAGTAGGCCTAATAAACTTCAAAAGTAATGAAAATAAAACTTCAAGTAGAAAAACAGAAATGAGCGAACATACCCCAAGCAATCCTGCTTTCTCTCTCATGTCTTCCCAAAGCGCTTCTATTGCGCTATTCCTGATAAATCGACCTTCTTCTTCTTCAGCCATCAGACGCACGATAATCATCCAGAGATGGAGTTCCATTACAACAAACCACGAGTGGAAGGTGTCTGGCATATTGAATTCTGTTAAAATAAAACGTTCGTTGGATAAGTTTCTACATTATTATTAAAATATTCATTTTGTAAAGGGAAGAACTATGAGGAGAAATGATAGAACAAGTTTTGCCCAGTGTACTGCATTCAACAGAATTGAACGGTAGTAATAGCAGTCAAGACTTCAGATATCACGAATCACATTGGCTGTTTGGAAAACCAATCATTGTGCAAGAGGTTTTTAAAACATACTAGACTAACCAACATGTAGGCTAGTTCCTCCAGGCGCAGAGAGACAGCGCTGAGTTTATTTTGCCTTTTCAAACGCTTAACTACTTCTACAACATCCTCCCGGACAGGATTGAATCACTCAGGCAGGCAAACAGCACACTGTTCGAGAGAGGACTGAAAAAATACTTTATGGAACGACCATACTATACAGTGGAAGAATTCATCAGTGGAAATACATTCCACCACCTAAGAACCTAAGGAAGGACCTAAGGGACCTCTGGCGATTCCTTGCCAAATAGACGATTCCCCGATCCCAGGACCGTGGCGAAGACACTGGAAGTAAGAAGTAAGTAAGAAGTTAAACAATTTTTTCCAAAATACAAATTAAACCTACACACCTAGGATTAATAACCTTACTTTTGGCACGAACTGCATCTGAATTGGTCCAATATAATGGTCACAGTGGCTGTCATAAGGTTTTGAAAAAGGTTTTTAATAGAAAAGGATTGCAAGTAATAATAATTCACAGAAACTTGTCTCTGGCGTTTCTCATGCACTTATGCAGAATGGAAAACTCAAAAGATTTCTTCGGAATTAATAGTGATAGTGAATTGTAGTTGGAGTTATTGGAGAATTAATAGTTGGAGTGGTTCGTAGCTGAGGCGGCTAAGGCGTCAGACTGATTAAGTTATCAGCAGTCAGATAAAATCCATTGGGCCATGGTTCGAGCCTGGTTGACGGAAAGGATTTTGACAAATACGGCCACTCCCGTCTTTCGGAGGAGACGTTAAGCCGTCGGTCCCGACTGCCTAAAAAGTAGTCGTCATATCTCATCATCACCCCACTCATTACCCACGCACAAGCCTAGAGCTCATGTGGGCATCATCCTCGGAAAAAAAAAATTGTTGAATGAGAAGAAAAAATTATGTGATGGTCAGACAATAGCATTTGTGGGTCATTAAATGATTATTGCTATATAAAAAAGTGTTTGAGGAAACTCTTGTTTAGTAATTATTTGAGTAGTTTAGTAAAATATTCAACGAAAATGAATAGTACACTTATAGCTCCATAACAACTGGAAAATTATAATAATTACTTGCCAATTTGAATAGTAATGATAGAATAAAGTTGATGAATATATGCCAACACCAAAATAACATGAATTTTAGAACGCAAATACATAATTCCAAAACAATTCAGCAATTATTGAAAAATCATACTTACTGACGAAAAAAGATTTATAATCAACATTGTCAGCGATTTGTTCATAGATACTGTAGCCTTTCCTCTTCAAACTCTGGAAAAATCGACATCATCTTTATAAGAATAATTCATTAGATAATTAAAAGATTATTCATAATAATTATTAGATCATTAATAGTACCAACTACCTATGTACCATAAAATAATATAAAATGGAATAATTATGTCAAATGTTCAATAAATTTATTTGGAGCATCTTTTGAATACAAAAAGGGTTGTACTGTATGTGTGTAATGACATACTCCAGAGTGCTTTTCATCCTTGAAGATAACTGGCCAGCTTGATGCATTTATCCAATTGGAATGCCCAGCAATGTTGTCATATTATTGTGTGCTGTTGAATCAACTGTGCACGCAAGCGCATTAAACCGAAATTTTAGTCTGATATCACGACACGGTGTGTTAAATTGGATTTACAAGTAGAGCAGATGATCAGAGATTAAGCATCTGTTTATCACTATTAAAGAAGTGTGCGTATTGGCAACATTGCTCGCGTTTGATTGGCTAGCTCGGAAAGTTGTAGAAAGTACTGTTTCTGTACTCAGATGTCTTCAAGGATGAAAATCACTATAAAACATGCATACTTTAATACCATAAAACATCACACTTCAACATCATACATACATACATCATACTTTAATTTTCAACGGATAACGTGAAATTTCATGAATCTATTCAATTACGATTTGAAGGAGATACGCATAGATAGGTATGAATACACCACGTGTTAATAGATTTTTAAAAATCTACGCTAATCGATTTTTAAAAATCCAGTAATTGAGTAGCAGTACCAGGAAGTTTAGGTACCAGAAAGAAGTAAACTATTAAGTGAAGAAGCACCTTCATCTCTCATCATCTCTTCCCATTACCCACGCACAAGCTTAGAGCTTATGTGGGCATCACCCCTAGCAAAAAAAAACCATAAAAATTACAGTATGTCAGCGTCTAATAAAATCGAATGAGCCACTCTAATGCCCGGTTTTTCAGTCGTTCAATAAACTATTGAATCAATAACTTTTTTTGCATTTGAAAACACATGGTTATTGATTCAAAAGTGCTATTTGATCCATAAACTGGCTATTGAGCGACTGAAAAACCGGGCATAAGACAAATAAAAATAGTCTTTGTTAAAAAATAGAGTGAGAAACAAACTATTCATGTCTACAGGTGTTAATTTATTCTTAACTGGATAACGAAATTCATACCGATTTCTTGACGTTCAAAATTCCAACTTTTTTCAATGCCGATTTAAATTTGTAACTGCCCACGAAATCTTTCAGAAATGATACAGGCTTTGTGGTAATACTTCGACATGGCTGGATATTTGGGCAATTTCCAGTCCCGCCACAAGCTAATAAGGTTGAGTTAACGTCAATATTATTCAGCGGTGCATGATGATGTATCGGCAACGAAGAACATAGCAAAGGTTTGGCCTGTAAAAAAACGAAATGTTGTCAATTATTAACATAACCGATCAATATTCTTTCAATCAGTGTGAACTTATTCAATGAACCTTATTTCAATGTTAGGATCTATAATTTCCAGAACTATGGAAATGATTATGAATTATTAACTAAGCAAACACGTACGGCATATATTTTTTAATATGTCTATTAATTTCAAGTAATCTGTAGGCCTGTTAGATTAGTCTCTGTGGTAATTCTTGGGAATTTGGCTAGAAATTGCTCATTTAATCGTGGGCACGTATGAGGATCAAAGTGTCACACGCAAGCAAAACTTATCAGACCTTGCGCAGATCAAGTTTGTCTTTGTACATGAGTTTTTATGTTTCTATCATATGTGCGTCATTGCCAATCTAGTCACCAATAGCAATACACCGTCAAATGAATGTTGTTCGAGAGAGACCAGGAAGGGCTGATAGGGGTGGGAAGGGAGAAGAACAAGTAAGAGACGAGAAAAGGAGATGGAGACGGAGAAAGAGAGAAGAGAAAGGAATAGGAAGGAAGGAAAGATGGAAAGTGAGGTTCTACAAATTATCATCCTGGCTCTGGCAGATGTTATGCCGGTCCGCTGTGGCAGTTAAGAACAAAAATAAGAGGAAATTAAAATACAATAAAATAAACTAGAAAATAACTAGACAATAAAATAACTAGAAAAGCATGAACGAAAGGGATAAATGGACTAAAATGAAAGGAAATTCAATTAAATAAGAGATAGAGATAAACGAAATAGAACAGAATAAATAAAATAAAAGCTAGAAATAAGTTTGGGAAAGGGGAGTAGATGAAAAGGTAGGGTAAGGACAGTCAGCGTTGGGGTCAAGAAATGGATGGCACTGACTGGCTCGGGGTCCGAAGGGTCGCAAGCTCGGAGGGTCCGAATGAGGCCCTACGCCCACTTAGCAACTACTATCTGATAATATTAGATAGTATAATATCTAATAATAACTACATAATATAATATTATGTAGATCCGAGATCTATTGGGCTGCTCGTTCTCTCATGGCCAAAGCAGCCAATGACAATGTGGCACAGTAAAAAAAATAGATTATTCAATAAAATAACGACGTTATTCAACTTATATGTCATAACAGTCAATAGAATAACGACGTTATTCAACTTATTTATCATAACATGGATCAACATGTTTCAAAATCACAATTTTAAGAGACAAGTCAAAAGACTTGAGAATGCAACATAAAAGAGAGATCATGTAAACAAAGTTTATGACAAAAATTGTACATACCTAGGCTATATTTTTTTGTGGTGACTAGCCTATGTTTTAGGATATAAAAAAACAGCTTCTACAGGAATTATCATGCTGAATTGAAGTTGTTAACGTGCAACATATTACCATAAATTGCACAATAGAGTATTATTGTCTTCATCAGCTACAAATAATCAGACTTGGCCTAAATTTAAATTAATTTGTCAAAGTAATCTATTAATTTATGAATGAATATTAGTAAATACAGAAACCCGGTAATAGAATCTAGAAGTACAAAAATAAATTTCATGTGTTATATAACTTTAACAAATTATTGAAAAATATGATGAAATAGCCTATTACCATTTCATACAGCAATCATTTTTAACCCACTAGAAGCGAGATGATCTATAATAAACATTAGTATTCAATACAATTTCCTACGTTACATTGAATTTGATAATTTATTCACAAGATTATGATAATGAAATAAGAACCTTGAGTTTGGTGACTGAAACAAGAAAATCAGATAGGTACAGGTTAGACCTAGCTCGTCTATATTTAAATATATTCTATAAATGAAAGTAAATTAAGTTGGATTTGAACTTACATTCAATAAGATCCTACAGTTCGTCCTATAAAACGAAAGTTGCAAAACGTTACATGCCATCACAAATACAAATTATGCCTCTTATTTTTATTCACTGAACATTTAACCTCAACTCAACATAAACATAATAACAGGCAAAGAGACAAGACAGCTGATTCAAGCACGAGCTGACCTTGCTTTTGAAAATATAATCAAGTCTGAATTCTGCGAAAATATTGATGATTATTATAATATTCTCTCTATTGATAAATTAATCTTCAAAAGGAACAAAAAATGTCAAATTATATAGATACCGTACTATAAATGCTCATTTTTGTTTTATTTTTTATTCTGCTTGGCAGCCTGATTGCCCCTCCCGCCAAGAGTGAAGAGTCAGGACCAACATTTTTTTGAGGATAAAGCCCGGTCTACACGCAACGATAAGTTTGTCAAACTTTAGTCGTTCAAACTAGTTTGAAGCAAAGTTGGATGAGTTGCATCGCGTCTACACGCTACGACTTATTAAAAAGTCGTACCTCTTTTCATACGACTTTTTTCTACACTCAGTATGTCAATATCTGCGATGGAGGAGACTATATTGCTGGCAAATTGAGTTTTCTGTTAAAAAGAAAAAAATAATATAAAAAAGCGACATCGTGCAAAATGGTGTAGAGATTAATTATTATTAAAAAGAGAAAAATTCCAGTCATAAAGAACAATAAATTTGTAAAGAGAACAAATGGCTATTAAAAAGAGAAAATTGTCAGAACAATATTATAAAGAAAACAATTTGGCTATTAAAAAGAGAAAAATCTTAAAACCCAAAAGTTAATAATTCATTTAATATGAAATTATGAAATGGAACTAAAGTAGCCTCCTTCATAATTATTATTGCTATAATAACCTACCGGGTTTTGTCAGTTGTTATCGTCTTTGTATACTAGCCTATAATATGAAAATCTTATTATAATATTATTATCTGAACGCAATTACCTTTACTACATAATTATAAAAGAATAAAAAAATTGAGAACTGAAGAAATGGATGGAAAAGAGACTCTTTGACACCGACCTAACCTAGTCGAGTGACTGCTACTTTAGTACCGGTACTGAATGGATGTTACTATTTGTATAACAAAATACAGTAACGCATCTTATCCATAAGCCCGCTAATTTACAGCTTTATTGGTTCTAATGTCTCGTATATGTTGTGTTAATAATATATATATGCTAGGGTAGTAAAACTTGAACATAATTTACGGTATGGTACTTAAAAGTACACGTCATTCATCATACCATGTAATCAATAACCTACATAATAATTATGATATTGAATTAATTTAAATTATTATGTTATGTTGATATTTTATTTTTCAGTTGTATCCTATTATCTTTCTTTTTAAAGGAACCTCTGCAATAATACAACGCTGATATAACTTTATTCAAATCAAGCAGGACATAATTATTCTTCCACACAGATACCTGCCTCAACATCCTTTCTTTTTCCTTTTAAAAAAGAAAGGAAATAAACTGAACACAAGAGAGAAGTTCAAAATTTTATACATAAAAATAAATAATAAATAATATTATATAATAAACTAGCAAACGATCTCAAAATTTGTTCTATCAAAAGTGATATCCCTCAGATAATATTGTAATTTATTGTGCTGGTAACGCTAAATACTAGTACAATAAATAAGAATAGCTTTTCAAAGCATTCAAATTAAATATTTTATATTTAAATACATCATTTTTCGACACTCAAGCATTGCTTCAATTATCGAATGCTGAATCCAAATTCTAACCTAATTCATTTCTCTCTTCTGAACCATCATTTTCATAGGTTTACAGGTTAAAGAGGGACGATAAGTTTGAACAGCCGTCTACACGTAAAAAAGTCGTTCCAACTTTAGTCCAAAAGATTCCAAGTTGATACCTCTTTTGTTGGACGACTTAAGTTTGACGGGTCGCCTGACTTGCTTAACCCCTGAATTGCTAAACCTCATAAAAAATGGGGTGCCAACCAATTTCACCGCCTGTAACGTTTAACAGTTTAACCAATTGCTCGAAGCCACAGCCATCTTGGTAAGATAGTTGGATGAACTTGTAATTTATCGCAGGATTCTTTTAACTTGTCAGAAAACAGCTGATTTAACAATAGTGAACGAGCGTACATCAATCAGCTGTTCATGACAATTTAAAATAATCCTGCTATATGTAAGTTGGCAAGGCTCAGCAAGTCTGCGCGCCAAGAGCAAGAGCAGACTTCTAGGTTAGGTTGTTGTCAGTAGTTGGCTATGACAAGGTCAATGTTACTGTCGATGTCTATGTTCAAAATGTCTATGTCTAAATGAATAAACAAATTAAAACATGTTAAACACCTACAAAATTTCATAGGAAAATCTTGTTTTTTTTATTGTGCTTCGCAACGGAGCTTTACAAAACAGATCTAGCCTGTATTGAAATCTCCACTACTGATTTTATCAAAGATTCAATTGAATTCTTTTCTAGATTAGCCCTTTGAAATGTTGATATTACGTTGAAACTGAATATCAATATTGTCTCTTGCACAGTTGAATTGTAAATAAATATGCTAGTTATGAGTTCAATAAAAGAATTACATACTTTTCGTAGGCTATATCCATTCACACACCAACTTGGAGTAAACTCACAAAATACAGACTTACATAATTGTAAAAAGAAATGACAAACTATAGTCATGTGTATGTAATCAAAACAGATTGTAGTGTAATCAAATGTAAAGATAACCATGTGTTCTGTTATCAGAATGATGTGTGACATTCATCATTCCAGTTCTTCTTCTTGGATTTCTATGGGAACGATCCTTTGTGATCCTTAGAGGCAAAAGATCTTGAAATCCTTTCTTATTCCGCATCTAGTAGGTATGAAGAATATTTGTGCAAAATTTCAAATCTGTAGAGTGTAGGTCAAGTAGTTTGGGCTGCAGCGTGATTTCCGTGATCAGATTTATTAGCCTTTTATAAATATAGATGACTTATTGAAAATGCCAATATTGACGTTTCAAAGTTTTGCACATGAGGACGAAAAACGTATATTCTCCAGTATTAAGTATAGGCTATACATGATCTATTACAGTAGGATCTCGTTAATCCGGCTCTATATATGGCGATTAGTAGGGCCGGATTAAAGAAAATTGCGTTAGTAGAAATGCATCAGAAAATGAAGTAGTTTTACATAAACAGCATTTTTAGATATTGCCTACAAAAACTATTAGGTATAATAATCGTTTAAATTTCGGTGGTACATAATAGGCCTAATTCAATTAATTTTGATTACTGTATCATTATGAAAAAGAAACAGTGGTATGATACAGCTATAACTGCAGTCTATACATGAATAAGATATTTATTAGAATATAAAGAATACCTTTAAGATGTTTTCCATTACATTCAACAACAATATGATTTCAACATTACTTTTCTCCCTACCGTAGCCTACCTTTTTTTTTTTTTTAAATTGGGTTGGGCTTTGTAACCCTTAGCCACCGCGACCGCTATTCGATCTTTTGTGGCATCCCCTCTTTGGCTTATGCCATGTTCCATAATCCAAGGCCAAAGCAGAATTTCAGGGCCTTGAAGTCCAGTTCTCTTGCCTCCTCTGGTAGGAGGGTTGCCTTTCCAAGAAGTCTCCTCCTCATTTGCAAGAGTGCTGGACATTCCAGCAGCAAATGTGCTGCTGATTTCAGCTATGGACCCACACTTCCGAAGCTGTTCAACTTCTATCAGGGATGGGTCTGCACACTCCTCAGATTCCATTGCGGAATCTTCAGTTGTAGTGCCTTCCTCTGCATGTACCGTTTCCCGGCAGGTTTGAGTCAGCAATAACTCTGAAACCTGTTCCCACGAGTAGCTGGAGACTTATTCAGTCACCCTGGGCAGAGCTCCGCGTTCACCCAGGGAAGGCTTCTTGAAACTGGAGGTCGCCTGGTATCCAGAGTTCGCATACTCATGTCAGGCACTTCCCTGACCATGCAGCCGTCGGCGTATGCTGTTCCACCATATGTTGGCTTGGCTTGCGCAGTTGATGCTTCAGGTGTTCCTACTTGAACACCCTACTTGAGCTGGGACGCAACGGTGTTAGTTGCCAACCAGCCTACATCTACCACTTGCATCAGGAACCCGGAGGATTGCCACACCCCGGACAGAATAAATTCTGCCCCCCTACCGTACCTTAGTATAGTAACAGAAGAAATTATTATTATGTTGTTATTCACTTTCATTCACTTCTATGTTGTTATTATAGCACATTCAGAATCTGATAGCTAATATTAAGATTTAAAATTAAATCATGTGCAAAAAAATCAGGTACTTCTTAGGGACGTTGATAATATTTATATTGATGTACCTTTGGAGAAATATAGGCTACCGTAAACGACTTTTCATCATTCAAGTAACATAAAACCAAATATTCTTATGATATTCACGCCTGCATAATTTAATTTATGCAGGGGAGAAACTTTATTGTTGCAAAACAAATCTCTATATTCCTTCCCAAAGTGATAGTGGTAGCCTATGTTATGACCCCCTATCATGGAAATGAAATATGAAAATATTGGTTTAGCAAAAATGAAAGAAATGCATAGGCCTACAACATCTTTCAATTTAATTGATATTCTTATTATGTCGTTATAGTAGTGGAGGCAAGAAATTTGAGCAATGTTTATAATCATTTCAAATACTGGACATCCATTTTCACTCACTGAATTTGTATTAGTCTAGGTTTAGTTTTGGTGAATCCAATAAAGAGATTTTCTGATTAGTAAACCAAAGAAGATTATCATCAGTGTTGTCATCCTATGAATGTATCATACTTTCTTGAATGAATGAATAAATAAATATTGACCAATATTACTGAGAACTTGCTTGTTGTATTAATTACAATCATTATAAATGAAGTGCACATTAGACTAATTGGGATTAATGTCTGTTTATGAAATCATTTAAATACGGTACCGGTAACTAAATCAATAATGGTCAATGTCAAGGTTGGGAATTTAACAGACAATGTTACTGGCCAACTTTTAAACTACATAATAACATTGGAAAAAAATAAATGCTGATGACCTAGACCAGTGGTTCCTAACCTTTTCTGGTTCATCGCCCCCTCACATGCAAGAAATAAGAAACTCACATCGCCCCCCTTTATTTTCCATATCCATTGTTATTCCTGTTTCTTATTCAAATTTTACTTGTCTGATAGTGATGTGAGTAATCAATTTTGAGTGACAAACATTTTTAAAACATTGGATTGGAATGGAAAATAAAAATAAATTTATTTCAAAATAATTTGTGTCTTGAATCTAGTTTTTGAATGAGTTCACGAATAATATAAGACTATTGTTTCTATTAATCCTAGTTATTTCTTATTGATTTCAAGTACAAATGTTTATTCGACTCATAAGAATTATTTTTAAGTAGACATAAAAATTACAGATTGAAGTAACGGCCGTTTTTCTGCGGTTGACGTGCATCATCAGGCTGAATTGGAACTCTGATTCAATGTTTGATTTGGGGGTTCATCACTTCAATATACGTGATTTTCAATTTCTACTTGAAAGTTATTCTTGTCCAATTCAAAACTCAAGTTTAAATTTATTTCACTTGTCTTATTTTAAACTAAGCTATTCTTCATTCTTGTCTTGTTATTCTTGTAAAATTTGGGGAGGCAGTATATGAGTGAATTTATTGCTGGTTTGATGTTTAATCCAGTCTGACAAAAGATTTTCCTCAGGCTCAGGTCACTCCCATGTTATGGAGGACACGAAAAGCCATCGGTCCTAGGCTGCCTAGTGTTGTTTAAATGAATTATTCAAAATTACATCATCACCCTTCTCATTACCAACGCACAATCCTAAGGCTCAAGGCTCATGAGTGCATCATCCTCAGAAAGAAATGAACTAATATGTAAGAACAAGACAGATTCAACATTCAAATATCAATAAGATTAATTTATTCAGTTGTAGCAAAAGAAGGATTTTTTTTATTGAAGAGATGCCCCGGCCACGACACGATAGCGAGCAGGAGCGGCTAAATTTTTGCCAAGCAGTATTTACTCTGCTGCTGGATTCCATTGAATCGCATGCAAGTCGGCCGACGTCTCCATAATAATGTTTCTGATATAAAAATATCAAGATATGAATTGTTCTACAGTCTGTGGTCTTGACTTTGTGTGCAAATTGAAATAAATCTTGGAATAACTATTGAATCTTTCTTTTCAAACCCACATCGCCCCCTCAGTAGCTCAGATCGCCCCCAGGTTGAGAACCACTGATCTAGACATTTTTTCAACTACTTTATTGATGTTCCTATACTGATTATACTGCAGAAAATATAAGTTTCCAAGAAAAGAGAACCATTTTTACCAGATCATTATCCTAGAAGACTCTTTGTAGTAGGCTACCATGAAAATTGAAATGTTATCTCATAAATAATCTATTAATTAGTGTGTTTATACAAGAAATATTGATTTTTACAATAAGACTGAATGCAATGGGTTGGTTGTTTAGAGATTGGGATTGAATTTGAAATTAGCGGTAACAGTTAACGTTATTACTTTTCAATAACTATTACCAAAGTTGTAACTGAACAGTTTTCAAAAATATAATTATTCAAAGAATAAACGTTTTCATGATAATATTTCAGGATGAAATATTAAAAAATAGTTATCGTGAATTTTTAAATGGAAACATTCATCAGAACCAACGAATTTTGATTCATTAATCGTCATTGTATGTGATATATAAAGTTGTTCTCAAATACTCCTGTTATATGTTGAGTAACTATAAAATAATACAATTAATCACAAAATATGTCAGAAATATCCTTGAATTGGAATAAAATCAAATTTATTCATCACTCAATCATTCTAACCTTACTTTTTATGAATTCCATTAGCCGAATCGACGATGTGGTTAAAACCGACAAACGTCGTAGTCGATCAATACGTGCCACCTTTGGGTTAAGCAATTCAGGGGTTAAGCAAGTACGCGTCCCCAGTTTGACCAACTCTTAATTTCGCCATCTACACGCTACGACTTTGCTTCAAACTAGTTTGAACGACAAAGGGTCAATTCCCACATTGACGACAACGACACGACGACGACATTCTCATTTCGTTCTGAGCATGCGTGACCAGCCCGCGCTCTGATTGGTCCATCCTTTTAGAACTTCTGACTAGCCGAATTTTAGGTTAAGTGACTAGATACGAAGTTTGAATGTTCGCTGTTCGGAATCAATTGTCAATTAATAATAATATTAGTACGACAATATAAATAATTATAATAATCAGTAAATAAAATTATAATACAAACCTTTTCAAGTCATACCGGTACTGCAATTTTGAGACTTGAGAGCTATCATTTGTAAACAAAGATAGACATGGACCAATCAGAGCATGGGCTGGTGACGCATGCGCAGAACGAAATGAGAATGTCGTCGTCGTGTCGTTGTCGTCAATGTGGGAATTGACCTTAACCCTTTGCACTCGAGAAGCATTTCAACACATTTCCTCTGGAGTCGCATGGCCACTGTGAGTGGCCACGGCTACTTCTCTGACAACTCGTTCTTATTTCTGTAGAGAATGTTCACTCAGATCGTATGGCCACTGTCAGTGGCCGGAGTCAAATTCCGTGAACACTCGCATGGCCACTGTCAGTGGCCATAGTGTAATACTCTAATATCTATCTGTTCTAGTGATTTATTTTTCCAACAACAGCTCTGCAAAGTGCTGACATCTGTTGACAAAATATTAAATGTTTAGTTTCGCGCGTTATTTGTTCCACAGCTGTAATAACAACCTACAATCTCTGTTACTATGCAGCGCATATTGACGCAACTACATACAACAGTGATCGGATTTAAGCTTTTTCAACTTTATTTAATATTGTTCTCTTATTCAAAAGTTTCTTAACAATTTAAAACATATATGAAGATGAGTTTTTGAGTTCTGAAGCCATCAGAAATGAACTGGAGATTTTTTTTGGCAGAATGTGACTCCGAGCATGACAGTGACATTGACTCTAACGTGGGTGAACTATTAGATGAAATGATAAATTCTGAAATGGATTTAATCGAACAACAAGATGAAAAGAGTGGAAAAAAGTATAATGTATCATTTATCATACCTTTTTCATACCATTTTAAATTGAATATTTCAAAAAAACATTCATCCAATGTTATTTAGGCTATTCCATTCATCACCTTCAACTGCTATTTACGTTTTATATCAGGCCCATATTACAATACAGTGTAAAACATTTTATAACAGATATTTTATGAAAGATAAATCTCATTTTTTAATAAAAGATTGGATAATCTTTCATTTTTTTAATAATAATTCAGTAACTACACGTACTATACAGATAAAACTAAAACTTGTTAGGTATAGATTCTTTGATGAAATGTAAAATATTACTCATATTTGAGAAAACTTTTATAGAGATGACCTAATATACACTGACAAAAATATCCTTGTTAAAAAATCATTTAAAAAATATATTTTATGAAACCGTTTTGTAGTGTAATACGGGCCTGTACATTCATTTCAAATATGAAAGAGAAATGACAGATTTCGAGCTTGATGGAGGAAAATAATTCCGAGCCAGTGAAAGCTGGAAGGCAGAACGAGCGCCGACCAGCAGCAGATCGCAGCGCGGCCACTCACAGTGGCCATACGATCTGTGAGCACAACTCCAAAAGAATAAAATCCATGTGTGCTAGGAATGGTGCTGGCCACTGACAGTGGCCTTTCGAGTGCAAAGGGTTATAGTTTGACAAACTTATCGTTGCGTGTAGACCGCGCTTAAAGGTCAATTCCCACATTGACGACAACGACACGACGACGACATTCTCACTTCGTTCTGCGCATGCGTCACCAGCCCGCGCTCTGATTGGTCCATGCATGTCTATCTTTGTTTACAAAATTAATGATAGCTGTAGCTGTCGGCTATCAAGCTCTCAATTCTCAAAATTGCAGTACCGGTATGACTTGAAAAGGTTTGTATTATAATTTTATTTACTGATTATTATATTAATTTATATTGTCGTACTAATATTATTAATTGACAATTGATTCCGAACAGCGAACATTCAAACTTCGTACCTAGTCACTTAACCTAGAAATTCGGCTGGTCAAAGTTCTAAAAGGATGGACCAATCAGAGCGCGGGCTGGTCACGCATGCGCAGAACGAAATGAAAATGTCGTCGTCGTGTCGTTGTCGTCGATGTGGGAATTGACCTTTAGAGGATGAGATCATGAGAACATTTCTCTCAATTCCGAACTCCCAGATAATTAATTCTATTTTATAATATAGCAGGAGCCAATTAACTTGTCATAAATCAGCTGATCCAGTAATAATTAAACAGTGATTTCGACACTATAATCAAAAGGCTTGAAAGTCTAAAGAACCTTTAAAGTCTTTAAAAGACCTTTTCAAAGAAGACCTTTCAAAGAATAACTTTTTAAAAGACCTTTTCAATAATCTGCGAGATTCAGCATTTATAGGTTAAGTATTGTGATATTGCTCTTTGAAACAGCTGATTTCTGACAAGTTGAATTGGATTCTGCTATACTTGGCCATATTTTCCCTTTGCCCCTCCAAGAGGTTTGCATAAAAAATGCATTCGCTATAAATTAATATAAAAGACAAAATGTAGCCCGGCCCAGGTTCAAGTCTTGTCTTATGTATCTTCTCCTTATGTTCCAATTTCTTTAATAACAAAATTAACAAAAACGTTATCACAATAATTAGTATACATTTTCAATTCAACTTGGAACTACTTCAGAATGCACCAGTCATAGAATATGTAATTATTAATCCTCTTAGAATTTGAGAAAAATGAGTTTAAACGAACCTATTACTGGAAAATCACATCCCTGCAATAGTCCACAATCTGGATCTGCTTCTCTTGTACAAAAACTGAAAAACACAAATTGTTTTTTCCCTACCTCCATCCAGCAGTCTGCATTTCTAAAATTTGAGGGGCTGATTGCTATTTTCCAGCAATGGTACAGAAGATACGCTGGTGTTATGGATAAAATTTTCTACAGCATCTTTCTTTCTTTCTTTTCCTTTAGCTTTTCCCTATTCGGGGTCGCTATTCCGTATCTTCCTCCTCCACACCATTCTCTCCCCGGCTTCTTCATCTGTCAGCTGAAGTGCCTTTCACAGCATCTAGTGCCTTGAAAATTTCTAGAAAGAAACCCGCAAATTAGGTGATGATTTTTTACAAGGAAAGGTGGCACCTTCTTTCTTATCAGTGCAACTGAAGAAGTTCTATTGAAACTGAAAGCATCACAAATCGATTCCGCATTTAGGTCCAAAATCGTTGAGCAAGCTTAAAACAGGCTTGATAGAGCTAAAATATATATATGTGATGATAAATAAAAATACTCTTCATGCAGAGCAACTGGTCAACTCCGGAAACGTTATATGCGCGACCAATTAAATATTTTCTGATTATTTTAATTGTACATATTAATCAAATGAACTGTAACTTTACTTATGAAATTTTCTCAATAACGGAACGACCACATCAAAAATAAAACCATCGCTATTTAGTGTCAGGAACAACTCACACATTGTAATTACTGTTTCAGTTGAGAAAATTCTCGAAATTGTTTGATGAATTTCATTTTTTCAAGAGTGAGTTCTCAGCGCGATGCGGTGCGGCTACCAGTCGGTTCCATTGTGTGGGAGAAAGACAAGATTATGCCAGCTGTTTTTCTCTCTCTCGCACAAGGAACCGATGGTAGGCGCGCCGCACCGCTCGTGTAAACCCGCTTCAAGTATAAATTGGAATTTTTGCTAGACTGGGTGTGCACCGTATACACGAGCGACAATTGCAGCAACTGCAATTTGCGGTCGACCAGAGTGGCATAGTGACAGATGACCGCATCGCAACCGCATTGACTAATTTGCCTTTGTGGTCTGATCTCCGGTTGCTACATCTGTCGCTCGTGTGAGGCCAGGCTTGACTTGATGTCAGAACTTCCAGAAGTGAAGTAAACTGCAGGACACATCACAAATTTCAGACCTCAAACAATCCACTCAAAGAAAGAGAGAAGAATCCACACATCCACAGTCACAATATTTTGTTCTGAGAATACTAGCGTTCGACGGTCGTCAATCATTTAGGTATAAAACGGGTTTGTTAGGAGTCCTGTAAAACAGGAAAAAGACTAAAACACAATCAAGTATATTTCATTGTAAACCATGCAATGTCTAGTGTGTTTCCGTCTCTTTTCCTGTTTCACGCGACTTCTAATTTTTTATGAAACAGGCCCTTGGTGTTGTACTAAAAACGCAAAAAATTTCAAACCTCAAAGAAATTATTTAGAAATTATCCAAAAAAATGTCCGCTTGACATGGCAAAGATAGTCAAAGCTATAATTTGAACAATTACAATATCGTATAATCCTCACACTTCCTCCCAATAGAAATTGAAAACAACACCATTTGAAATCAACATCCAAAATCAATTCTAATGATTAATGAAATGGGTTTGTCTGCATTGTGTTGTATTTCGAAACTTACGAGGGACTATCAAATTTTTGAATCTGGACAAGAAATTATTGTAATATAGATTAGGAGAAGATTGTGAGAAGAATAACCCACTCAGTATTTTTAGTAATACTATCAAATTGAATAGAAAATTTGATAAATTGATAGTTTATTAGAACAGGAACTGAACAAAACAAAAATCAATTATCTATGTCATATTTTACATAATAATATTATTTTATTATACACTTTCATTATTCCATTAAGATAATAAAATGCTATGACAATGCAACTTGTTCGGTGTGAGGAGGAAACCGGAAGCGATGACAGAGATGACACTTCATACTTAGTGATGGTCCCCGTTTACCACTATTATCAGTAAAATCCAACCAATGTTAATTAGAATAGAAAATTTAAATTTCATCAAATTATAAAATCAATTTAAATAATCAAATAAAAATAAAGCTGGAAAATCAATACTGATCGCGAATGTTTACTGGTTCTTCTAGAGAAATGCATTTGAATCATACAGATCGTCCAGTCTCGAAAGTGATAGAAACGGCACCTTGCATTATGCAATATAATATTAAGGTTTTTTATGGAGTTCAACTAACCATTAAGTTAAAGCAACACTAGAATGAAGAGAATATTTTTATAATGTGTAGAATTAAATATTTCAATACAAATTACAATAGAAATTTACGAATCCTTGATGACAAAAAGGAAAAATCCTAGAACAGGATTACCATCCATTCATTCGAGTTCTTGTGAATTATTGAAGAAATTCACCACCGTGAAACTGATTGCACAGTACAGTATAACCTTTATCATGTAACAGAGAACTCAAAGCGACTTCAATACAGTCACACACTCCCAAGTCAATTCAGCTTACACTTAGAAAAAACTTAAAAATCTTGCCACACAACATCAACTTATTCAATATTTCTAAGAATATAATCCACAATTTACAATTGTCTCCTAACAACTCAACTTTACACAGTCGACTATATCGAGTATGTATTATTAGGAATATAATATATTATCAAGTATTATATATTCATATGCGCATTAAGAACAAAGATTACAATGTTCGGTATATTTCTTTACAAAGAACATCTAACAGAAATGAAGCCGATCATCTACTGGTGACCAGTCTTTAATTTACGTCAGTTGATCGTTATGGAAAAGCAAAGTTGAGGTGAAGTGGATCCGAACTGAAGAATAAAATTGTTCTATTCTTACAATAATTATTCTATTAAAAATCGAATGGATGATGATGCTTCAGTGGCCCGGATTGCATGAAGCTTAGCATATATAACAGATGGTTATTAAGAAGCTCTGTTGTGGGGCGGGCGGGGTGGAGGGGGCGGGAGCTCACTTATAGGAAGTAGTCGGGCGTTCTGCGGGTCACGTGTGGCTCCCCGCGCCGCGGTGCCGGATCAAACTGCAGGCTGCAAACAAATTCAAACACATAAATTATCTGCCCATCAAAACAAACCAAATTGATACTATTTATTAATTTCTCAAAAAAACTGCTTCTTATACATTTGCAACACAGAAAAAGGTGGACACAAACCAGACATAAAAATCTATGACTTACGCTGCACTTTTCATGTCTAGGATGTGTGTTGCTTATAGGAACTGTATAAGAAGATTTCTAAATTTTTTAAACAATCTATTAAACTTGCAATTAAAAAATAAAAAACCAATATTTTATTCTAGCTAGAACAGTTCTCATTGTAATTCTGAGAGTTCCTAGTATCAAGCTACACATACTTCACGTCTACTCCAAGTATTCAAGCACTAGCTTATGCCGTTCAAAAAGTATTGTCGGGGTCTGAAGTTACTCACATCCAAAATAGTCCAAAAGCTGGATGATATTCACTAGAGAATTTATAATAGAATTTGTACATTCGCTAACCTTTGAAGAATTTCAATTTTTCAATCAACTCTCATAGTCTATTAAGAGGTGTGAAAAATTAAATCTCTATCAACTAAGAAATGAAAATGAAGATATACCGTATTCAACAAATTGAATAGAAAATTTAAACGTGTGCATTGATACTTACAATGAGTATTTCAAAGCATCATCCAATTCCATTATTGCGGCCTGGTTGCCACACCGGTAGCAGTAGTTGGGAGCCGAGAAAATAGTGACGACGTTTCGTTCATGACACCTGCAAATGAATAAGTATTATTGGCATATGAAGCAGTGATTCAATTTCTAACTATAAGTGAGAAACTAGTTAAGTAAAGATTAGATAACATCAGAACTAATCTGATTTGATAGAACTTTACATCACCTGGAAGAAAGTAAGTTATGATGCAAACCGGGACTGAACATCTCCAGTCACTTCATCGGAATTAGAATGCTAAATGTGTTACATAATGCTTCAAGAATTGAATTCTTTAAATGTAGTATTTATTCTAATTCTTTAAATAAGTGCAAACAATAAATAAAATTCATCTCGTCGCTGTTATCGATTTTCTATTATGTATAAGTGAAAATGTACAGCAGTCTAAATATTTTAGATCAAAACGTTTTGAATTATAATTAAACGTCTCATCCATCGGTTATGATAAAGAATGAAATATAGTTAAGCCTGACGTCTACTGGAACAGTTTTTGTCCTGATCTTGTTCGGCCGAACTGCTCAACATCGAATCAAATGGCCGACAGTCCGGCCAAACATCATACAATTTCTTCAGACAAGAACTGTTCTAGTGTACGTTAGGCTTAAAGCAGAGGTATTCACTACCGAGAATCTCAGTTGTCATTAGGCAAAATAATGTTGCCAATTAGTTCATTTTCACGTTGGGACAGGTGAGGTGTTGATAAACTCGCTACAGCCCCATCGCAGAAGTTCTGACTTGCATAAAGACTTACATGTTAAGTATGGTTGCTCCACCCTCTTAAAACTCCATAATTGAGCCGAGAACGTTTCTCCTCCATATGACCAGACGCTGATCCACTGGCGTTACTGCTACTGTCAAAACCGAGTGATGCCGGCCTTTATAGCAGCACTAGTGTTCCAGCAATCCAAAATGCTAGAGTGGTGCTCGCTAAAATTCCTTGATCCTCAAATTTTCAACCATACCTATTTACCTCCATACCCCCTTTAACAATCCTTACAACACTTCAATAGTCACTTCAGAGCCCTTCTATTGTTCATTTTCTTATTACTATATTTTATTATATTTTTACATTTTCTTTTTCATTTATTCACTTGTTTTGCGCTCAAGCTTTTATAATTGTTTCAAATAAATGGCAATAACAACTACCAACACGATTCTTCTCCCCCTCTTGACTTTTCTCCTATTCCTATTGTTTTTTCAGCACTTATTTATTTTTACAAGTTATACCTTTCTCCATATTCTTTCAATGGATCATAAGTTGCCTATCACAGGCGGTGAGTATTTAGTAATTGATTGACAGTGATGCACATAGATCGATAGTTGATATACTGCAAGAGTCTATACACTGAAGGAGCCGAACAAGATGAATAGCTCAACGTGCCTGGTCTAAATTCCAACCTAGTCCTTCAACTTCAAGCATCATACAGCACGTAAACTACTGAGAATCTACTGCATTCATAAATTTAAAACCTTAAAACATTCAATAATTCATGAATTATCTACAAAATAAACTTTCTTTATTAATGAAAAGTGCCTTTGATTGGAAAATTCGATTTGAATTTACTGTATTTGAATTTGGAATAGAACATTAAAATCTGTTATCAACAAAATGTTGAGATTTTAAAAGAATAATATCAACAAAAATTACTTTAATACTATGTAATTGTGAATACAAACCAGTTATATCCTTCCATAACAAGTTGATGTGCGCGAGAGACTAATGTCAAGCCATTAGAGTGATTGAACGTTTCTGAGATGTCCTGTCCAAAAGTATATCCAGCACCTCTGGGGGAGATTCCCCATCCTCCTCTGTCATCGGGATCTGACCAGAGCAGATCGCACATTGGACCCTGAAACGGACAATAAATCATTCATTATAATTGAATTAATCAAGAACGGAACTAAATAGATTGATAATACAACAGAAAAGTAATGAAGAACAACCCAACCCGATGATTTCTCAAATCAATAAATTATTAATAACTCAGAAATGAAGTAATGTGAGGAGTTTTCAGACAATTGATTTCTGTCATAAATCCAATCACGAAATTCAGACTCAAGGCAAATGTGCCATAAATATAAATATATTCTATGAAAATTCAGGTTCAAAAGGTTCTAAACCTGAGGCAGCTTCAAAGTACTACATTTTAGAAATTGCAGAGAATAAGCCTCATAGAAAATTAAATAGTTGGAGCTGCAACAGAATTGTGGATGAAAAGCAAACATTCTTTTACTTTCTTTATTGCAGGAATGGAATCATCTGACTAATATTGTACACATGTTTCAACAAACATTATTGAACTATCATTACTATGGACAAACAAACAAAAACTGAAATTTATGTTATCCTTACCTCATGAGGTACTTCTTGGAGACGATCCAGAGCCCGAATATGGTCTAATGTATCGATGGATGGTGACAAACCTCCATGAAGACAAAATATTTGTCCGTCCACCAGGGCAGTCAAAGGCAAATAATCAAAAAGATCTGTGAAGAATTTCCAGACATTGGCGTTTCCATATTTGCGCAGGCATTCGTCGTAGAAGCCATAGACCTGGGTAATTTGTCTTGATTCATGGTTACCCCTCAAAATTGTTATTCTTTCTCTGTAACGAACCTGAAAAAATAGAAAACTTTAAATTTATTACAGTAAACAACACCATGACAGCTGTCCTCGAATGGTTCACCATAAAAGTAGACTGTATTGAACAATGTTGTTATTATTATAGTAATGTATCATACAAATTAATACATAATTATGTACTAGTTTTACAAGGTTATTCATATTGTTATCATTTTACATTTTTTGTTTTTCTTTCATCTCGATCTTTGATAATATTTTTGTTTAATACATTCACATCGATGTGTATATTTTGTTTGATGATCAGAATAAACGAATTTGATTTGATTATTGATTACGACTCACTCAATAAAAAATGTTGTATGGTCATTTCAAAAGTGATAAATTTATTATGATTCACTTATTTTAAGTGGAATTGAAATGATATATGATCGGCGAATACTTTCTTTTATCTATACATGTAAATATGCATTCGATCCCGTCCTCAGTTCAATTAAATATCTTTGACTCATGCATGATTGATAAATCAAGTCTAATGATTGCTCTTCTAGCTAGAGAATTTCAATATTATTTTCAAGCCAAGTTGCCTACGTATTTTTTTGTAATCATTGTGCCACAAATTGATGTTGAGAAACAATTAAATTAGATATAAGTCAAGGTGAATGAAAAATGACTTGTAGCTAATTATTCAAGGTTAAATAAAGCAAATTAACTAATTTTCTTTTTTAAATGAATAACGGATAGATATTTTAAAACGATAATTCACTGAACAACTTACCTTTAGTGCAACTAATAGAGTGACTGTTTCCACCGAATAGTATCCTCTATCTACATAATCACCCATGAACAAGTAGTTTGTATCGGGAGACTTTCCTCCTATTCTAAAAAGTTCCATCAAATCATGGAATTGGCCATGAACGTCGCCACATACTGTGACAGGACATTTCACTTCCTGCACGTTCGATTCTTTAGCTAATATCTCTTTGGCCTGAAAATACAAACACAGAATTTAAACTTCATGTTGAAAATAAAACTTCTATTAAGAATAATAAAATCAAAGCTAATTAGACAGGAGGTTACAAAACAAACAATAATCCATTTTTTTACAGGTGCTTGAATTCAATGTAATGACAATTAAACCCTCAAATTTTACTGAACAGCTAGTATAATCTAGCTGAACAATCTAGTAAGCATACAGCTCTTTTATTGCATATATTCACGCCAGTTTATCCTTCAATCAGAAGATCTGAGATAGCCTGCATGAAAATTTCATACAATTGGCTAATGTTCCAAGGAACTAAGTTATAGTTAGTTTGAGTTTTAGCTAACTCAACTAACATAAGCTATGTTTGCATGAAACATTAATCTTTAAAACGTGAGAGGCAACTGACTTTATTAAACGCAACTATTCTTTGAAATTAAAGCAATAATTTCTTATTAATAACCTGTAGACATGTATGTTTTTCTGTCAATTACTCATCAAATGAGTAATTGAAAACAGTCAAATATTTATCATTATTCATCAAAAACTAACTTATTGGAGGCACTAGGAATACTAGGTTCAACTGTTTCAACACAAACAAACTGCTACAAAGATATCTTCAATACCTACTGTAGTTTATAATCCACAATCAAAAATTTCAATAGCAATTAATGTATTGACATTTATCAAAAGTTAATAATAGAGCTCTGATAAAATCCAAGTAAATATTCATTAGCATCAGAAGTCGAATTAGTACACTACAACTATAATAAATACGGCTAACTATATTGCTGACATTCTGAGGTGAACTAACTGATGCGAATGCCACAATGTCCAAAAAAATTGCGTTGGTTGAATTTCATTGATGTTCGTTTCTATCAATTAACTCAAGTTAATTTAGTTTTCTTAAATTAGTCAAGATTAAATTAGTTTCTGCTATATAACTTATGGAATATAATACTATACAGTAATGAAAACGAATTGATCAAACACCTAACAAGAACATAACCTTACTAGCCTTTAAATGGTAACATCCACATAATATTACCCAATCTTGCAACAAAAATTCTCATTCGAAAAGTTTTTCTTTTAAACGAGATGTACTTGAAGGTGAAACATTAAAGTTTGAAACATATGAAATATCAAAGCATTTCCTTGAAGTAATATAATAAAATACTCAATTAGAATCTAGAAAGTCAGTTAATGTACGGTATATTTTAACATCAATTAATCAGTTATCACTCAATTCTAACTGAACAACAGTTATCACTAATCTAAACAACCGCAGAAAAATGGAGTTAAAGATAACAATTCAAACATAATATAAATCAATTTTTTGAATAGGCTATTTCAAAGCTTCAAATTACTGTCACACTAACCTAAGCTCACTATCCAATTACAGGAAAAAAGACTAAAAACTTGAATACTCTTCCAATGATACTAAAAGAAATAACCAGGGCAGCTACTGGCCGAATTGGTAAAGATTGCAAAAAAATTGGAGAAGTCGGGTAAATAAATAAACGTCAAATTTCAAATGACATTCGATTCCTATGAAATAATGGTAGTCTAGATGAGGAAGTAGGTGGTTACTAGAGGAATCTGAATCGAATAGAGACTATACAAAATACAAATGTAATGATTCTAAGTGATGATATTAATAAATTAAATTGTGATTTATTATGTTAATTAGTAAGATTGAATTGTAACAGGCGTACCTTTTCACATAAAGTCCTGACTTGGCTCTCGGTAAGTTGTTGGCATTCGTTTAGTTGCTCGATCCATTGATCCAATTCTTTTAATGTAGCTTTATCTTCCATTATTGGAGACTGTATTCCGACGATCACTACTTATTACTAAAACACTATAAATCAACAAAAATCATTAGCAAAGCCCAAAAGTAAGGAACAATAATAATTAATTTTGTTCCCTAAAAACGTTACTTCCAAAATGGCCGCTTGGTTAATCATCCAGCCATAGGTTTGCCTGATCGTATGACGTCACTCCATTACGAATACTCCCGGCAAGAGTTTTATTGAATTATAAATTTTCGGTCATTCTCAATCTAATAATCATCAATTCAACTTTTTCGTCATAAATAAATGCTTTATAATTAATTTATAATTGATAAGCACAATTCCAAATTCTTGATAATTCTCAATTCCAATCCTAAACGACGCAACTTAATCAAGATGGCATTACTGTTTCTAGATCCGCCGCTTCCATTTCCGTTTACTTCTTTTCTAGTCTGGAGTCAACGTGTTCGGTGTAATTCGTGAGATTGAAATTTTGTTGAATATTATTTTATTCACATTATCTCAAAAATGTCGGAAACTTTTGATATGAAGGGTAGTTTGAGGGGACACAATGATTGGGTCACTCAAATTGCCACCAATCCAAAGAATCCTGACATGATTCTTTCATGTTCTCGAGGTGAGCCTGCATTTTTTATTATTTGCTGGACTATCATAATGATGTCCTAAAGTACTATTGATTATTGTCTGAAATATTTTAATGATTGTATCTTATTCATTCTCATGTATGATCATTATATTGTGACAGTGAATTCAAGTTGTATGTACTCTTTCATCAGTCTATGAGTACATACTACTACACTACTGCAGTAGTTGCTAATCGAATTGCATCTAGCACGACATATTTAAAACAACCATGCGTGTTTTAGCTGAAAAATAGTGAGTTCATTTGTGTATTCGTATGCAATGTGATCAACCTAAAAGAATATAAATGACTTTCAAACTTGAGAGTACACAGTGAGGTACCTAGCCCACCTCATTCGAGTTTATACAGTAATTTTATCCATTAAGTTATAACCTCGATTTGAGCCAGCCAGTGTGATGACTCATGTCATTAGTTTAAAATTGAACATTCCAGCATGTATTTTTAAATGCATGAATCATGATACAATACATATAGGCCTAATTGATTGATTGGAACCGGAAATTTGACTACCAGTTGGTCCAATTTATGTAGGCTAGGTTGCTTCTTTTTGGGAGCTCACTTGTTCACCTAGGTAGGTAGCTTAAAAAATCATTGCCTAGACTCAGAGTTTATAAAGTTTCTATTATAAATTTCTCAATTACCCCACTGCGGTGTCCAAAGTGCTATGGCCTTACACTCTATTTTAAAGTCCATCTACTTTCAAACGAACACTTATAAAAAAGAACACTCAATTATATCAGTAGGCTAAATATAGATAATATTAATATTCTTCCAAAAGTCTACATTCCACGAGTTTTATGGTTATCTCATCATTGTGTCATTTAATACACAACTTAACTATTCTCTGTAGCCACCAGAAACAATTTGGTTTAAGTTACTACGCTTTGATATTAAAGACTAGCTCTATTTTCAATTCAAACTAATCTTTACTTTATAAACAAAAGACTAATAAATATAACTCATCGACACAAAACCTCGAAGACGTTTAAAGATAAACCATTGTCACAGAGATCAATATTCCTCATAGATATTTGAATACTACAACCGATATATTGAAGAGTGTCTATGTAGAACAATTCTCTCTTTGCAACAAGCATAAAATCCACATGATTGGTTGATAGACAAGGCAAGAAAAAGAGATAAAATGAGACGTCCGTTGCTACGTACATTGGCACTTCATGCTTGAATTTTAGACGTCCGTACATACGGACGTTGACACTCACCAACCCATGGGTCACCATGGGTTTATCAAATTTGATTCTGGACCTTGAATATGACCTGTTTTTTTCTTTCCTATAAGATTGTATTGCTTGATCCAATATAAATGTAAATATTGTTGAAATGTGTACTTTTTTCCAGACAAGACTTTGATCATTTGGAAACTGAAGAAGGAAGAGTCGAGCTATGGAGTGCCCCAAAAGCGTCTGTACGGGCACTCTCATTTCGTCAGCGATGTTGTATTATCTTCTGACGGCAACTACGCTTTGTCCGGATCCTGGGACAAGACATTGAGGCTGTGGGATCTTGCTGCCGGTCGTACCACCAGGAGGTTTGAAGACCATACCAAGGTGTGAACAACAATTATGAAGCTTTTTTTTTATTATTATGGTCTAGAATTTCTTTTGTGTTCAATTTCAATTTTTCTATGAGTTCCAATAAAGTGAAGAAAATTCTGTAATTTTCCAAACGCATATTATTGATAGGGTTTGCTCTTATCTTTATTCCAGTATGTACTCATTTGAATGAGATGAATGAACGCTTGAAATTCCTATGAAGAATAAACTATTCAGGCTAGTAGTGTAGCTTTAACTTGATAAGTTAGTATGCTTTTAAATCACATCAATGGATTTGAACCCACTTCAACCAGGTCAGGTATTATTACAAATTGTTATCTGTGAGTATGACTTTGAATTACAACGTAAAAAATGTTTTATTCCTTTAAAATGTAGGCCTAATCCACTCAATGGATTGTAACTTACTGGTCATGAATTTATTATCATGTTCCTTCTCTTCAACACCACTTTCCATATTTCTGTTGAGTCCCGATTGCACGATAGCTAATTTAATTCAATATTCAACCGCCATTTAAGTGGCATCATTCAATGAAACCAATGCATTAACTCCCCTACTAGCCTAAGCTCTATTATAGATGACGTCTTTTTGTCATCGACTATGAGACTGTAACGCCTTTTATCTCTTTTGTGCATATTAATTATTTATTTATCGAGTACAAAACATAACTCATATATTATCACAGTTTAGTTGAAATCCTGGAAATTGTAGAAAATTGAATTGAAGACTTGAAAATCTAGACTGTAATATCTTTTTGAAAGATAGAAGAGGAGCACTCTTTAGGTAAGTATTGCCTTTATGCCTACCTGATTAGATGCAGTGAATTTTCTTTCCAATCTCAACTCATTGTATAGCCTATATTTTGCACCAATTATCTAATTCTTTTAGTAATGAATATATTTTCTCACTTCAAACACTCATTTTTGGCAAACATTCAAGTAATAATCTTTTGATAAATCAGATTTTCCTTATTTTGATTCGCCTATGAAATAGAAACTTGTCTTATTAATAAGAAGTTCAAAATTCAAATTTTATGATCCACTTGCTTCAATGGATATTTTCATGGCTTAACAGAAGGCTATTTTCTTAACTTGAACCCACTTCCATTCCATATTTGGTTGAAGCTTGAATGTTCTTTTTACATAGCCTATGCGATTAATATTATTTTGTTTGAAATTTCCACTTGCCAGTTTCATTTCAATTAGAAACCAATATTGAATTACTGTTATTTATTTCATTTTAAGGACGTTCTGAGTGTTGCTTTCTCCGTTGATAACAGACAGATTGTCTCAGGAAGTAGAGACAAGACCATCAAGCTGTGGAATACATTGGCTGAATGCAAATACACAATTCAGGTAAATTAACTCGGGTGTATCATTTTTCATATTGTCTTGAAAAGATGTAGGATCTTCATCTTTACTCTGTTTCTCTGGATAGTACAATATGGAGTTCGATTGGTTTTGGAAATTAAATCTACCTATTACATTTTTTAAGTATCCTTTTTTCAATTTATTATACTTGAATTCTGTAAATTTTTTATGATTTCCGTGATTCAACCATTCAATTTCGGATATGGGACTGACTAAGTATACCAATACCAATAATTGTCTCTTAATATTCCCATGAAATTGAAAATAATTTAATATGTATGTGATTTTGAATAAGCCTCAAATTGAATGACTAATATTTATAAATCTGAAGGCTAAATGATATGATTAGATTGTTTTCTAAATCCAAGTGTTATTTTATTCATGGTTATGCTTGAATGATGAAAACCTATTAATCTGATGTACCGTGATTAAACTATTTAATGCGGATATGGGACTGACAAAGCATAGAAACTATGACTAAAATAACTACTCTGATTGATTAATGAAATGCCTAATTAAAAATTGTATTCTCTCTGATAATGTTGAGTTCAAATTTTTTTCGTGGTTATGCAGCGTGATAATCGCCTACCAAACTGATATTCCATGATTGACCTATTTAATGGGAATGTGGGACTGACAAAGCATACACATTAATACTAAAATAACTGCTCCGGTAGATCCATGATATGTCATTATTCTCATGGCTATGCTTGAATGATGAAACCTCTTGATCTGATTTACCATGATTAAGCTATTTAATGCGGATATGGGACTGACAAAGCATATCAATAAGATCACTAACAATTAGGCTGTTTGTCAGTAATTTTATAAGAATTTAGATTTGAACTTGAATTTAGATTCAAAAAAGTTCCAGGTAGCAATAATTTGACCATTGCGATTTCTGTTATCTTTATTACAGCAGTTCATTCCATTTGATGTTCCATTCCTGGTTATGCTTGCGTGATGATTACCTACCAAACTGATTTACCGTGATTGAACTATTTAATGCGGATATGGGACTGACAAAGCATACAAACTAAAAGAAATGACAACTGTCTTCATTAATGAAGAAATGTCTGTAATTTCCATGGTTATGCTTGAATGATGAAAACCAATCAATCTGAGTTACCGTGATTAAACTATTCAATGCGGATATGGGACTGACAAAGCATATCAATAAGATCACTAACTATTAGGCTGTTAATCAAAATTTTATTTGATAACTAAATTAATAACTATGATTATGCTTTGCGTGATGATTACCTACCAAACTGATTTACCGTGATTAAACTATTTAATGCGGATATGGGACTGACAAAGCATACAAATTGAAAGAAACGACAACTGTCCTGATGCATTAATGAAATATGTCTATTATTCTCATGGTTATGCTTGAATGATGAAAACCTATCAATCTGATTTACCGTGATTAAACTATTTAATGCGGATATGGGACTGACAAAGCATAACAATGAGTTCACTATCAAGTATAAGACTATTAAACTTTGAAAAAAGCCGTCAAATTGATTTTCAAACATTTTATTAAGATAATTTTCAGGTGACAACACTTTGTCCATTAACATTTTATAACGTTTTCTATCTAATCCTCGTTTATCAAATTTATTTTTCTGTCGATCAGAATTAGCTTCGCATTTTTATGTGTTCATCTATAATGGCTTATCGGTCCATGGAATTATTTACGACATTGCAATGTTTAGAACAAAAACAAATGTATTTTATTGTTGATCTTCTCCTCAAATGTTGACCTTTTTGAAATTAATTCTTGAAACTTATTGAAATCTGTTTCAGGACGATCACACCGACTGGGTTTCCTGCGTTAGGTTCTCTCCCAACCACGCCAATCCAATCATTGTATCCGCTGGATGGGACAGGATGGTCAAGGTAAAACTTATTCATAAGATTGCAGTTTACTTCTGTCTTGAAATACGATTTGGAATACTTTTGATTGGAATTGCATTTGTCCCGAATTCTCTCATATTTTCGATTGAAATACAGCGATACATGTAACATTGCGGCAAAAGTAATAGATCTTCGTTGTTATTCTAATTGAGTATGTATTAAGATTGGTTAGATCAGTTTTTTTATTTTTTCTTCAAATAAACTACTATAAGAAAACACTCCTCCCAACTAACTTTTGCCTTTTGATAAATGTTGATGCATATTATTCTACAACACAATATATTAATTTTTTCTGAATAATGTTGAAATTACTTTGCAAGTTGTCTTTGTTGTGAGACATGCATTGTAAATTTCACAAATAGCCTTGATAATAAGCTATATCTACGAATAGAGATTGTTAAAATAGCCCTACCACGAGTAATGTATATTTCATTCTCAACACCCTTAATTTAGTAATTTCCTTTTTGTGATAACTGATTTGATTATTTACCATATGTGAATAGTTCATAACTCGTGAATTATTAAATAAAAATATTGATAGGTCAATTTATAATTTTTTGTATGTATAACTATAAAGTTTGTTTCGTTTTCAGGTGTGGAACTTGACCAACTGCCGTCTGAAAATCAACCACAGTGGACACACAGGTTACCTCAACACAGTGACCGTATCTCCCGATGGCTCTCTGTGTGCTTCAGGTGGCAAGGTGTGTTCTACTCCCTGAATTAAATCTTTTTGAATTTGTTCTGTTCCAAGATTGTCAATGGAAATGAATTGATGTACAGTATTCGATTTCTTACATCAAGCACGTATAATATTGAAATATCTTTATGTTCTCAGTCATTTTCAGAAGAAAATTTATGAGCACGGCAATGTTCAGCCAATTGTTTTGTTCAAGAATATTATTGGTTTTTGTATTACTTTCAGATTACACATAAACTTTACAACAATAAACACACTAAATAATTCATTTTTTCATTAATTAACTTGATTGAAATAATCCGAAAATCATCACTAGATATTACGCATGAACTGTGCTATGATGACAGATATTATTTCTATTTAATCAGAGTACCGTCTGTGAAAGAAATTGCTGTTCCAAAACTAATCTGAAAATAAACTAATCAAATTAAATTTGAATGTATCAAACAAAATCATCAGAACCGGATCCATTTCCAATGAACTAAAGATGTGTGTTTTTTCTGTTGTAGGACTGCAAAGCCATGCTGTGGGATCTGAATGATGGCAAACACCTTCACACATTGGACCACAATGACATCATTACTGCTCTGTGCTTCAGTCCCAACCGTTACTGGCTGTGCGCTGCTTTCGGACCATCCATTAAGATCTGGGTAATTATTAATCTTTCGCACCTAGTGGAATTTCAACATTACCAAAATATCGTTTTTATATTATTGCCTGACATACCCCCACTCGATAATATCAATTATTTCTGTCTTGATAATGATTATTAAATTTATCTATTATTCTGGTCATCATAAATGTATTGTGGATAACCAGTCATCTGGGTGCCTTTCTTCTCATTAACATAATACGAATTAAATAAGGTATAAAATACTACATAACTAATTAAAGGTTTCGAAACTAGCTTTTAAAAATAATATTAGAATAGGTATTATCTATTATATAGAAACATTATATGATGAAAGCACGCTCATGCATTTATTTATAGGAATAATGATAACTCGTGGAAAATATAGGCCGGTGAATCACCTTATCTTTACACTCGCATTTTTTTTATTTATCTGCTGACTTCTCCGCATCTCTCTGTGAGGTGTTGATGATTTTCCACTGAATGTCACCAACTATTGTTTCCGAATGTGGCTTACAATATGTATCATGTTTTCACCCCAGTTTAATTGAAGACAATTTTGTTTGATTTCAGGATTTGGAAACAAAGGAAATGGTTGATGAGCTGAAACCAGAAGTCGTATCTCAACCTTCAAAGGCTGAACCTCCTCAGTGCCAGTCGCTGGCCTGGTCTACCGACGGACAAACGCTTTTCGCTGGCTACTCTGACAACATCATCCGAGTATGGCAGGTTGCTGTCTCACGATAATTGTTGACGTTCACTGATAATAAAATAGAGTTTTTATAACTTGCCAATTTTGTTTATTGAGATTTTTATTCTTTCAGAATATACTGTTTGACCAGAGGAAGAAAGTCCCTAGCGAACTGCGGAACTGAAGCTATAGTCATTCACTCCGCCAGGAACGTTCTTTCTGACAGGGACGTTCTGGTCAAACAGTCATTTCCATTCGTAATCTGAGAGAGACATGTATCCTTGAGCACTGACAGCTATAAACTGATAATTTGAACTACTTTCTCTGGTTTGAATTTGTTACGGACTGTTCGATTATGATATTAGCATATAAGTTTTCAAAAATTATAAAGAAAAAAAAAACTAGAATATTCGAAATCTAAATTCCAAATACCATTGTTAAAGGCAATGAAAAAATATTATTCAGCTTCATCATCACTATGCAAAATGACAAGTGAGTCGACTTTGCTAGATCTATTACAAGACACCCTGTTTGTGTTGGGATAATTTTACCTAAAGTCGGCTCCGCACATGCAGTATTTCTCAAACAACGAACATAATTCCCTATGTGCACACTTGGTCGATTTTGGGTGTGACTCAAGCATGCTGTATGATTATGTTTGAGCATTGGCCACATGCTGTTCTGCACTCAAAATCATCAAGTGTGGACATGGGGCTTTGTCTCAGCCTTTCGGCAAAGCCTGTTGCTGTCGGCCTTGTGGGGATATGGCTCTGCTTCGTTCTAATACTACATTGAAGCAAAGTTGATACAGTCACCGTATCTTGGAAGTGTATTCCTCCTTGAAGAGGTCCAATTAACTTTGTATATCGGTCTGTTTCATGAAATTTTAGAAGTCCTGTAGAACGGAAGAATGCGGATGCACACTGGATTTATTTCATAGAGTTCAACTCTAGTATGTGACTGCATTTTCCTGTTTCAAGGGACTTTTAAAATTTTATCAAACAGGCCCAGATTGAGAACTCACAACTCCACACATGATGGGCCAAATTCAGTTCATGATGCTTCATTCTGGTTCTGGCAAGCTACAGTTGACAAAGTATTTTTCAGGGACCATGTCAGACCCCTGTCTGCTGTTAAACAAACTAGGCCTATTTTTAGTTATTCAGTTACATAGAGTTGGTTGTCAATGCCTGGTCTATAAAGTATTATTTATAATCTATTGGACATTTTTACACTTAGCAACACTACACCAACATCCTGAAGAATTTGAGTAGTTGTGAAGGTGATATTGTGGTAGTTATCCATAATAAATTAAAAGACAAGATGTTGTCAAACCACAGTTTACAGAAAATCGAGGATACTGGTTGGTTGTTACAGTCTCTGTTGTTGTTTGAATTAATGATGGTGGTCACTTGAAAAGGTGACCAATGAAAGAACAAATTCTCCTCTGAGTTTACCAGAGATTGATAATGGTGTAACAACCGAAACCGGTATCTCGATTTTCTAATAAGTCAGTGGTTTGACAACATCTTGTCTTTTCATTTATCCTGAAGAATTCTTCTTCTTTTTCTTCTTCTTTCTTTCAAGGTTTAGGTTATTGCCTGACTCAATTCTATTACATTGGTTTCTATAATTAAAATCCAAATTTCCTTTGTGATTCTATTTCATATTTTCAATTTTACCTTTCCGAGGTCTACCCACATCTCTTTTCCCTGTCGGGTGATAGTTCAGAATCTTCAGAGGAACTTTCATGTTGGCATTCTATTTACATGTTCTCCACTGGTTTCATAAGATATAACCTTCTTCGTTCATGTTATTCTCTATATCCTCATTCATGTGGTCCTGATTGGTTGCGTAGGAATCTCATCTCGCTGCTTGCTCTCCAGAGGTTTTGTTGTGACCCATGATCTACTTCCGTAGAGAACAGGGGCAGCCATCACTTTACAGAACTTCATAATTGTTTCTTTCCTTGCTTTCTTGTTCAGGGTTCTGCTGATGCTACCACATATTGATTGGAATTTATTTTTCTTTCAATATCCAATTGTCCTTGAAACTGATATCACATCAAGATAGCAGCATTGTGACACTTGCTCCAATACCTTGTTGTCAATAACTATTTTTGATCGTGATATTTACCAGTGAATGCCATAATTTTGTCTTTCCTTGAGAGACTCTGAAGTTATAACCTTACATATTTCATTCAGGACATGAACTGATTTTTGTAGACTATCTTCATTCTTCTGTATTATCCAGAGGTCATCCGCGAACAATAGTGCATTGAGGTAAAAGTCTTCACTTAATTTAATACCTAAATCTACTTTTAATTTCCATTCTCTGAAAATATGGTCGATATAAATGTTGAATAAAGTGGGTGATAGACTACACCCTTGTCTGACTCCTTGAGTTTGGCCCATTTCGTTTATGTATCTCCAACTTTCATTTTATTTTAATTTCCTTTTATTCCAGTTTATTTCTTTCGTTTATATATTTATTTTATTTTGATTTCCTCCTTCTTTTGTTCATCTCATATTTTGTTTATTTAATCCCCTACTTTTATATTTACAATAAATAAAAATTCTCTTTTCCAAAGCCCTTTCTTCCTCAATCACTTCTTCTACTCTTACATGCTTGGGGAATCTTGTTATCCTTTCTAGTTGACACTGTTTCCACTGACTTAGCTGAGTGTCATTATCTTTTTTCTATCCACTTTCTATCCGGTCATGCCATTGTCTTCCTATTTCATATCAAACACTCTTCATCACGGGCAGACAACTCATAGCTGAAGAGAAAGCAATTGTCTAGGGAGTAAACCTACACAAATCCTGTGAGTTCAGGCAGAAAGGTGCAGGCCCCACTGCTGGATTAACCTGCGCAGCGTTCGTACCGGGATCAAATCAACTACTGACAAACTCACAAACAGCCTCGGAAGAATTCTTTTTGACTTGATTTTTGGTGGCATGTTTCTTAAACTAGAATTACCCCGGTCGCACACCAAAGCAACTAGCAACAGCTGTTTCAATGTGCGCTGTTTCATATGGTTTTTTATTTAGCGTGTTGCCACGCCATCTCCACTCCACCTCAGTGGGCGCTTGGTACTTCATGCAAGCTTGCATCCAATGTGATCGTACCCTTAGGTGTGCATTGGTCTATTTGTTTGTATAGAGTAGAGATGTGTTGCTAGTTACTTTTGCCCATAGGGTAACGTACACTGGTTATTCAAGACAAGATAATGCTTAGTCACAATAATTCACATAGTTGCTGTGCGGCACACAAATGCAATGACTAATCAATGGGTGTTGCTTCATAAATTACTTGAAGTACTGTGACTAATCCTCGTCTTGTCTTGTCTGTGTGTGCACCTAGAGTATCATGGATATCATTTCATATAGCCTCCTCTAATACAATCATATTGTATTAGAGGAGGCTATGCTACTAGTGTGGATGACTTGCAATTTGTTAACAGGTAGGACTACTCTATCCCAGAAAACTGGTTGTAAATGGCATGTCTGTTGCTGGCGCCGGTGAAAATGAAACACCCACCAACTTGACAGGTTAATAATTTACATAATTATTGAATTGAATCAAGTCTTCACTTGAATCTAGGGTTCACGTTTTACTTGAACAAGGTACATTGGTCATGTTGATTCAAAAAAACATGTAAACTTGCCTGACTTCATTTTGTTTCAAATCGACCAGAGACCAGAGTAGAAGTGTAATTTTTTCTCAATATTTCCGAGTCAAATTTCCTATAAAAATATTGAGTTAATAATATGCTGTTGAATATTTTGGTAATATTATGCTGTTTGCTGTTATCGATACGATACTAATGATATCAATTAGTCGATAATGTGTAATCGATACTTAGTATATCGATATACAATTACATTTTTGCTATTGATAGAGAGTGAGGTTATGTTTGTTTGGAACGTTACAGTTCGTACTTCAGTTTTACAGTCTTATATGTATATTATTTTATTTTTGTGTAGAACCTACAGTGAATTCGTGTTGGAATTGCAAGATTCAGATAGTGTTTGATTATTCATATTCAAAAATGGAGGAAAATTCTTCCTGAGATATTATTATCAAAGAAATATGAAGGAAACTGTGTCATCTGAACGCCGGCTTCAAAGGGAACGCATTGTCAATAAAAGAAGAGGAATTTTTGGGTAAAGTTAAAATAAATAAAAATGAGTTTTAAAGACAGACGATGTGAAATCCATTGCACAAAGATTGAAGCATAAAGGACTTGTTAAAGATTCAGATTTCAAACTTCTTAACTAGGGCATCCATTCAGAATGAAAAATAAACATAATTGGCGTTTGCTTAATTCAGATGGGGCCTTCTAACTTTATAAGGGAAGTTGACAGGTACAGTATAAAAAAAAAAAATTTATTTTAGTTTTGACAATGTAGGCTACATTTGTTAAGTAAGTTAGTTTGAATACGGCGCATCATCACCTTTTATTGACACCAGACCTGAGCCAGCCAGGTTACATGGAATTATTATTTTATTGGGCCTTATCAGCATTATTAGGCATTAGTAGCCTAGGCTAGAATGTGAACTACAACAGTATATAAGACATTTGATCTGCTCCATATTCCGATTGAATGAGTTTGTTGACTCAGTGAATTACCCTACATATTATGATGTTGAATATTTATTAACATCATGATATTTAGGCCTATTGCATTGTAGAGTCATAACTTTTTAATAATTCTTCCATTAGTGTATAGTTTTAGAGTATAGTTCTTCCATTCTGTGAAAAATATCCATAGCCTATTACATTATTCTTTTTGACATATTATAGATGATGAGAATAGATGAACTTTATTAAGAGGCCTGAATTATGGTTTTGATTTGTAGCCTAACCCTTTTGGTATTTTGTGATGAGTAATTTAAATTATGTGGATGAACCGCATTAAATTTTTTTAATGTTATCTTTCTTTATTATTGTCTGTCTTTTAACTGTAGACTTGGGTTGTCTTTGTTTGAATGCACGCACAATGTCAAAAATATCTTCAACTAGGCTACATGTTTACACTGGTTGTAGTTGTTCATCAGACTTGGATGAAAATCTATTGAATCCTGCACCCAACCCGTGAGATTATAAAACTTGATTTTTGTCATACGGAACTTGAACTCAAGGTATTTAGAATACAAGGTAGTGTTCATGCGCATCTCAGTCTATTCAAAGTTCTGAGCCAGCTGACGGTATTGAAGGTCAAGGGATTGATTTCTCCTACCTTGTATTCTAGTTAGCCTACCTTGCTTGAAGTCATTTGGGATATTGAATGTGGAGAATTTCTTCTTATTGGTTACATTTTCAATTTTTTGCATTATAAAATAAAATTTTCTTCTCAGCCTTTTCCCCACTCAGGTGGGGTTGGCGTTTCGGGTCAGTCTCTTCCAGGAGTCACGGTCATGGGCTTTGTTTGGTGATAGTCCCCTCTCTGCAAGATCTTGGGCGATACAATTTTCCCATCTCTTCCTAGGTCTTCCCCTTTTCCTAGTGCCTTCAACATACAAGTGGGCTGTCCTTTTCCCCCACATAATCGTGCTCCCTTCTCTCTATATTTCTTTCTTTCTTCTCCCTTCCTGTATTTTCTTTGATATTTCTGTAACCTTCATTCTGTTCCTTATTATTTCATTTCGGATTCTATCCCTTCTAGTTACACCGCAACATCACCTCAGCATCTTCATTTCAGTGACCTCCAGTCTGTGTTCATAGGCTTTTTTAACTGCCCAGGTCTCTGCTCCATATGTCAACGCAGGCCTTACAACTGTTTTATTGATTCTTCCTTTCAGTTTCTCACTCATTCTTCTATCACGAAGTATTCCAGTAATTTTCCTCCAATTCATTTATGCTGTATTCACTCGATGCGCTATTTCGTTGTCCAGTTCTCCATCTTTATCAATGGTTGAGCCCAGGTACTTGAATTTTTCTACCCCATTTAAAGTTGTTCCCTCGAGCTGTATACTACGCCCATCTTCAGGTCCCAAGTTCAACTGGACTGTCTTGGTTCGGTTTATTTTAAGGCTCTTTTCCTCCAATGCTTTCCTCCAACAATCTAGAACTCCTTGGACTTCTTCAATGCTTTCTCCACACAGCATTATAAAATAAAATAGTTTTATTAATTATCTATTCTTCAACTAATTGCTGAAGTATACCTATGGATTCGATTTAGTGTGTAATTAAATATTTTTTTTATCGTATGGCTTTTTATCGATGGGGAGACCCTAATTATTATTAATTATTATGATGCTACAATTGTAATATTCCCTATGGTTTTCACAGGTACTGACTCAAACCATCAACTACTAGCTGCTGAATGCTGTGTTAATCTAGCTCTTGGTAACGAAAAAACCTCTTTGAAAATTGCCAAGAGTGCAGGAACATATCTTATAACGTTTTTGAAAGGAATGAGTATTCCTTTATCGGTGAGTACATTTTTTAAATAATTTCAATCTTTGATAGGCAGGATGATTCAAAGAATACTATTCTTGAAATGTGCATTTAACGAAAGAAACATAATATAACCTTTTATATCATGATTACAAAGCTATTTAAGTTTTCACTCACAAAGTTCAGAGATGTTCAATATCTTCCAGACATCTTCGACTACTATCAACCTGATAACTTGTTCCCATTTTAGTATATCAGTAGAAACAGGTTGAGTTTTTGTTATTTGAAATCATCAATATCCATCCACCATTTATGATTTGTCAAGAAATAACAGCTTACTAACTGTTACGCCTGATATGCTACAGAGAGTGTGGAACGAGTTTGAGGGATGTTTTGGGTTGATATTGCTCGAGTGTCATATTGAACATCTCTGAACTTGTTTGTGAGTGAGAAAACTTCTTTAGATACTCTTTGTAATGAAGTATAACTGACGGTTCGTTTGTGTTTCATTCATTAAATACACATTTTTAAAGTTGTGGTATTCTTTTTGAATCACTCTGTACTTTGGATGTTTACATCTAAATTATAACTTTTATTTGAATCACAAAGTTAGCTAACTGGATGAAACCTTCCTCGTTCTTAGGTTTATGTAATAATAAAAATCTTTCAAAATAAGCGAGGGTAGTACTTTAAAGCTGTTTTGTGAGTACAGTATTTCCTAAAAGCCAACTTCCTCTTGTATGTCGGTGTGTTCCAGGATGTTGCATGCTATTTTTTGAGTTAGATAACGCAGTACAGCATTTAATCGTTTAATAGCAATATTTCTTTGATTACTGGATAACTAAGAGAAATGGATATTTTTCCAACGATGAGTTATTTCCTGTTTGTTCCAGCGTGTAGAATACCTTATTACTGAAGTCACTTTAGTTATCAAAAGTTATCATTTGTATAAAGTCATGAAAGTAATAAGTAGTTGAATATAGGCCATTCCCTGTATTGGTTACCATGATTTATTGTAGTGTGTCTAATTTTAGAACTTGGTAAAATTTTCGATTTTAAGTTAATATGAATTGAATAGCGCCGCACCAGAATAATGATATCCAACTCTATCACCAATTTCCATAATCCATTTCTTCCTTATCAATTTCATGGAACAAACTTGTAGAAACTCTGTTGATTGGTTGGCTTCTGTCCTACCAGTTTGAATGATTCTAACCTGGCGAGAAGGGCTGTTGCCAGTTCTTCTGAAAACAAAGCATCTTGCCTGAGATTTTCTTCTAGTAGCTTAGTTAGTTCTGGTACCGGTTTTACAAATTCATGGAAGTTAGCCAACAAACTCTCCTGGCTTTGGATGATTTGCTGAGGTCTCTTCATTTCCAACTCTATAAATGCATTTGCTTGAGGTGTTATTGAAGGTATTTTGAAGCTTACGAAAAGCAACTTAAAATATAGGTATAGAATATTTTCAAATTTTTCATAGAATGCAGCATCCTTGACGGAATGATCCACTTTGTGTTTTGTCAGAAGATGTTCGACTTGACCGCCTTTCGTGATTCCTTTGGCGAAGGCATGACCTATGTTCCCAGATAACGAATTTCTCAGTATTAGTATTACCTTCAGTTTTCCCTCCGAGGTGACTGGTTTAGCATCTACAAAAACCTGCAAATAATTATTAACTTATAGGTTTCCTTGTGCTTTTGATGAGAAAATATATTTGTAATAAAATCAATTTGAAGAAGTTGACTTGAAACCTCGTCTCTATTATAAAACATTATTTCAAACAGAAACAGAATTAATTTAGTACATGAAATTTTGAACACTATTTTAAACTATGGAAATAATTAAAATGTGATGTGAAATAATTTGTATGAAAACATTAAGCTAAAGGAAGCAGTTTTCGAGCTCACACCTCACTGCTTTGGAAAATGAACTAAGTTTGTGGAATTATTATTTAAAAAGTTCAAATGCATCAAAAAATTGTCATATTATCAAATAAAAAAGCATAGAGTAATTGAAATTGATTGTTATAAAGATACTTACCAGTAAATATTTTGTTGCTACGCTAAGCAATATGAAATAAATGCTTATTGAATTCATACTCCAATAATAATTCAAGAGTCTAGAATAATTGTGTTTCTCCTTACAAGATCTTTCAAGTGTTAGAACTGTAAAAATTATTTTTCAAATTTTATGTAGGCACTTCCGGTTGTGTACATTTCAATAACTGAGTATAAACCAACATTGTTATTACCCATTCAATGGCGATGACGTTTCTAGTTTGCCAATGTTGAAGGATACACCTGAATAAACTATATGTACTGCATTATCAATATTCTTCCATCGTATTATGTCCAATTGAAAAAACCTTGATATTGAATAGCTTACTTTTATCTTCAACATGTCCACACACAGGACATGCACTATAATTTCCAAGAAAGCTGTTCCATGCATTTCTTACCGAGCATCGATAAACGAGGATGCGAGGATCAAGATACTGTTCCTAGTAATGTGGTCATCTAATTCAAATTTCAATTCAAAATTTATTTATTTCAATGCTTTACAAACATATATACACCAACAAATAAGCACTCAATACAATAATTGAAACAAATTATTAAGACCCGCATGGGCATAAAAGCCTGTGCGCGGGAAATGTAAAAACCGACTAGAAAAAGTAAGAATTCTCATCTGATTGATGATGAGTATTCTTTTAATGAATCACTTTTCTAATTACATTTCTAGTTTTCCACTGGTTTCAATTTGGAACTGAGCATTTCAAATATTGAAGATAGTCAATATATTGTGACAACTCTATAAATGTTCACAGTATAATATTTAATTTTCAAAGTTACCTTTTTCATTTTCTAGTATTATCAACTATTGTTCTTCATTTTTTAAATCTATTTTTAGTTATTATTTCTTCTTTTATTAATTTTTGTATTGTATCCTTTTACTTTCTCTCCCACTAACCTTCCCATTTCCCCTTCTCCCACCACTAACATTCCACAACTCTATGCTTCATTATTCTCCCACTCCAAATACCTGAACTTTCAGTTTGAATATCATAAAAACTCTTTTTAGATTAGTCTTAATTGTATAGTAAGCATTTCATTTTATTTACAGCTGTCCCTCGATAATCCGACAGTTAAGGGACCGAGAGGGTGTCGGATTACAAAATGTCGGATTACCAAAAATATCATAATTATCAAAGACGTTTATTTTAATGTGTTTTTGAAGTTAACAAAAAGGAAGAAATATTAAAGCTAGCCTATGTAATTTATTATTAATACAGTACCAGGATACGCAATACGTAGTACTGGTGAACAATCCAAAACTAACAACGCAACTGCTGAATTCGCTGCACTGACTGATGTTGCTACCGAGTACGTCGGATTAAAAAGTGTCGGATTATCGAGGGACAGCTGTATTGTGTTATATTGTTGAATAGGCACCTTCTGAAAAACCTTCTAAGGTTTAGCGGGACCATCTTTTGTAATGTCTTTTTGTTAATAAAATGATTGATTTATTGAGCAGTCTAAATTTCCTTAATATGGCATGTAACTGAAATTATTCCAGTGAAACATGACTTGATGAGATTTTGTTTATTTATAGAGCGCAGCGATATGGGCACTCGGTAATTTGGCTGGAAGTGATGTGAAAACTCTGGAACTTTTAAAGTCTCAAGGGCTGATGGAATCATTGTTGGACATTATTGGTGTAGAGGATCTGCAATCGAATGTCATCTATGCTCTGATGCATTTTGTTAAAGTTGGACTACCAGTTTTACAGTAAGAAATTATAATTTGTTTTTTTATTGTCCTCTGTAATGAGTTTTGCTCAGGATTAATTGAGCTCTTTGTATTTCGAACTACAAAGTTTTTGTAGAACACTAAAGAGATAGCCAATTATGGCTTTACTCTGTAAAGCAAGGAGCTCTACTAGCAAATTAGTATTGTATGAAATTCCCTTTTCTATTTCCTTTTTCTTTTGATTGAAAATCTCGTTTTATTCATTATTAATTGAGCTCTTGTTGAGGAGCCACCTTGGCTCCTCGTTTGAGAACTTTTATGGCAAGTTTCTTGATTTTAAAATGGGTTTGATAGATATTAATAAATCTCATAATGTATTTTAGGGTCCTATTTAGTACGAATAACTGATTCTTCCATTTAATTTTACTATTTGAAATTGTGAGTTTCCTAATTGAATCATCCAATAATGCTTTCTGGACGACTGACAAACCGGGCTTGTAATTAATCATTTCCATCTCCGAAAATAATATTGATACTTCAGAGTGCATCGAACTCAACCTCATGCTTCCTTTTCCAAGCTATTGTATACAACAATAGCAGTATTGAATAAGTCGAAGGCAATATTATACTAACTCAGGTGTATAATTATGTTGCTGGTTATCTGCCTAAGAAATGGAAAGTTAGACACTTAAATTTTCATATTCTTAATTTTTAATTGAATGACAATGATCATTGTCTTCTTCAAAAGCTTTAAACGGGCTTAATTGCATTTATTATTGTAGAATCAATGATATTGACAAAATCATTTTCATTTAATCAATGATATTTAAAATCATGTACATTTATCTTGAAAGTTCATTACTTCATTACCATCCTTCATTATCATCGTCTCAAATCCTGTTCGATTTTCTTGAAACAACTTTCACATTTTTGAATTTAAACTTTCTAAAACTGACAAAAAAGGTACTGATTGGATTCAATTGAGATTCATGTGCATTCAAAAAATATGACGTTTTGGGAGATTCATTGCTCAAACACATTCTCAGCTGCAGCCGTGTTTGAACTTCATTATCAGAAATACTTAAATCTTTAAATCTATAACAAAATTATATACAACATAATTACGACCCTGACGGTTGTTAAGGCTTTAAAGCTGGCATTTATGTGTATTTTAAATTGACGTATAATTGGAACCTTATAAAATAATAGCAAATTATTCATTTATTCATAAAAATACAACCATTTTGTGTGTAATGTATTGAATGAATCAGAAAAGAGAAATTCATCGCTCTCGCAGGTGTTAATAATTCACATAATTTTTTATATTCTGATTGCCATCCATTTTATTCCTGAATAGCATTTTTTGGGTGAGTTTTTGAATTCTATTAGATGCTTAGTATAACTCGTGTTCAATGTTTTAAGAATTTTGCTAGATTTGTTTCTTCAGGATTCAATTCTCTTTTTTCTTTTTTGTTCCTACAGGCCGGATGATTTGAAGAAGATTGCTACACGTACTGTTGTGCTGGCGAACCGTACTCCTGATACGTTCTGGCTGCTCTACTATCTTTCCTGTTCGAACGTGTGCGACGAACTCCTACTTCCCATAGTCCAGCCTTGCATCGGAATCATCGCTGAAACTGACGAGTCAGATACCATTGAGAGCATAAAGAAGAAAACGGCGTGTGTCCGAATACTTGCCAATTTGGCGTCTGCTGAATCTGGAAATGTGGCGAGTCTTCTGATGGCCGAATTCGACACTTTGTTTTCTCTATTCGAATACATGGCGCAGGAAGCAACGACGCCCCACTTATGCAAGGACATGCTGTGGATGTTCGGCAATCTGGTGAATCATCCAGCTGAATGTGTACGCAGCCAAGTACAAATGAATATGATGAGACTTCAACATCTAGATCTGTTATGTATTCCTTTGCGCAATGAACTTAAGTAGAGTAAAATACAATTGGAGTGTAAGGGTCGCTCGAATTTTGTAAAAAGAATAACTTTTAATTTTGTATTATGAAGTATTTTTAATTTATGAATTAAAATTTGCCATCCCAACTTATACGAGTCTTGTGCTTTTTTGATTATTCATTCAAATAATATTTTCTTTCATGCCCGGTTTTTCAGTCGCTCAATAGCCAGTTTATGGATCCAATAGCACTATTGAATCAAAACCATGTGTTGCAAAATATCAAAATCAAATGCAAAATAAAAGTTATTGATTCAATAAGTTTATTGAACGACTGAAAAACCGGGCATCAGTCTTTTAATTGCAATAGGCTCAAAGTAGCAGGCAAGAAATTAGGCGTCTGAGAAATTTTGCGCTGTTGTCAGGTACGTAACCGGTAAAGCAAGAGATGTCGAAAATTGCTTGCTCTTGATCACAAATTGACAACACTGTGCTTCCAGCATTGCCTATTTTGATCTTTTGAGTCGATTCCCCTGCATGACTAGAGTAGTCAACTGGCAAGACTTGACAACAGCTCAAAATGTCTCAGCCGCCTAATTTCGTGCCTGCTACTTTAGTAAAAATTCTCTTGTATTTTATGTACTCGATATTTGAGTCAGTAATAATCCAACATAGTCAAATAGAATGAATGAAATGAGCGAATCTATTGGTAATGGTAAAACAATGGAAAATAACATTCCCAACATCGATATACCCTATGTCCACACTTGGTCGATTGTGTACTGTACAGCATGCTGCATATGTTTAAGCATTGGTAGCATGCTGTGCAGCACTCAAAAATCGACCTAGTGCGTGGCGTGAATTATAGTAAATAAATAACATCTACTGATGAAGGCTTCCTCAAAGTTCAGACTGCAGCATTATTTTCAATATTTACTCCTGTATCATAATCATTTTTAACGGCTAATGAATTTTCAACATGCATGCTATAGGATGGGGCTCATCAGCCTTGAAAAGTACGGTACTGCATTATTTACATTTCAATTACATTTTTGCAATAATACATTTTTGCTCAATCATAGAAATTGATTACGATATTCTGAACATCTTCATCCTGAGAAGCTCATTTCGATGACGAATTTACAATCTGATGTCAAATCGATCTGAGCAGGGAAACTGAAGAAATAGAATACCGTGATACTTTCCTCCAATTTTCCGGAGTTATTTTGCGTCACAAAGCGTCAAATGGGTCTCATCTATGAAATATTGTGAAGGGCCCCGTTCCTTTAGCCTTCAAACAATTGAAGAAGGAATTCGAAAAAGTTGTACGACAGTAGAAAAGTTGCAAGTGGACTTCTGCTACAAGTCACTGTTGAAAAGGAGAAACTTGTTTGGAGCGAAAAAGTATTCTATTGCTAGTCGAAAGTAATTTTCCCTGTCCACTATAACCTTACAAGAGCGATGTAGATACTTTGTTTTTGAGAATAATTATTCTTAACACTTTTTAAAAATCGATCTCAACCATTTCAAGGCTGCTGCAAATGTATAGAGAGAAATTCTTTTAAGATTTCGAGTCTGTAAATTGATAGTTATTTAATACTTATTTGAAATTGTGAAAACATGGCGAAGGTACGTATTTATGCCTGAAAGAAAACTTGTTCTTAATGGTTTATCCTAGATAATGCTGAATTATTTAAATTTGTATGCTAAGACTTAATCTTATCCTATACTTAAACTATGTTAGTGCGTACTTAACTTATAGTGGCTGAAGTGGTCGATGTTACTAGATGTGATACACCAAGGTTATTAGAGAGATCTAATAATCTAGATTACTAGAAATATCTTTGTATAATATAATTATTTCTAATTTCTTATTTTATCTTGGATTGTGATTCCTTTAGGCTAACTTACATATTTCTTACGGTAGGCCTACGTCATTACTAGCAAAATCGTAGGAGAAATGCGAAATTCGTAGTTTTGTTTGGTGGTTGAAATATATCCTTACTGATTTTTCTTGTAACTATAGTACAGTAGCATCTATATTAATTTTTATACATTCTGATGGTTCAAGAATGTCAGGAAATGTAGAGGAAGATCTTCTGGTTCCAAATATTTTGAACTTGACAAATACAAGATGAATAATTCTTGAAAATGAAATTTGAATACCGGTCGTATTACATTGAATTCGAAAACAAACAATGGAAACATGATGTTTTAAGAATGAAATTCTCTAACGAATAGCTCTTTACTTGCAAAGATTCTTGTCAGTTGATGTGTTATGTTGAAGACGGGGCAAAAACTTGATGAAGTCGCTTTTCTACAAACTTCTTTGAATGAGTGAGATGGGAGGATTCGTTTGCCGTTGGAGAGAAAAAGTGAGAGTAACAATAATAATGAGGACGTGTGGTATGGGGATCTGATATCGAATTATGTAAACTTCGTCTTCCGCGAGATAATGCCGAAAGTTTTCAGCAGTCTGGAGAAACGTCAGCCTCTTGATCGAGTTGCTGTGAAAGGAATGCACGATGGAGTGAGGTGGTTGCCAGTGAGACACGAACGAGAGACGGCATCGGCTCTAGTTCGCTCGCCTTTGAGCACCGAGCGACCTGCTAGCTGCTAGCAGCTTCAATTTCTTCTAGAATTACGTCGCAGCGCAGCTAGCTGTCATTGAGAGAACTGGTCGTTGAAAGGAATAATATTCAAATACTTGTCTCTCATACAGCTTTATTTTGTTTGCTCGGAACAAGAGTAACTTTCAATAGAAGACGGCGAGCAAGTAGAAGCGTGGAAAAGAAACGAATTTTCATAAATATCTCGCTTGTAGAAGGTAAAACTTTGATTCCAACGAAAAAAAAAACACCCCTCGCCCTGAAGCGAATCGAATTAATACGGTACTCTTCAAAGTGGTTTTCACAGCCTGTGAAAAAGATGTTTGAACCAAACTTATAACTCCCATTGCTCTCTAATTCCTTAATACTACTTTTCCATGATAGCATTCATGTTGTTGAAATCTCTTTTTATCAGTATTCATTTCATCTGAGTTATAGAAGTTTCATGTACAATAATATTATTCCAAGGAAAATGAAGTAAATTTTTTTTATTATTATTGCGTTATCCCTTGGAATAATGCACATGTATAAGGTTTTGCGATTCCAAACAAATGACTAACCAGTCTTTCAATAAGAACAGTAAGGCTACATATAGGCTAAGTTTAGTAAGTTATGGGTTTTTTACTACTTAAAGTTTTTTTTTAATCTTTGTATTTCTACTTTTGGTTAAAATTTCAATAAAGAAGGATTGGATAATGAAGGAAAATTAAGTGAATCACTTCTAAAAGTGAATAATAAATGAATCTTCTTTTAGAACTGAATATTGGAAGCTATTTTTTAGTTCTTATTATATCTGAAAAATTATCTGCAACACTAGAATAAGTGAATATAGCCTACGCCATTATCAGATTAAAAAAACAATACTTATTCAATTTTGATATGATGATGGTTCTCTACAAAGATAAAGAAGGTAGCGTTCAATAAAATAATAATGTTAAAAATTAAAAGATTGTATAGAAATAAGTGATTATAAATATAAAGGTTATATGAAAATAAAAGGTCTATAATAAAATAAAAAGGTTTAATAAAAATAATCTGACTGCTATCTAAACGATTCAAATCAAATTTCCATTGCACATATTGATTAAATTTTAGTAATATGATTTTTCAGTTTTCTCTGTTATTGGATACTTTAGACTTAGGAGACACAGACATTCTTCAAAAATCAGCAACGCAACAACCCATCAATCAACACCAGGCCAAACTGTTTTAGTTTGGGTACCCCACGGGATGGATAAAAAATCTTAGTGCTGTAGACTAAGATTAGTGCTGTAGAATAGAATTATTCATATTCCTTGAAGATTCTCTCTTTTGTGTGCTTTAGAAAAAAGTGGGACTGAATTTTCGACAGAGATTAGTGTTTTTGGCACACCTCCCGTTCTCGAACTCCAAGAGTTGAAATATTTCATGTGGAAAAAAACGGAAGTAGGCCCTTTCCGTCATTCTGGTTATATGCTCTGCTGATTCCGGAGGTGTGGAAAGGGCAGGTTAACGTCTCTCATGCATTATCATTTTTTCAAATAAAGAAGGAATCACGACCTCGTTTAGTCAGTCTTGAAAAAATGGAACCGCCTACTCACTTTTATTTTGTTCCTTTGAAAGAGCAATTTGTACAATATTATTATTGCTTTCTCATACTTTTTCAATTCAATGAATATTGAAATTTTCCAACCAGAAGTGCTAACAACAGTTGATGAATCATATTGTATCGAAGAAAGTGCAGGATGACGTACAATCAATAGCATCACCAAGATTTTCATGATAGTTGGGAAGGGGTGAGAGGGGAAACTATTGTGGGGAACAGTATAGTAATAATACCTCTCCTATTACTTGAGAAATCATTATTTCCAGTAAATTTAGTGGTTTTACTCGATTTCTCAGCAAAATTTACTAAAAAATATAAAGTAGGCTAGAATAAATAAAAAGTATTTTCATTCCATAATAACTCAATCACTAAACATTTATAAACTTGAGAATTTGTAGAAAAATGGGCAATAACCTACTTTTTATCTCCGTAACAAAACATTTACAGAAACTTTCCGGGAAGAATAATTTTTTTTATTTTGTTGACTACAAAACCTAGAAGTATTTCTAAGAGCTATAAACTCGTATATATGATACACTCGTATCATATATTATCACTTGATATGCTGAGTTTTTGGTTCCTGATTTAGTTTCCAAACAAGACTACTCTTCTCAATAATAATTTAAACAATTATTATCAGTACAGCATTAGTTTTCAATCACTGTGAAATTTATTTGGTAATAATCATTGTTTTCTTGAGAAGGTAAGTGTGGCCTGAAGTGTTTGAGTCATCAAATATACTTTCTTTTAATTGCAGTGTTCAGTGTTAGTTCTGTTATGTATTGTGATCAATCATGCATATAAACTGGTTTATAAAATTATGCTTGGTTATATTAAAGACTAGTTTCGTGATTACTGGTGAATCAAATTTATTTTTGAGTACATACCTTTTTTTTTAGCAGATATCCTCATCGCATACAGGCCTACGCCGTTATCGTTAAATATTTATCTTATAAGGTGGTAAAATTACTCTAGAGCAAACTGAGGGAGGTAAGTGGTGTTCTTGTGAACTGCATATTCATCACAGAGTGCAGATAAAAAACGTTATTTTACGCTCTGTGGTTGCTTCGCATTTCCTGCTCTCCTCTCAAGTCCAAACCTACCGGAGCTCTGCAGGCACTCAGGCTATAACTTATTTATGGGGAAGAGCTGATGAGCTTGCTTTGCTCTTTCCCACTTCTGGTGGGAAATCAATTTGAGGCCCGCTTGCTTTTCGTTCCTTCTCTTGTTTGATATTTGCTTTTACATTGCAATTTACTCGTTCCAGATTGAAAATTGAATAAGGTGATTGTTTATCAATCGATAAATTCTCAATTTACAGAGCATCGATATTAAACATGCAAAGAAAATTGATTTAACTGAGAAGATAAAAATTTGTTGACACTGGAGGTGACACAGTGCTAGGTGCATGAATACTCACTATTCAGTCCTCATTTTCATGCGTACGGTACTATTGTATGTTCACGTTCAGTAGTTCATTATTATTGTTCTTCTAAAATATTGACAAAGTGAAAGTTCATTTCCTCATAAATTTTACTTGATGTACAGTACTTAATTATTCAATAGTTCAAATTCAATTCAGAGTTATAAAATTATTGTATATGTTCAATGAATATGATTGGATATAATTTATGTTTGCGAATATTAGATTAACCCTGTTGATCTTAAACTTATTTCATACTAATCGCAATCATTGATTGTATAGAGAGAGAGCCTGTACGTTGATCATTCGCCGTTTTTCCAGTTTTTCTTTTCTAAATTTCAATTAGGTTTTTAAAAACTTACCTTTTCTCTTTCTTTCTGAAAATCGATTGTGATTCTGATAATAATTTATCAGAGAAGAAAGTTTTATACTTGTTCTCCTTTCCAAAAAAAAAAATTCGAGAAACTTGAACAATTAAACATTTAAGATTGTGATATCAGAACGAGAACGACGTTGCCGTACTGAACCTTTCTGAATAAATTTGAAAGATTTTATTCGAGTAAGAATGATGCTTGGAACCAAGCAAGAAAGAGTTAAGACCAATGAAGATTGCAAGTGGGAGATTGGAAAGCAACATCTGAGCTATTTCGCCTTACTTCTGTCTCCGACTCTGACTTTGTTTGGGTTCACTTCGTTATTTCATTTACTGCCTCTTTCGCAGATGTAATTCAATTTGCCACTCGACGGAACCTATGAACCCCTATTGAGAGATTATTGTCCTTCTTCCTTACAAAATTATCCTCCGTAAGCGAGATACGACGAAGACGACTTGCGCTGCTGCCATGATATAAGGGTAATGAAAAACGGCACTTCTTGCTTCATGATTATATCACTCCCCTACCCTCACACACAACTTCCATCCACTTTTTCCTCTCTTTTTTCTCCCCAGACATGTCTTCCAGTTATCTTTTTATACTCTATTCTTTTTCATCTCTTATTACAGTCAATTTACTTCTTTCTCTAGTAAACATTGACTTTTATGAGCGATATAATTATAATGGTAATGAGATGAAGAAAGTGTCATTAGGCTCTAATAAGAATAATAAGCTTATTTGGAAAACTGTTATTTGAATAAAGTTCTATAAATTCGTAAAATAAACTCCTTCATTATACATTTGATTTCATCCAAGTAACGTTTAGCCTAATATCCATTGTTGGTATTATTTCTCACTTTAAAGAGCAAATTAAGGTGCTATATATACTTTCATTCCGAATTTTGATAGGCCCATTTAAAAATATTTTTCGATTGATACAACAATTCTAAATATTCCATGATTACATTGGCTGAGCTCATAAGTTTGCTTCCACCAAGTTGTTGAATATGAAAACGATGGTGACTTGCTGAGCACATCATTATCAGATCTACTCTACTTTCCATTCGGCCAGTGTTCATGAAATTAGCATCTACTCATCTAACAATCTAAGATATTACATTATACATTACCGCATAACCAGGACTTACTGTTCAAATCGTCAGATATTTTTTCAGTGTCAATAATAATTCAATAATATTTATGCATGTACAGTCAAAGAGTGGAAAGATGATGGTGTTGAGCACAGAAATGATATCCATTACACCCCGGCCGTACCACCTTCGAAGTTATCATTTAGTGGTTCGAGAGGCTCAGGGTAGGCGTCTCAGCCTCAGCTATAAATCTTCGCTCTCGACCTGGAAAGATAACTTCATTATCTTTGCTGAGGCTTTTCCGACCTGTTACGATTTATTGCTTGATACGCCTATTATGAACAACGCCGAAGATGAACTCGATGATTTTGCTCGCTTTAAAATTGCAATCATGCAGAGGGTGTCAGTGTGTGCGTGAGATACGGCTTTTCCCGTTCAAAGTCTACATGATACTGTTGTTTAATTGGTTTTGAACAGGTTTTTGAAACTGAAGTACACTGTATAATATATTAATATAGAATTTTTCTTTAACTAAAATAGCTTAGATATTATGATAAATAGTTAGAAGTTGAACATTTTCTAGAATGTCTAGAATCCCTTACTAAGTAGGCCTACGTGATTTTTGTTCAGATAGCTTTTTTAATTGAAAATAACAAGAAAAAAGTGTTGTATGCTTTATTTAATTCTTATAGGTATCATGAACAATATTGTGGAAATAAATTTTTAAAATCGTTAAATAAATAGAAAAAAATTAGTCATATTATTTATATAATACGAATCATATATAATCATGAAATGTAGAACCACATACCAAATCAACTTTTTTCATGCTAAAAATATTTGTCTTTTAGTAAATAAAGGTGTAAAAAAAAAGTATTCACTTTACTTGTTCTCTGTATATTGCATCTTTTGATATTTTTATTTCGTACTTTCTCGAAGAATATTAAAAACACTATATAAAATTCAACAAAATTATAATTGAATAATAAGATTTGAATAAGGATATTATATTTTTAGGGAATAATATCGAAACAGTAAAGGCCTGTTTAGTTTCGATTTATACAGTGTTATGAACTACACAGTAGTTTTTAAACAGTTACCCACGCACAAGCCTAGAGCTCATGAGGCCATCACCCTGAAAAAAAGTTATAAACATTAGTTCACAATATACCGAGAAAGCACACTCTCCAAAGTGGGTGTGTGTTAATAGAGAAACCTCATTCTTGTATAGTTTTTATCGTAAGTGCTTATTTAGAAAGTTATGCATAGTTTTCCAATTTCGCTTACCAAACAAAGTGGTTGTTCATCTTCTATACAGGACCATGTATGAACTGTGGGATCAGGTGTTGAAAGAAAACCATCTCGAAGATATAGGCTAATGGATGGGAGTTGAAAGTTGAAGCGTTAAATGTATTTGAGAAGCAGGACGAGTGGGATGTCCATAAGATCCTCTAAAGAAGTGTTAAAAGTTTACTGCTGCTGACCAACCAGCCTACAGTACGAGGCAAAAGTTTGTATCTAACTTTGTCATCTCAAAACAGCGTCGTGACCTTTTCCTGTCTTCCACATCTCCATCACCTCTCAAGCTCACTGTGTTCAACTTTGCAAGGAGAGAGAAGAGAATTTCAAAGTGCTAGATAAAATTACACACAATGTTCTTCTTGATATATTGGATGGGGATTATTGAGTGGATTCTGGCCCAAACTTGAAATTCCAACGTCCCTATGAAGAGTAGCTTCTGATATTTTTCACAAAAAAAGTGATAATCAATTTTTAATTTTATCACATCACAATATATTACTGCCCTAGTCTAAGCTCCGTGTCCCTCACGGCTGAAGAGGGGAGGTGAAGAGTACTATACTACTACACTACAAAAACGGTTTTCGATGATGTATTACATTCCTCAAAGGGACACGGAGCTTAGACTTTGGCAGTACATAAAAATGAACCTTGGTTCACACAGAGCAGTCTACCAGAGCAATATGGACGTGGGTCTACTCCATACCATGGTCTTGTAGCGTATTCAACTGTTCCTCAGTCTGAAGAAGCCCAGCACCAGGACGAAATGATCGTCACCATGATGTAAGTCAAGTTATTTTCTACTTGAAAGTTTTTTTTAAATCGGTGTAATTATTTTTGTGACGCATCAGATTGTTTCACCGGAACCTTATTCAAAGCTCTCCTCACCGAAACAATACCGAAACGCAAAACCTCACATTTTGCAAAACAAACTGAATCTTCAACACTTGAAATGCTTACAGGAGTGTTCACCATTCAATTTTCCCCAATCATAATAAGATTATTCCAGTTGAGGAAGCTTCGATAAATTGATTTCACTGTTTAACAGTAGTGTAATCATTTTCTACATACATTCAATTTTCCGTTCTTGTCAATATTCGCCTATAGTAACTCATGTAACAGAAGTTGTGAGCACAGGGCAAAACCAAATATTCCAATTTCGATTCGTTACACTGATTTTGAAACACAGAGGCTCTGATGGAGCGATCCGCTGCTGTACAACAGAGTACACCCTCATCGGACCGTGCGTGTTCATTGATTATCTCAGTAACCAACGCAATTTGTTTTTCACAAAGATAGGAGCTGCTATGTTTGCCAATGAAATTGGATTTTGTCTGCGCACTAATGTAATCACAATTAAAATTATTGTCAGACATTATTGAGAGAACTTTCCCTTCTTTTGTTTGAAGTATACAGTATATAAATTGTTTATCTTTTCACATCAATGCTTCGGTATGTTTATTACAATAAATAATTTGATTAAATGCTAATTTGTTTAGTGAAACAATGTGTTTTGAAAATTATTCTTGTCAAAATATATGGCTAAAAGTTTGGTTATTATCTGGCGATATGATTATTTGGCAATATAAACTGAAAGCATGTTTCTCTTTACAAGAGTTTGTTGTTAATTTCTAATTAAATAAACAATCTTTTTTTCTAGTCTTTTGATTATATAGGCTATATTATCTAGCTTTGTATAAAATTCTTGACACTATTCCTATGTACTTGTACGTTTTGTAATAAATAGAGATTTTTTCAATTCAATTCAATTCCCATCATCAGTTTCATAGGTAGGCCAAATCGATATTTCGCATTGATCAAACTTGCGTGAACTCAGTTTTGAAGATAAAATTTTGTTAAAATGATTTTCATATCATTTTAAATAATATGAAATGTGTTATGTGATCAATGGAAACAGTTAAAAATTGTAACTACGGTAGTTATTGATATAGTGGTATTTCTATGAAATTGAAACGCTAATAAACGTGTTTAGGGTAGGATTAAATTTGATTGAAGATGATAAGTGGTTGAAACTAGTCTTAGTAGTATCAGTAACTCTATAATACGTATATTATAATTTATATATAACTCTATATGGTACCATGTATATAGAAACCCTGTTCATATCCATATAATACAGAAAAGGTGCTGTAATTACAATTCCAGAAAAATCCTCATCATGGCTGCCTTATGTATACAGACAAAATCTATTTGAAGCACTACGTTATTCTAATACAAGGAAGGCAGAGATGCCTTTCTGTGGTTTGGTTTTCTTATCATTCACAGAAGTTATACGGGTCCATTCAATATTGCTCCTTGCCTACGTTCTGTGATAATACTGATTTGATTCAAGAGAGGCGGAATATTGAATTTATTCTTACCTTCAGGAAATGCTAGTATAATTCATTTAGAACCTTCTGTTCTCCATTTTTTCATTCGATTTGAGAGTTTGATGGAACACTATCGCTCCACTATTAGCCTACCTTCTTGATTAAATTTACTGTTTTAATTGATTAATTTAAAATTACTGTCTTTATTCTACTAATTCACTATTTATTCTATTCCAAGTTTATTATCCTTTCATGCTTAAGAACTATCCATATTTTGTAATACGGTTTGTATTGTGTCATTGTATTTGTTCTTTGATGACACTATTGCTATAAAATTACCTACCGGCACTGAAAAGTATTCTTGGCCTACTTCAATTTTTCATTCAGTTCATAATAATTATGGTATTTATTTTTTAATTTAGAGAGAAATGATAAACCTTCTTGATCAAATATTTAATTGATTTTATTTATTTTATTTTATCGTATGGCTTTTATTGGTGTTAGGAGACCCATTAAAATCATGTTGAGGCACTATTATAAAGATAAATGAATGAGTTATCATATATTATTATTATTATAAACTTTATAGCTCTAATAGAAATATTGATTAAAATACCACAAAATTAAAGTTGGAAACTATTTCTGATCTTGTTCATTTGAATTTCAAGTAATAGTTTGGAAAAAATATAAATATTTCAGATGAAAATGAAATTATATGATGATTCTCCATTGTATTATACAGAGCCAATTCGTTGTTAGATCGTCACCAAAGTTGTCAGATTGCGTTTAAAGTTGAAGTGTTCTAGAATATGGACTGAACTTTCCGCCCTTACCGCAGTACCATACATGTATCGACTCACAGGTTTTTGTTATTCCCAAATTGAACTCGGCGAACTATGTTTGAAAGTTTAACCAGTCTTGATTAGTCGTCCGTCTACTGCCAGCCTGGCTGGCACTCTTGACTAATTAAGTCTGGCAGGGTAGTTGAATTTTGAATGAGTACGGACACCTATGTTATCAGATACTCATTTCCAACAACCTGTGGGCTTTGATGGTGGATTTAGATACTTTAATTAGTTTCCAAGTGTAATATGCATACTCGTCATCATCGTAACTCAGCTCACTTTCCTCGGTTTGATGTAGAGTTTGTCATACAAGCTTCAGCCTTGTAAACATATTGTTCATGTTTTTATTTCGTACATCACCATGGTATGGTTTGATTTTGTTACAACTTAGCTATGGAATATACTATGATTAGATTCAAGGCTAGTGTCTGTTTTCTAAGTGTAAACAAACTTACACCATGTTTCCTATCAAGGGATAATTTATTGACTGTTTTGGTGAAGTGGAACAACCCTGCTCGGGTGTCCCCACTATTAAAAGTCATACGCTAAATAAAAAATATGGTATCTACTGGCGCCTTCCAAATGAAATACTTATTCCTATTTCTTCTACTTGATCATCATTAATCGATAACTTCTATATTTAAGAGAATTCAAGGTTTCAATAACAGACACATTCTCCATTTGATAGTTCATAATATCGATTTATTGAAATTCCTGCTATCATTCTGTCCTTCTCTTCTCAATCTCCCATTCCCACTGATAACCCATTTCTGTCATTTATTTTGATGATATCAGATGAAAACTTAATTGGAATTGGAAATGGTGGAGATCAATCTTAATTCTGTGTCGAAGTCAGAAATTGAAGGGAGCTCTTCTGTGGAAATTCTCAGTTTTAATCCTTTTTATAAGATTGGATGATTTTCTCTCTCTCTCTCTCTCTAATTAAAGTATATTTGTTTTTCTCTTATTGACAAAGATGGACTTTTTAATTATGCTGAGCTGATTCTTCTTAGTAAAGTTGAAAACGAAAGTTTTTAAAACTTTTGAGATCATTTATGACGATCTTTTTACTTCCATTACTGTAAAAAAATATGATTTCACTGTATTTCCAATGTAAAAGGTGTAGAAGAATTCATTGTTCATAGTGACTTCCAACCTTTATAAATATTGATAAAAGAACTAGTTAATTGTATTTACTAATCTATTTTATACTCAATTATAAATCGTATAAAATTCATCTATTACAAATAAAATATGCTTATTGAATTATCATAATAATAACTTCTCCATTGAAACAAATTGAATAATAGCATATCTCATTATAAAAATGTAACCTAAAAGTTCCATTCATCGTTTAAAAAAACAATAATATTAAAAGAACTTCTGCTCCATTAGAGCAATAATGGCTTGAGTTTGTAGAGTACAATCTACCTATACCTGAGGTTGAATAGTTCAACTGAAACGCTTCCAAAGCGTCGCTTCCACATGTCTAGATTTCAAAGGAATTCCATTCTAGTATTAACGTTCTGAGCACTTTGAGTCCGACCATTACATCTAGCCATGAGCGTTGAAGCAAAACTAAATTGTACGGGATGGCAAAGGCTCCAAATAGTGTTGTGTCTACTGCCTAGAATCTATACAGTGAGATCTTTCAGCCAATTCTCAGCGGGTCTGTCTAGCTCTATCAGAATCTTTTGTTTTTCAAATGAAGGATTTCTACTCCAGTATAGCATAGAAAGCTACCAGCTTAGAACTATACTACACATTATACTATACTGGATATACAGTATTAATTACTATTGATACCAGTAGGTTGAATAGAAAATTGAGTCTGCAGAAAAAGTTATTTGAAAACCGATAAGACTGAGGGTTTATGTTTTTTTTTAAAGGAAACGAACATGCAGTTTCATATTCCATGGAGACTCAAAATAATAACTTATCCTGATATAGATGGATAAATAATTCATTGATTTTAATTTGGTTGTGCCTAGTTGAATTAATTTCAGTCATTCAAATAAATTCAGCTTCGATGCTTGGATAGATAGATTATTCATCTAATAAGTTATCAGAATATTATTCGATATACTATGCTGTTTGAATAATTTTACCCTATTTACATATTCTGGTTGCAAAATAGGATAATCTTGAAATGGTTGTGGTTCCAATTTCAAAGGGATTTGATTTGAATTTTTATTGATAATGCTCATATACTAATACTTTGATATTTTCCTCGACTTCACGCTCAATCTCCTTGAATTATGCAGTATTGAAACTCACATTGATAACTTATAATCTCACGGTTATGATGTTCAAAAGAATAATTCATTATTCAACATTATTCGCTAGGCTTTTCGATTCATTTCTGGATAGAGTTGAAAGTGATATATTCTCAGAAATTTGTACAAAGCATTGACATGCATGATATCATTAGGTCAAATGAATATTTAAAGCTTATTGGAAAAACAAAACCACCCAAACATTATCTCTGTTGCAAGAAATATCCGTTCAATCATTTCACAGGGCTTTATTGTAACAGCACGGATTATATTCAAATTCACAATTTGATAACCGATTAGATCAGATTGTAAATGCATGAACCGCATCGCGCTTTTTGCGTCTATCTCACTCGATTACTGTTTAAAAGCATCTCTCCCAAGCAAATACGATTATAACGGATTACGCTGTTAGTGTTCCCAGAACCGACTACAGTGCAACGAATTCAGTCCGCAATTACCATGTAGCGTGCTCTTTATCGAGGTTGAAGGGATTTCAGTTTCGTTTAAGAGTAAACAAAAATTGAATTTTAATTTTCTGAGTGTGTTCACTGTACAAAAGTTTTTTTTCGCAAATTAGACTCATTTCGATTGCCATTGCCATTGCATGGCAATGGCACCGATATTGCGTCAACAGTAATTTAATACAGCCGTGAATATTTTTTCATGGCGTTTCTTTGTTGGGAAAACAACTCCACTACATTAATCAACAAAAAGCTCATTGATACCCATCAACAATGGCGACTCGTGAGGTGAAGTGCCCGTATCTTATACTGTACAAACACTTCACCTATTTTGTCGGAACGAGCCGCCAGGGCGATCAAACAACACATTCGATACTTAATAACGGATTCAATGATCAATTTAATTTCCCTATAAAATGAAGTATAATGTCACTTCATCAGAAGAGAAAATACGTAGTATATATGTAAAACGAAACAATTTTATCGTTTAATTAAGGTGCGTAATCGAGGTAATCGTTGTGCGTTTAATAAATGTTTAGCTTCATTGTAAAATAGAGCCTTGTCTAAACGAAAACTTTTCCAATCGAAACACTGTCTTCCAAATAATAATTTTGAAAAAATTAATTTTGTTTCTACCGAACATTTTTAAGTCATTGAATTTGATGATTAAAATAAGCTCTACAATTTTGGTCGATTAAGTATGGGGAAACATTATTTATCTTACAAAACAAATAGTCCTATTTCAAAATTCAAATTGACTCAATAAAATCTCCGGTAAAACTTCTTCTCCACGTACTTATTTCAATCAATAGCACAGGTGTAGAGAGTCACCGCAAATTTCTAACAGATGTTATAAATTTGATGGAGTGAATTGAGTGAGGCCCCAACTCACATTGTTTTGATCTTTGTTTTTATAAATGTCTGAATAAATGAATAAATAATGATGCGAACAATTTTATTACTCAATAATACGCCACAGAATGACAATCCTGCAGAAATAATGCATTGCCTAGGTGTTTGGCATCAGATTTGTTTCTGGAACAAAAATTCTAGGGCGTCCTGGAATGCACGGCTCGGACACGAGGAAGAATGTCTATAAAGAAATACAATCTCGTTGTGTATCCGCTGTTTTACTGCCTGTCTTGCGGCCCCTAAAACCCCACTAGCTCAAGTACTGCAAATATTGCAAGAGACTACTGGGCTGGGCTGAGATGGCTGGCTCTCTCTCATATTTACACTTTGCAAAGTACAGACATAAAAGTAGCTCCGCAGCCACAGCAGAAGATTCCCCTTTCACACTTGCAGCTTGTTCAGTAAACAACAAATGAACAAGCACTTCCATTCTACATGATCTCTCAATCTTGAGGTCTCAGAATTAAAACATCAAATGGAATGCTCGACCTCTTTCAAGGCATATAATATTCTGTTATTGTTTACCCTGCATGGGATATTTTCATGTCTCCATTATCAAAGGGCTTTATTCTTTGTCCAGCTCTCTGATCCCAAACATTATCTTTTTCATCAGAATAAGGAGATTTACTCTTCGACCAGTTCTCTGATCCCAATACATTATCTTTCTCTATCAGAGTGATCCTTAAGAATTTTACGAGAAACCAATACCGATAAAATATCAAGGCTGTGTTCTGTTGATTATTTATTGATTTTGCCTCATCCTTTTTCTGGTCATCTGAACTTATCTATTCTTATATAAGATACCAATATGGAAAAAGGTTTATGGCATGACACAATTTTTGTTATTACTCTTCATCATAATTTCTTCATTTCATGAATTCCACACACGAATAGAAACTTAATTCAATTCATAATTTAATTTCGGAATCCCTTAAAAGCGTATGATTGCTAATGCATGTTACTCCAAGGTTTTAATTCAAGCGTTATTAAATCCAACTATTTTCTGGATATCTTCAATTCCACTTTGATATAATATTTCATTTTTACTGAAAGATAAAAATCCACCCGGACATGATGCTGATGCAATTTCAATAATTTCCAAATACGAGAATAATTGTTTTTTGTGAATTAGCAAAGCATGAAAAAACCATTGATTAATTTCAGTGTGATGACTTTCGACTTTTTGAAACGCTTTTTACAATTCATGTTTGGTATTTTTTCATTCCATATTTCTTGTGATCATAAAATTTAGGATTAGAGTTGACATTTTATAGTATGGCATAAATATGAACATAGATTATCTTCAATTATGTGACGATAGTGTAGTACTTGACTAATGATATCATTAATTGTGTGATTGTGATTATTTTTTTTTGTTATTATAAAATACTGTAACATGATTCACAATCAAGTTGGATAAAAAATCCAATAGGATTATTATTGAAAATCAATAAGATTTTTCAATTATTTCATTCATCACAGACAACATTCGGAATATATGAATATATTCAGAGGAATGACTTTCAGAGAAAAATCATTTCATATTCTCATATTCCGATTCCATATTTCTCATTTCCAGGTCGGCCGACCTGGTGTCCGGGGGCCAAAAAGCATTGAACAATCTTGTTCAATGAGGAAACAAAACAATGAAATGTCATGAAGTTCGTTAACTTGATTACTTCAAAATACCAGTACATTTGAAACCGTAATTGGTTCAAAACTTTTCAACTAAACAGCATACTTTAGTGGCGTGAAAATGTTTTCCTGCAGTTGAGCACCCGATTGAATTTCACATTCTTTGTGAACGAGAACAACACGCTGGCTTTGATAAGAGCACCTTTGACCTTTGAGGGAGTAGAGTACTGTACAGGTAGTGGAGCAATTGGTTTGGCGGCTGTGGTGGTGAAAGGCTGGGAAGGGGTAACTGGTGTAAATGTGATATATTGCGCGGCGCGCGTCTTCCTTTTATGTGGTATTCATCACTTGAGTCTTCAACAATGCTTTTCATCGTTTAGAACAATTGAAACCCAGGCAATATTGTACACCCGGCTGTCACGGGGTGAGCTAGCGGTCAGCTGGTCTCTTGATTGTTGCCGGGCTGTTCAAAAAGAGAGTGGAGTTGTTGGTGGTCAGGGTTCACTGATGGTAAGGCTTGATAAAAGGCTTTCAACAATGACGAACGATTTGAACACGATTTGAGCTTTTTAGTGGTTGTATGTTCCAAGTAGCACAACCAAACTCTTCTCTTACATTGCTAATTAAAAGGAAGTACTTTCCATTATCCTCATCTCCAACTGAAGAAGTTTTGTGCCCGTCAAACTTTGGTAGCAACTTTTAAAGCAGCATTCTCGTCAATTTATTCTATTCAGCTCGACTGTCATTGGTGCAGACTGCTGCGAAGTAGAAGAGGAAGTGTGCTTCTTCTTATTATTATTTTTCTTCTTCTTCTTCTTCTTCTTCTTCTTCTTCTTCTTCTTCTTCATCATCATCATCGCGCATCCACTTCACACTAATTCCGGTTATTGAGCGCACTCTACTCTTGTTGTACATTGTTTCAATTGTTACGGCGACCACGTCTCATGACCCGCGAATATCTCAGGCTCAGCTACAATGCAATTCAACCTAAGTGAGGCTGTCTAAAAAGTGTCTTCGTATGAGTTTCAAGACATCTTCACTACAAAATGAAACTTGATTATTGAGCTACATTTTCATTGACAAATTCAACTTGATAAATTGCCTGATAAATTGCGTGATAGAAAGCTACCACAGTTTAACAGGATTTTTCCTTGCTGAATCAAGTTAGTTTTGATAAAAATCGACTCATTATCCACCTATGAGATCTATGTTGTGATAATGTATGCGCTTGATATTGGAAGGACCATTAAGTTTTATACTGAGAAAAGAAAAGATAACTTTGAATGGTTTTCTTATTGATGTAGGATTTATGTTAATAAACATAATTATATAATTAGTGATCAAACTCAAAAGCCATTTTTATTTGTCTATAAGCCAATTAAAAAGTAATGATCAGGCTGGAGATGATTTGCTTTTTTCCAACTACAAAGTAGACGTTTTTCTAGTTTTTGTAGACGCATCTCGGTCAACTCATTCCATACTTCCAATAATAATACTGTATTTTATTTTGAAAGAAGTCTAGTATTGCAGTATTATGAAATTTTTGTATCTTTCAAATTATATTCTGTTCTGGATTGAAATGTTTGTTTACAATAATTTTGCAGAATTCAAAGAAATTGAACAAGAAGAAAATATTCAAAACCAGAAATCTTTGCTGGTGTTTGAAGAGTTGATATAAATGATCCAAACCAGTCAAAACTGTGCTATGAAAAATAAAATATGACAATGAAAAATATTCAAGATTATAATATAGTCTACCAATTAGTAATGATTTCTATATTACTCAATGAAGAGGAGATACCCAAGAGGTGCTCAACGCTGATGAGAATACATTATTTGAATCAGAATTGAATAGAATCCCAGATGAAATGAGAATTCCAGTACAAGGAAAACATCATTTTCTCTGTTCCAGGAATTTCAATAACTGCGGAAAACGTTCAAGAAAACAAATAAATAATGAATTTCTGCTTGTATGACAAGCAATAAAGTGAGCGCTGCGCAGTAATGATTTTCCAGTTAGCGATTTCCAATGAATGTAAAGCATATCGCATGTGTCTAGTCACTAGTGACTTTTGTTTTTATTGAGGATAGACAGAAGAAACTACATTTACATTATCGATTTCCCAAGTAGAAAAAGAGTTTCTGCTTCTTATCTCCAGACTATTGGAAAAGTAATTACTGTGTTGTTGCACAGAGAAGGAACGGTTTCTTCCTTCTCTGTGGTTGTTGTCAATAAAATAGCTCATATTTACTCATACTACTTAAAGATCAACAATCGGCGTGTCAAATGAACGTTTCGCACTATATTCGCTTTCAGCACTGATATTGCTTGAAGATCCACAATATGCCTCTCCAAACACTGACCAAAAAATTTTTCTTTTGCTAGAGTGCTAGGGAATAAAATTCATGAACCTTTCAGTTTCGAATACATTTGATTTGGGTGACTGTAATGAATTTATTAGGTACTGAAATATAGATGAGCCAAATTTTCCTAAAACATAGCCAGAACAGGTTGAGCAATGGCGAGGGAGGTAGCGCGGGTACTTTTCTGAAAATATTGTGCTACTATATTGTGCTAAGCATCGATCAGCTGAGAGCATGATCACATTAGGGTGGATTTAAAGATTTGAAGCATTAGGATAATGTTTTTAATGCGATTAGTAGCAGCCAGCTGCCAAGCCAAGAAATTTTGGCCCATCTATACCACATACCGCATCCTATGGCGAATTCATATTTGTTTATTCAATTACTATTATGCTATTAGCAGAACAATCAATATTAGTGAACCGACACATCACTTATCAAATAACACTCATTAAATGAGTACCATTTCATTCATGTTCTACGTCATTTCTCATCCTATCGTATTGAAGAGCAATTAATTTGATATTAATTGGAAACTCGATATTCTAAACTCTTGAATATATCGCATGTTATTAACAAATGGATATCGTACCTGAACAGAGCTGCAGAATGTCTCTTCCAGATAAATGATGCGACTCCCAATGAAAAACATCGATATCATCAAATCCCTAACGTAATCAGAAGCGATGAGCGTTATATTGGACATCGATAAAAAAGTTTAGTGAAAGAGGCTTAACGAGCGAGCTTTGTTATAATCTGCAATTTCACAGCTGATACTAATATAATGATTTGAGGGGGTGCTTGCTTTATTCCGACAGGGAGGGATGATTAGGGAGAGGGGTGATATAATCTATTTGATCTTTTTTTGAGAATTAAGAAACAAATTCAAAAAGATTCATCGATTAATTCGTCACCGTCCCCCGACCCTATTGGTAACCTTTGGTGCTGAAAAGCTTAAAATAATTAATGTAACTAAAATTTGACCGCAAAAAAATCAAAATTTTTCATAAGCTTTCAGTAAGAAAATGCTTTTCCGTGTATATATTTGATATAGCCTAAATAAAGAAACCATCTCCCTCTGCAATATACATTTACACACATACAATATAGTAATTATGTAGCCGGTATGTAGCCAAACAAAAATGAAAACTGACAAAAATGAAAACTCTGTTCTGGAAGCGTGACATTGAATTGAAGAAAAATTTGGAGGGAGGAGGAAGAAATCTTAAAAGGGGGAGGCGAGGGCAGCTCAATAATTTAAGAAAGTTCACCAAAAACTTGTTGGCTCAAACTTGTTGAGGTACTGAAATTATGATTCCTGAAAGTTTCGCTTATATTTCTAATTCGTGATTTTAAAGTGGGTGAGATTGGGCGCTCCTTTCGCCCTCCCCAAAATTTCTTCACAAATTTTTTCTTCAATGTCAATGGCTTCCAGAACAGAGTTTTCATTTTGTTTGGGTTGGCTACATAATTACTATATTGTATGTATAAATGTATATTGCAGAGGGAGACAGGTTTCTTATTTAGGCTATATCAAAACATTTTCTTACTGAAAGCTTATAAAATTTTTGGATTTTTTCTTGGTACACAAATTTTAGTTTCCACACCAGCGTTTTCAATAGGGTCAGGGGTAGGGGACGGGTGACGAATTCTTTTTGGAGAATTTTTGAGAGGATATCAGTTTTTTTTAATCACCTTCTTGTTATAGAGGTATAACACTGCAAACACAATGGATGGGGAGAGAGTTAATTTTTTTAAACAGTGAAATGCCATGTTATTCGATAAAAGATATTTTATCCTCACTATTTGGGTGCTACAAAATTATTCTAGCTATAAGTGAGCCAGTTATAGTTAATACTGAATGAACAAACAAGACGTTGTGACTGTGTTCGTTGCATCACACGTTATCATTTACTATCCAGATTTTAACGACATATCATTGTAGCAACATTAATTCATGTATAAGCAGTTATCCACAAAGTTTGTTAAATAAGATTGAGATTTTGAATTTAGATTGAAATTTTAACCTTACGATAGGTCACAGGACCACTTTTGATGAAAAAAATATTTTGTAATCGAAAAATGAAATCCTTGTAAAAAATTTGCCCAACACCATTATTATACATTCCAGGAACAAAATTCTCAAATTTTCCCCATTAATGATTCTAAAATGAACGATTCAATTTTTCTATTTCCTGTCAGAGTTTTATTTCTTTTAATTGCTAAAATTGTTGAATTGACGCGACATTTACATTCTTTAAAACTTCAAATTCCAAATATTGCAACTTTAATTATTATTCGGGCAGAGCTACAGAGCTTAATCGGACATTGAATGATTTGAAATTTTAAATGTGAATAGACTTCTACTAATCTACTTGAAGGCCTATATCTTCCAAACTATTAGGCCCTCAATGACCAATTAATTCTCAAATTGTAGGTATTTTAATATACTTTAAGAAATATGTTGATGTCATATATGAGAAAGTGATCACGGTCAAAATTCAAAAACAAATGAAAAATTACGATAATTCAATGAACTTTGAAGAGCTGTATTTCGCAAACGGTTGAGCCTACAATAACAAATTTGGTCTCAAATTGTAGGTAACTGAATCAGCTTCCAAAACTATGTTGAATGTTCTATATGGAAAATGATTCTTCATGGTCATAATTGAAGAAATGTAGAAAAGTGGAAAAATTCAACAATTTGATAAACTTTGAAGGCCTACATCTCGCAAACTATTGGGTCTACAATAATCTATTTGGTCTCAAATTGTAGATTCTTAAATTATCTTTCAAAACTTTGCTGAAAGTCACATTCGAAAAAGTGATGCTTCACGGTCAAAATTGACCAAATGTAAAAACAAGTGAAAAATTACGATAATTTGATGAACTTTGAAGAGCTGTATTTCGCTAACGGTTACCTACAATAACCAATCAGGTATCAAATTGTAGGTATTTAAATTTACTTTCAACCCTATGTTGAATGTCCTATATGAAAAAGTGATTCTTCAGGGTCAAAATTGCGAAAAATTGAGAAAAAGGGTAAATTCTCGTTAATTTTATGAACTTTGAAGAGCTGTATCTCGCAAACGGTTGGGCATACAATGATAAATTTGGTCTCAAATTGAAGGTAATTTGATATACTTTAAAAAATATGCACAATGTCCTCTATGAAAAACAGATTCTTCAGGGTGAAAATTGGTAAACATAAAAAGTGCAAAATTCCGCCATTTTGTACGATTTTTGGAGATGAACCGGTAGTTTGCCTAGGTCTAAAACTTGGATTTAGCATCCCAGGACTACCATAAACATTCTATCCCATTTCATACAAGGTAGACCCTATTTTTGATGACAATTTTACTAGGCTATTATTGAAAAGGTCGAATTTGGCGGTGACAACAGTGTGAAACTTTAGTTTTTAACCGCTAGGATCGCGACATTTACATCAGGGCCACCTAGGAACATGGTCTAGCTAGACACTGAATTTAAACGTGCAGCTGACGTCATCACATCGTGTCCATAACAACTCATGTTTACAACTCATCCCTGCATTAAAATTGGAATTCGTGTTTGGTTTTTCTCGTCTCGAGTTTATTTCAACTGCACACTTACCTTTTGGTGGGTCAGTAGGTTCTATTTATTTATTTTAAATAATAAAAATTTAAATATTCAAACTTGGTTGTGATCAGTGGCTGTTTATGAACAGTATAGTGGTAGGCCTCTTAGCCGTGACGTCACATTTCGAGTGTCTAGGCCATGTTCCTGGGTGGCCCTGTTTACATTCGATAAAAGCTTCAAATTCTAACTTCAAATTGCAACTTTAATTTTTATTCGGACAGAGCTACAGCGCTTAATAGGGCATTAAATGATCTGAAATTTTAAATGTAAATAGTTTAAACATGTATTCAATCGCTTTTGGTAGTCCGAAATCTCAACTCATTACAGATTTTTCACATCAAGTGATCAAAGTTGAAAAAATTGAAAATCCCAAAATTAGTAAAATGACAAAATACCCGTATATAATATATTCGCGAATTTATATCGTAGAAAGTTCGTTCTGATCTTAAATGAAAGCGCTCAAAAATCTAAGAAAATAATGTCATTACAACATTTTAAAATTTTCACAACCTTCCGCGTAAATTGAGATGGCGGCATGCGAACATCAAAGGGAAGTTCGTTACAGAATATATAGTAGTCCCGGTCTTTCATTCGTATCACGGGGGGGACGGGTGGTGGAACGACCGTTCCACTAGATAAATTCAGATTATTGAATCAATTTTGTATTGGAGCTGAAAACAGTTACTGGAACGTCTACATTACTAATAGAGATCACACTTTCATTTATCTCAGTTCAAGGTGTTTACTAGGTGTTTCGAGTATTCTCTGATTTCGTGAGCTCTACGTTTCCTCTATATTCTCTTTTTTCCAATCCTACTATCTCTGTAAGGAAATATATCCTCTTCCAGAGTTGGTATGGTGTGTAATTGGTGTGAATTAGAGAGATGAATATTGAATTGGGCTAACTGTTTTTGGAAAACTGTTTGATTTTCGCTAAAAATAATAAATGAAAGACAGACCTTAATTCTTTTAATTGAAATTACTATGTATTTTACAGTTTAAAATGGAATTGAATGTATACAGTATAAATTTATCGTACTAGGGTATAAATAAAATTTATAATACAGTTCAAAATGAAATGAAAATACGATGTACAGTATTTTTCTCATTTACAGTTGCACATTATATTTTCGTTCTCTGATGGCAAAGAAAGTTTCTATCTATTCATCTATTTATCCTGGTGTGATTTGAATCTCCAATATTTGACCCTATGTGTTTATGTATCTGTATGACATTTGTCAATGTGGTGTCTGGCACTATTCATGACATGAAAAAATAAAATAATAATCCTTTTTCACTTTTTATCAAGCCGTCTTCATTCACTAAGAAATTTATCATCATCCCTTCCACTCCATGATTTATCTCTTCCAAAACTCTTCTCTTCTATCCTACCTAAATTAAATTATGATGGTGTACTTGTTAAATTTTCAAGACCAGTTTTCAACGTTACATTAAAAGTACAATGTATGTGTCTAAATTCAACTTTCGTTTCCACTAGCAACTTGATACATAAACTAATAGTGTTGCTTTAAACAAATAATGTTTTGCTATTAAAATCCCTCTCTAAAAACGAAATCTCTCTCCCCCACTCATATTGAAAGCATCATCTGCCTGGAAAGTGAATACAACCGAACAGAACATTCCTAAATAAAACAACTGGCAGCTGGTAATATGCGTAGCCTTTAGTAATATATTTTTCTTGAAGACAGTGCAGTATATTTATTAGAGGCGCACCGGTTGCAAGCAGGATATGAACCATGCTTGTCTAGGAAAACCGACAAAAGCTTTTTGCGCTGACTGAAGTGCTGCTCGCCGCTGTTCGGCTGAGTTCGTGAACGTTCGACACGTTCAGGCGATTAGAATTGGAGGAGTGACGCTGGGTGCGCTGAAGGCCGCCGGGACTTGGCATTGCTGAATGTGCTCTGGTGCAGTTAAGGACATGCGCGCACCACCTGCCTCGCAGTTCATCTGCTCTCTACACCCGAACTCGTGAGTAGAATTCGTCAAATCATTCGCAAAAAACGCATGGAGTCTTTGCTCTAACATTTTTCTGAGGATCTGTGAAGGTTAGAGACTGTTCATCAACTTCTTTCCAACCCCAGGAAAAAGTTTTGCAAACCCAATAATTACCTCTCATAAAAACTAAGTTCCTCATAGTTACGACTAGGTCATAATTATTATTCACTTACATTGGATAATCACAAACATACATTTACCGTTTCATATTTTATTATAAAATATCGATTTTATACAAATAAATAGTGGATTGATATATTATTAGTAATATCATCTGAGAACTGAAATCCTTTACCCACGAGAAAATCCATAAATGAGATTCAATCACCTCTCAATTTCATGATTGTTTCTTTTTTATAAATGACAATATGCTTTTTAATAATAGAGAACTTGGAAGCAGTGATCTAGTTCTTACAGAGAGAAAATTCTTTTCAAATCTGAATGGACATGGACAAGGTTTTTTCAAAACTATGAATTGATGAATTTATTAGATGATTCAATCTAATATTTCGAAGATATGTAATCAACAAAGTGATTCCAATGTATTGGCGTCTTGAAAAGTCATGGTACGGTATGTGAAATCATGAATCAATAAACATGTTGAATTAATGTTCTGACACTGAATCCATTTATGAATTTGCAACAAAATGGAAACCACTCATAAAATCTAAAGTGATATATTGTTGGAAGAGTGAATTCAAATTAAGGCATGATGAATTGAACTATGATCACTATGAGGTTTTTAGGATAACTATAAGCACTTAGGTATCTTCGTTTGATCAACTATTTATATACTTAAGGGCTTAAGGTTTTCGAAAATTACAGTATAAAAAATGAAAGTTACAAGTTGCAAGAATAAAAGTGAAGAGATCACGGCACTTTCATCGACTCAAAAATGATAAAAAATACTGCTCTATAGATGAATTCATTCCAGCTACTAACACAAACATCGTTCAAGCAAAAATAACCATATTTTCACATTTTTAGAAACCTTCCCACTTCTATCTGCTCTAATTCTACCTAAACTTCCAGGTCATCGTTCTTGCATGGTTATTAATAGAAGCTAAATTAATGTAATCAAGCATATAATAAAAATTATTACGATAAACTCCAATTAAAAGGAACTTTCATAGGCAACTTTTGCTCTGCAAACACTTTGAAATTAATATTACAGATTATACAGTATACTGTAATTGACTACAATGGCATTGATATCCATGAAACACAAATGTACATTATAATAATGTAATCCCTTCTACAGACACTCAGTATCCAACCCTATCTTGGGTTGGGCTCTTAAATACTCGTCACATATTTATGATTCAACGTATTCAGTAATAGGAGGTTCAGGTGTCTTCTTATTATCTCGGCTTAACTCTCACAAGACCCATAACTCGATCTCCTGTTTATTTAAAGTTTTCAGTCTCTTAATTGTATAATAATATGATTTAGACGAAATATCAAAAATCTTGAGAAAATTTAAAATTGATACGCAATTTATAATAATATAAACCTTTATTTATTGGCTTGAATGCATTTTCTTCTGGAAAAACTTTTTCATCTATATACATAATACTATAATACTATACACGATATACTATCTATAACATAAACCTTTACTCATTAGTTTGAATGTATTTTCTTCTAAAAGAAACTTTTTCAAGAAGCTTCCGGTGAGAAATGAGACAATACTAGGTTTTGAAGTAAGTGAGAAAAAATTTAGGAGTGTGAAATTCATTGTGAACAAGTATATTCTATTAAATCCAAAAACTTTCTTACTAGATAACTAGATACTTCAACTCTAGACACTCTATCACCTATCACCTAGGAATATCAGATATTCCTATCACCTATCACTATTTCCTATCATAGAGGAGAAGAAGATCACGAGAGATCATCAATTTTACTCGAAAATTGAAGTGTGGAATACAGTATATAGTATACAGTATACAGTATACAGTAGTATACAGTATACAGTATACAGTATACAGTATACAGTATACAGTATTTAGTATAAATAGTATAAAGTATACAGTATACAGTATACAGTATACAGTATACAGTATACAGTATACAGTATACAGTATGTATACAGTATACAGTATATATCAATTGCGAATAATACCTAAACATTAAATTATAATTTTTTCTGCTGATGTTGCTCACTTGTGCTTGAATATAGAGGTGAAGGATGATACACAAAAAATACCAGACGGGACGGGGATCGAATTCATGAATCAAACATGAATTCGATTTTCAAGTTAACTTTTCTAAAAAAAATAAATAATAGTATGGAACGAAATAAAAGATTAGATTGAACTGACTTCATTTGAAAAAAATGAAGAGCATAATACAATCTCCAACTCAGTGATGAAATCATAAATTTTATTGAAAAATTACACAGTGTACAAAAATTTTTCATACAACTGTGATGGACATATAAAAATTCACATTAAAATTCACAATGGGGCAATCTTTAAGAGCAATCTTAAGGGCAATCTCTAAGAGCAAAGAAGCTAAACTAAGGATATGAATGTTAGGAATGTTGGGATAGAAGGACCAGTCTGTTATTTGACCTAGAAAAATAATAGAAACACTAGATGAAACGATATGACAACATGACAGTAAAAGAAACACTCGAGTACAAACTGTATGAAACATAATCTACGAAAGTACACGCACCATTGTGAGTACTTGGATACCTAATACTCGGTGAATTTCCGTGTTTGTTTCTGAACATTCCATTTAGAGAGCGTCCTGCCCTGTTGCCCTTGTCTCGTACCCGTAATTCACTCGCGCTGATATTGGTGAGCTGTAGCATTAACAGTAGCAGCAGCAGCAGCAGTAGCAACAGCGTCAGCAGTAGCAGTAGTAGTACTCATTCAAGTATTTCAGGTGGTTGCCGCTCCAAGACAGATGAGGGCGATGAAGAGCAAAGCAGCAGACGCTTTCCACAAGACAACAACTAGGAGTTGAATACTCAGCACGTTAGCGTAGAATGCTGTTTACTGTTCAAAGTAACTTTGTATTCAGGCGCCTCTCTCCTGTTGAAGCCTCTATCTTATCCGGGCTGTTTACTTAGTAGCGCATGGCCATGCATATTTATGTGCTCTGCCACGTATTCAATCCGAAAAATTACATTAGAACGGATCTAGATTGGATTTTGGGCTCAGATAATACCAAGGTTTAAAAAGTGGAACTGTGCTGAAAAAATGTAGCTCCGGAGCCGGTATGGGGTTTTTGTGTTTACAATGTAAATTGGAGTTCTGCTGTGGGTCGAGGAACTCATTGGAACTCTGAAAAACAGTATGTTTTGAAAAGTTCTTTTTTCCTTGTTACTTTTTATCATTCGAGATCGATGTTTTAGATAATACAAGCCATTTGAGTGACATTGAGCTGGAAGAAATCAAACCACAATGCAAACTTTTTGAGCTATGTGGCATCAATGTTGAAGCCTCGTTATTCCAAATCTGTTGAAATCAAAATAACATTATTAAAGACATTTCTCTATGAATTGTTTATTGAAAAATGTTGAAAAAAAAGAAATTTCAACTGAATCATAAACCTTAACTGCATAATATCACAAAATATACTATATAAGCTCGGTTGATGTACGTTAGATCACTCACTACTATAATTTATAATCGTTCCATATTGTTCCCCAATCTAAAAGTGATTAACAAATAATTAATTGATTTTCAACTAAATTATTGGTGTTGCCAATCAAATGTTTCAATTTTGAATTTGGGTCAAAAAATTTCTGTAGAAGGCTAAAATGAAACGATCGACTGTTAATGAAGCTTGATTAGAGACTAAAAAAAAAACAAACTCAACACTATAGTAGAAAATGAGTAGGATGATGCTTAGCATATTAATTATTATTGGGAATTTTTGTTCAATAGTTTTGGTAAAGTTTTTTCTATAATCCATTTACTCTAGGGAGAGAATCCTATTTCATGAATCCTTGGAGAATGCATCTTCTATTTATGAGTTGCTTGAAATCGAACACTGCGCTCATTTCATTATCTCTAATGAATACATCAAACCAACATGTGTGGATTTATCAACCAAAATTCATGTGTATCCAATACAGTACATGAATATGAACTGCAGCCTTCTTTGGCAGAAATGCCGTTACACTGGCGAATATGTTCATGCCAGATTTGTATGCGGGACCAAAGGGACTGAATCACACAGCCTTCCTGTTTCAAAAAGAAGGTACAAACAATCCATATCAAGTCTCATGGCACAACACACTGCAGCATCAAAGAAAAGATATTCACGGATTCCTGGCAGATCCTCTTGCACCTGATGGATTCCCATCACTCTTTTGAAGTGGGGAAACGCTGCTGGGAGGTGGAAATTGAAGGAAAGAAAAGAACACAGTGAAAGGGATGGGTGAGAAGAAGGAAGGAGGAGAAGGAGGATTGCGAGGAGGAGGAGGAGGCAGGTAGAGGAGGGAGAAGGAGGAGGAGGAGGAGGAGGAGGAGGAGGAGGAGGAGGAGGAGGAGGAGGATAGTATAGCGACCAGGACAGAGATGAATAGGAAAAGTGAGACGAGATGGGATTGATCTTGAGGTTAAGAAAATGTGAGTGACATGAATAAATGGAGGAGCAGCTTTGAATGGTTCTCACGAGAACCGGCTGCCTCACATACGTTCATTCCTACAGAGAGCCTACCACTACATTTTTAAAGTTCGGATGCTTTTTAAAACTTCACTACCGGGTGGTGAACTTCATCTGACAGATAAGTTCATATTGAATTTCCACAACATGTCAAAAGGAATTCCAAACATCTCTCACGTGAGGTTGAAGTATTTGAAATGTTCAACTCAATTCGAGAGGTGAGCAATGAGTTTGAAAGCGTGCCGACAAAATTTCAACTGCTGAATTTGAATGATTCAGGTGATGGATGAATATGAAAGTCTCATTGATAGCAATCAGGTTTAAATGTATTGAAATCTTTCAACTCGAGTGATAAGGACTAAGCTTAGAAATTACATTTTCCAATGAATGAATATTACAAGCTCGTCACTAATATTGTTGCATGATTTTGCTGTGGGGGTTTCCAGATAGAGCCTGATCTCGTTTTATTCAGTGTTGTGTTGAATAACACTGAATCAAACATTCATATCAAACACATCGAGTGCAGTTGTGAAGGAGAGCAATATCCTTTTGAAAATATTGATTCTTTCGCGGACATAATTCCAATAAAACTACTCATTTTATTTGAATAGATTACCATTTTGAATAGATTAATTACAAATAGATTACCAAGATTTGAATAGATTGATATTCTGATCACTGAATTACATTTGAGAAATAAGCTTTCTTATTCAAGTTTCTTCAATATTCTCTCTCATTTCTTCTGTCTATCACGTACATTTACACGTATTATACACGTATCTGTATATTATCACGTTGATGTAATGTATCGTGTCCGTAAAACTTTTAAAGTGTGTATAGTGTAATAAAGTTTTGCAGATAGTTTGAACAGTCAACAAACATAATTCAAGGTTCCAGTCTGCATTAAATAATGGCGGTCGATGAGCATCACTATCTTACAACAGTAAAATTATGAACCAATTATAACCGTAACTACAGTCACTTTGTGTGTCGGATAACAAATTAACAGTGCTTTGCAACCATTCGTGTTTAATTTGAGAGAGCTCAAGTCCTGCCCACTCAAACTTCAAACATTTGTTCCGCCGCAAATGCAATATTTGCCATACTACACTGGCAGCCTGATTGGTTTGAAGTGACTGTTGTTGATTGATATTAATGATTGCAGTATCGCTCTTCCAACTAATATAACAACTATAATCAACGCGTGCGAACTTGCCAGACTAATGAGTGCCACCCATCAAATTACAACTTGAACTGTGAAGACTGGAAACGCCATTACTCAAATGCAAATGCTAAATATGTCTTTCATTTGTATCATAAGATCATTTCAGAATAAATAGTAGTCAAGAGAGGCTCATCATAATTCAATCTTTGAAAACTAACCCCAACGTTTCTCATCACTCCATAAGCCATAAATCTATTTCTTCACCAGAAAAACTCTCTTTATTAAACAAAAATATTTTGATTTAATGCGTCCAACTTTATTCCGCATACCGTTTTAATGTAATTACTTCTATATAGGTATCTAATAGAAGCATAATGATTGTTTTAAGTTATTAATTCACAAAACGAACAGAACTTCTTTCAGATTTGTTTCCACAACATTAGGATTTCACATACAGTACTGTACCTGAAAATCAGGTTGTTATTAAGTTTTTTATTGAAGACTAGCGAGAGTTCTAATCTACTAGTTCAGCACCTTGTGAAAAATACTAACATTATCTTGCTGAGTACAAACTTTTTCAAACCGAATCATCAATTCCTAAATCTTCAGGACGATTCCCACACTTATTTCTTTTTTATAAGGTGTTGGAAGGTTTTCACTTATTTATGAGGTTCTTAGAGTCAAACTTATGAAAAATACGATGTTCAAATTTCCAGTTTACCTTGACATTCTTTATGATGGTTTAATTATGTATAAAATAAGATAAAAAAATATTTAGGAGAGGGAATAATGATAGGATTGGCAAAGCTTTGTCTGTAACATATTTTTATGAAAAAACAATATGGAATAGAAGAAACTTGTGTAGTCAATTGAATAGGATGTCTGAAGAGTCCAAAACTTTGCTCCTTGAAGAAGCCTTGAGATTTATTAGAAGAAGCCTTGAGATGCATTAGAAGCCTTAAGATTCATTAAAAGCCTTAATATCCATTAGAAGCCTTAAGATTCATTAGAAGCCTGAGGAAGCCTTAAGATATTCATTAGAAGCCTTAAGAAGAAGAAGAAGAAGCTTATTGTACAATCTACTGGGAAAGACAGATGTAGAAATTGATGAAGAAGAAGATGGGTATTCACTGGAATAGATTATTCAAATCCTTGATGTGAAAAAGAAGAAGAAGAAGAAGAAGAAGAAGAAGAAGAAGAAGAAGAAGAAGAAGAAGAAGAAGAAGAAGAAGAAGAAGAAGAAGAAGAAAGAAAAGAGAAAAAGATATACAGTATCTAACTAAAACACAGCAAATCGCTCAAAACCTCTTCTATTGCAACTGAACATATATCGAATTATAATATAGAGTGAGGAGAATATTGTATTGATATGTTATAGTCAGTGTACGGTGCTCCTTTGCAAGGTGATGAACAGGAAAACTATCAAATTAATCTCGTCAATCGGTGTGGCAATGATTATAAGGAGCTGGTAGAGAAGTCGTGAAGCGTTCAGTTGTATGTCCAGCCTCGTTTTGTTTGTGTTCCGCTCCGCTCTTATCTCACCTGAGCAAACCGAATGCAAATGATGGTCAGCGCCACTGGAGGTTTGCCTTTACATTGTATAGAATTCGCTCGCTCAACGGAAGTGCAGACTAATTTCAAATTTGCTCTGTCTACTTGGGACCCCGCAACCTCCCGCTCATCATGCCCTTTCTTCCTTCAGCCCCGAAAACAAAAGACCAGAAACAACTCACACTCGCGAATGCACCTGGCTGTTATTCAATTTGATTTTTTATTGAACTTGTCATTATTACTACAGCAGAATTTTTCGCATGTCGTTACATCATTAGTTTCAACATCTCTTCCTTTGATTCCTGATAATGGTGTTGTATTTAATATCGCTCTTCAAATGAGATTCACGTGACTTGGAATTGAGTGTTGTAAATTGATTACATGATTTTCATTCAACAGTGTGAATGTATCCGATAATTTTTTTTCCATTCAGAATTGAATGTAAAATATTAAACGTATATAGATGAAGGAACATGAGCATTTCGGTCCTGCCAGTAATTTTCAGTGGTTGCAAAAGAGATGAACATGATAAAAATAAATCTAATGTAATTTATTTGTAGAAATCTGGTTGATGTTGTGGAACTCCATAATGAAATAAAACACTAGAGGATATTGTCTAATGTACTAAATCTAATGTACTTTCTAGGAAAGCTCTAGAACTAGAATTCTTCTTGTGGACCTACTATGGTATTTCAATAATTAGATACAAATAATAATCTGGTAATGGTTCTAATTAATATTTCCAACAGAATCTCGAGCATAAATAATGATGCCACCACATACCTATAAATTGTATAGGGAAAAATTGGCAATTCTTAAAGATTTCAATAAGCTTCATAGAAGCTGAGAATAAATCTCATTCAACTAAAACAACATGACTACTACTCAATGCATTCATTCAAAATGAGCTACAAGCATGGGATTGTAATTAACATGTGAAATATGGGTGCTCAATAATAATTTCTTCCTAAACTGGAAAATATTGACATCGATGCCTTATTTTTTCCATTAGTAGCTCAATAGAGATCCATTTTCAAATATTTTATAAATTTAGAAAATGTAATACTCATTTAATACTTCAAGGGAATGTACAAATTCTGAATATCAATTCAACATTAGATACATGTGGTTGAATGATTACGCTCTTAAAATGCTGATTGCATATGCATACTCACTGAGTATTGGTAGAGTTTACTAGCTACTGTGTAGTTTTGCAATAATTCTCATAGTATTTGAATTCTAACTCTGTATGTCAACAAATGCCATATACTCACCATTTGTATGTCTGTTATTTGTATGTTCCACCGTATTCGATTCACATAGATTCACAATGTAGCTTGGGGCCGTGACTGGGTAGCCTATATTGATCACGAAACTATTCGGTTGACCGAGTACCAATCCATGAATATAGTAAATAATGCATTGAAATGATACATCAGTGCCTGATATTCTGGTACTCTGGCCTACCATCACTTCAACTCATATAGAAGCGCATTCCATGGTTATTCTACACCAGTAAAATCGAATTGAAAATTTTAGTCGGCCACCATTTTGAAAAAATCAGATATTGAAATTTATTGATATTTTTATTTTGTAAACCACACCTTTAATTACACCCCTACCAAATTTCATGAGAAAATCTTGTTTTTTAACGAGATATGATGAAAAATATTAAAAACACAAAATGGCGGATTACAGGTAAACTAAGGAGAATTCAGCATTTTGCCAACGACATTTTCTGTTTGTTTTGACTTGTAGAATACCGTGGTAGTACTGGAGTCACTATTTTTTGGGACACTCTGTATATAATGGTGAATAAATGTAGTGAACGATAGCTTAAGTTAGTAATAATTTTTTTTCTTGTATCACAACATTTTTTGTCTGATTATTTCATGCGGTGAAGTTCATCATCATTATAATTGATTTTTAAAACTGGATTTCATTACTCATTGAATTATCAAAATTGGAAAATTCGTTATTCTCATTACATTCAAGGGATTTGCTTGCAAGAAAGAGTTTGCTTAGGATATAGAAAAATAATATAAACGAAAAATCATTATTCAAGGAGCAGCTATTATAGGCCTAATGAATAAACTGTATACTCAATTGCATGCAATTAGGAATGGGTATCTTACACAGGTAAGATGAATCAGAACCATGGTTGGATCCTGATGTTTGTGTTACTATGAAATGTTAATACTATCTATCAAAGTGAGCGGTAAGCCGTAGTCAATAGTAATCTAGCTGGGCCTTAAGATAATAGAATAGTGGGATCAGGTATTGGATAGCTGAGCTTGTGTATTACAGGGCTGGATAAACAGGCTGATTGTTGAGGCTGGTGTGTTTCAATGTTATTATCAGCATTCAAAGCTCTCTTGTACTGTTTCAAGTTCTGTATGATCTTTCAAAGATCTGAAACCTCTCGAATGCTTTCAAAGCTGTTTTATGATTCAGAAACTATAATCCATAGTGATTGTTATATTATGATTAAGTTATAATATTTGGGGAAAATAAATTACACATCTCATATTTTATTATCTTATATCTCAATATTTGAGCCTCATATTCAAAGATATTGAAATTTTGTCCATTATGAATGCTGGAGAAAAAAGCACTGTGTTATCATGCATATTCCACTGATTGTTATGACTATTGACTTATAATTTCATAGATAATACGACCAACATGTTCAGTTAATCAGTTCATCGCTTGAATAAATGAGCAACAAGAAGGTAGTGTGGTTTGAGGGAGGGATTCCATCTTAAAACAACGAAATCAATCAGAAATACATTTTTTTCGAGGGTGATAGATACAGTCCATCCAGGATTGTGCGTCGCTAATGGGGGTATAAAATACAAGCGGTATTGAACACTGAACGAAAAGTATTAAGGAGTGTGGAGATGCTATAAAATCATTTGTTCTAAATAATTGTAGTTGTAAAGGATGTGATGTGCCATAATCATAAAGTCTCCATCATTCTTGATAATTCGGAGAACTACTTCATAGGGGTTGAAAATGTTCTATACAGGGAATTGAGCCAAAGAAAGTCACGCAAGGCTCCACACATTGATTACTGTCGAAAGTAATCGAAAAAGACACTGAACTGTGTGAACTGGATAATTGCTTTACTGTAAGCGGAATTATTAGTCCAGAATTGAGTCTAGATTGTGTCCCACTCTACGTTCACGCTCATTTCGCTTTTCGAGCAGACGACGGAGAATTGACATCGTCATCCAATTATAATTGCTGCGTGTGAAGACAATTTCTACAGCTTTGAAGACTGGAAATGAGCTAGAGGCATCTGAGAAAATTGAACATTATGGGAAATTCGCTTAAGAGCGAGGCGGCCTGATCTTTGTGAGTCTCTTGTGAATGTAGCCTACTGTGCAGTGTGTACGGTACCTCTTGTATCGTATTTCCCCTGGGTCTTATGCATGCGGCACCATAATGGGATAAAACAGCCATATATCTATGTCGGCTGTTCGGTTTGCCTCCCAGCCATACAGAGTACGTGCCCCGTCCCACATCCCATAAATTTCTATTCATTTGTTACCAATTACAATTGAGTTATACTTGTAAAACCAACCCACCTCATTCATAAGCAGTAATATTCCCACTGAATCAATGATTTTTCGGTTATTATGACTTTTTCAGAGCTGTTACGGAATTGAGTAATAATTTACAGAGCTCTAGTGGAACAGATAAGCTTAATTTATTACATTTTGTTTTAAACGATTGCAAAAGAATATGTTCCACAGTTAATATTGATAATTTCATTATTTGAAATCCACATTTTCATCACAATGTAATAATACAATCGGAACCGTTCTCACAATAATGATGATTACATATTTTTTGATAACATAATTATAGTAACAGATATAGTATTTCGTTATCATAGTTATAATTTGTTGGAATTACTTAACATTTCTTTAGAATCAGAAATGAGAGTTGGAATCATGTGAAGTGTCCAACCGTGTCAAATAATAGTTCAAGTTTAGAAAATTCATCTTATAACTGAACTTACTTTGTAAGCTATCAGTTTTAAAAGGAGCGAGAGCGATCCAGATGAAACTGCGAAGGCGCATACTTCAGAAGACAAGAAGATGAATGAATGGCTGGAAGCGGAAGCCAATTAAAAAGACAGGAGAAATTTGGTTGGGAGACGCGTGACGTGATTGGTGTCAGTGGTCGCTGAGACTAAATGGGAGTGGAGGGTGGGCGAAAATTGGAAGTGACTTGGCATGCTGGACCACATGGACACATCTCACAGTAGGTTTGAAACCCATTGTGGTTTGAAATAGGCATTCAGTGAGAAGCAGCCTTACTGATTAAAAATGATGAGAGTTTTGAAACTGATTGTAATTGAAGTGGAATGAACTTGATATTACAGTATATCAACCATATATAGATATAATCTACTATAATAATATAACTTTCAAGTAGTGTATTGTTATTATTAATTATCAACTATACTATTTACTTATGATGAAATTTATTATTATTCAGCGAGTAAATTACAAATCAGGTTGTAATGAATTGAAGAGGGAGGAAAATTACGCTTACCTTGCCTGTAAATTTGAGTGACACTTTTGTGGTTGTAGCTCTAAATAATCAGGTTCTATATTTGAGAAGATTCTTCCCAATTTGATTATTGTCAACTCTGAGGAAAAATATTAATAACTGTTTACTAAATTCTAGCTGGAAGCAATCCAAGATAGAAAGCAATCCAACAATTCATGAATCAGGACAATCCAACCATTCATCAATCAAAACAATCCACCTGTCCAGTTTCTATTCAGATTTCACAGTGTTGTCGACTTCTAGAATGGCAGACAATCGAACTGGTTCTAAGTTTCAACAATTCATCCTATCAACAATGAGTCACGAATCGGATTAATTTTGCATTCTCCTCTTTAGTCTCAATTTAACTAGCAGCCCACTTGAACAATAGACCACAATCTGTTCTGAATTGAGCTATTCAACTCCCGTACCTGAAATTTATCCTCGTCCTCAATTATTTATTGTTTGAGTACGCCAATCTCTCAACAAGGATGAAAATAATTTAATCAGGTTTATCCTACTGAGTTATTGCTCCATTCAAACTTTTGATTAATAATACAACTTTGATTCAAGAATGGATACGTGCGGGTACCAGGTGTTTAGGCTACATTATTCAAATAACAGTTACTATTACAATTTTTCTATGACAATTTTCAGTTCAAATGATATGATAATATGATAATTAAATGTCAAAGAAAACTTTTTGTCGTTTGTTCCAAAAAAATTTCTCATGTTAGATCTATAGCTACTTCGTTCCAATGAAATTACCTGATGTCATACGTTACAAGAATTTTTCTCTTCTAGCGCGCTGGGTACGGGTATGCGTATCAAATGTATGCTATGCTGTTCTTACGTTGACGTGTTATGCGGGAACGTTACGATATTCTATTCTACAGACGCAACATCGGAAGCTCATATAAAGCTCTTAAAGACACTTTGGAGGCTTGGAATAGTAATCGAACTTTCAAACGGTTTCTCATGGAAATTGGAAAGAGTAACAAATTGAGGCTCTCAATTAGATGATTTCATCATAAAATATTAAATCATTTCAAATTATCTTGAGATTCTACTCAATGGATTGAAGGTTGGAAATCTTTCAACAAGTTTGAATTGAAAAACAACACTGGTAAATATAAACTGTATAATCCTGTATAAACAGTAGAAATGTATGTTGAATTTGTTGAGAAACTCTAAACGTTCAAATTGGTACCCAGGAGAAATATTCAAGTGATATTCAAGGCTTGAAAAATCATCTCTCTTTCTGATTTCAGTAATTTTCTGATTTGATTACATTAAGTTAAATATTATGTTTGTTTCTATCAGCAATTTGTATTTTCATAATTCTTCAACGTGGGATGAAAGGTAATTGATTACTGGCTCTTTCTTTCCATTCCTTCCTCATGTAACATGGAAACTGTTGATGAACAGTCCTGAAATTAAAATTTTCAAAAGTGGAGTATGCTCTGTAAAGATGAATCACTGATTTCTGATATCTGATTTGAATCAAATAAAAAAGTAATTCCATTAATATGTCAGCTAAGGAACCATAAATGAAAACAGTTATTCTAAAAGCAGATTAGATCTTTAGAAGAGAATTCATATGTGAATAAACAATGAGATTCGATGTAATGGAGAGCAGAAAATGTTTATGATCAAATATTTTTTCGCTACATGCGATGAGAACAGATCAATTTCTGCCTTGGGCACAGAGCTCAAAGCTCTAGGGTGGTCAGATTTGCTCCTATTCGCTGGAGCATGCCTTTCTTCTTCCCGTCCTTCTTATCACAACCACGTTATAATTCTTTCCTAAGCCTTGCTGCCTCATCCTACGTTAATTCTCTGCTGTCTTCTAGGAATTCCATCAATTTTTGGCATTTATCGACTTGAAAGGGAGCTGGTCATAATCTAAAAAGAATATCTTCTGCATGAGCCTGAATTCTGAGAAAGCTTTTTATCATATTTTTTTCAACATCATTAAGATTTTTTCCTCACGACAAAAATTATTTTGGCTTATTTTTTGAGTTATTATCGAATTATCTAGATATTCTCTCATATTTGGAGTTAAAGATTCGTATCACCCAAACTGTTTGAACTTAATCCATCCCATTTTCCATGTTAACATGGCATGATTCAGAGTAATAGAAAGGGTAGTTCGAACGTATAATATAGCAATTGAGAAACTCTAAACGTTCAATGATTGAGCATGAGATGATATTATAATAAAAGGAGTAAATAAAAGGACCTTTTCAACTTAATTTCATTATTGAGGACAATTTTGAATAATTAATTATCATGGTTGTTGAAGGTTTTGTTTCATAAAATATTTGCCTTGAACGTGACACAAATGAATTATTATTTTTCCTGGCTAATGCTTAACTTTTCATTCCTTCTTTCTCATGTAACATGGAAGCGTTTGCTATGAGTTACGCTATATAAATTCCAGTTTCTTGATATATGCTGGAGATTATATGTAGTGATACTGTGATTTGAATTTGTAAATAAACGAGTACAAAACATGTCAGCTAAGGAACCATTATAGTATAACAACATTTCGAATAATGATAATAATCAAATCAAACATTCAACTGTATCAATCAGTCAGTTTCTTGTGGTTTGATTTCACAATCAATTTGATCATTACATATAGACCGATATACCGCTTGGAGCACAGAGCTGCATGCATCTAAAGGGAATGGGAGTGAAGCATCATCAAGCTACAAGAGTTGTAGCATTATAAAGATCTCATTGTTCAATGAAATATGACTTTTTTAATTACAAGCCTTCATTTTGTCGCTCTACTCCCGTTTTCAATTTTGAATTAGAGCTTCTTTGGACGAGAGAGCTTTTTGTTATGAGGAAATTACTGCTGCCGTCTAAAAGATGCTCTGTTGCATTCTTCGAAAGAAAAACCTTTCTTGTGGAATCATGCACATTCAACTGATGCATCTATACGTAGGCTGTACCTTCAGGGACAGAGTTTTTCCTTGGCTATAGAAACATGAAATCTGTTCACAATAGCAAACAATCACTCATTTATTCTATCACGCGCTCTCATGAAAATTTTCTAGTTATACCGTTGACAATTCTCAGACAAAATTCAACAAGCTTTCGAAACATTATGTTTTCATTGATGCTCCTTGTGCAATTTGCCAGACTCAATCAATAGACTTCATCTACTGTAGACCGTGCCATAATACATTATTTAATGATGGGTTGCACAACAGAGACTTCATAATCAGACTGAATATCTATATTAATAAAAGAGAGTTGGTGTCTGTACGCTCGCTTATAACTCGAGAACGGCTGAACCGATTTAGATGATTTTGGATTCGTTTGAATTTTTACAGCACTGGTTAACATAATATGTATTAAAATATAAGAAAATCCCTTTATAATTAATAAATAATTAGTAAACTAATGACCTAACCTATCAAACATTTACAGATTTGATGTTTTGAAATACGGCAAGCGGCTACTGAAAGATGATCGTGATTCAAGATCAGAAACACAGCACTCTCATTCAATGCCTCGGTAGCTCAGTGGAAAAAACCTGCGTCTGATTAGAGGTCGCGGGACTGAACCGCTACGGTCACATTTTTTTTTGCTCTAGGTTTTCTACTCTAATTATTTTTTACGCCAGAATCATCAATAATAAAATGAGTTATCGTTCATATCATGCATGTTTTATTGTTTCTAATAATAAAATTGAAAAAATATATAAAATAAATTAATACAAAAAATTATTGATTATATAAAATAAAAATACATTGATTATATTAAATTAATCTTTTTACTCGTGACATTTTTGTGTAGGGGTGACATGAAGGGGGGACATTTAAAAAGAAAGGGGTGAAATGAAGGGGATTTTTGGGGTTGACATTTTGTGGGGAATAAAGGGGCATTTGGGGATGACATTTTAGAAGGTGTCATGAAGAGGGATCTACTGTAGGAGAAGATGGGGACATACTGAATGGGGAAGAGAGGGTGATACGAAGTTCACCGGGACACCTAGTAATATATAAATTAAACAGTCACTGTTTGTAAGTTACACTAACTATCAACTATTTTGTGTCAGCTGATCGTACCTAAATAACATTGTACTAATCCTGAATTAAAACTGATATTGTTTGGCGCAACTGAACATTTGTACCTGAAATTATTTTGGAATAGAATATTGATTAAGAAATGTTTTTGTTGGTAATTTAGATGATGCAGCTAGAATCCAAGGAATTGAGGCCATTGCAAGCCAAAAACTAATTTTCTGTACAATTAATGGTCAAGACTTAATTCAATTACTGACATTAAATAATCATGTGCTTAAAAAACCTGATGCTGTTCCTAAAATGAGTAAAAAAATAGGGTTGTGTTGTATTCTATTTTTCTATGGATGAAGTTGGGATAAGTATAGTTGATCTGATAAAACTATTAGAGAGAGATCAGTCCACTTTCCCCAGAAAAAGAGATTTTGACAAGAAACTTCTCACGCACAAAAAAGCAACATTTTAGGAGTTTGTCTGTCTCATAATTTATCATGGCGACTCATACATCATTGAGCTGAGGAAAAAACCAGAGACAGAGTCAGCGGTTCTCGAGACACGGCGACATGACAAACTACTGTGCACCGATCAATGCGTATTTCTTTCTTATCATTTCTCTCTTTATCTGCTGTTCTTTTCAACTCTCACAAAATAATGGAGTATCCGGCTGATCTTGGTGCTGCTCGTATCAATAGATCAATGCAAAAATAATACATGAATACAATGGAACTGTATGAATTAACCAACAAACTGTCAAACTCTGAGTCTTGGATTCGATATTTATTTATTTGATACCATCAGCTCAAAGAAATACGAAAGGATATGAATATGATAATTTTGACTCTTCTTTTACATTCAATAATTTTTGGAAGGCATGATATTATGGTCAATTACCATTGACCATACTATTATCTTTTAATTTTAATTACTATTATATTTTTAACCCAACTCACTTGTGTAGCCAGAGTGCACTTGAGTAAACTTTCTTGTACTGCTTTTAACAGTTTATAACAGAGTATTAGTAACAGTACCTACCTTCAATATTGAACAGGGGCCAGTTATGCTATCTGCAATACAGCTTTTATGTCGGTTGTTACAATAGAATAGAATCTATGCTATCTGGTTACAACTTGGTTATTAGAGTTTCTTCGATGCTGCTACATAATTATAAGAAGCATTGTTCGATCACGTAAACACGAATAATTGAGAATCAGAGTTCCAAAAGATTTCTATTAGCGCTGATGTTCTTGAAGTAAATTCGATTGACATCGAAAAAAGAATAGTCTCAAATTGATTAGACAGATTGTTATTTTCTTCAAACTAAACTTCATTTTATCATCTATCGTTACAATAATTATAATTCACCTGGCAAACAATTTCTTTAAAAGAATGAATATATTTTGATATAAATTGAATGCTCATTTAGGAAAAGTAACACAACCATTAATTTAAGTTTATCAACTTTTTATTTGTCTTGATTTCATTTGAAATGATAAGTCAATCATTTCTATTCAGACATTTAATAGTGAGAATTAACACTCATTATATTTGCTACTGATGTCTATCTTGACACTTGAAAATCGTATTTGTTACTTTCAAAGTACTGTACCCTTAGCATGATCTTTACTTTTCTTTCTCACTTTTCCCCCCAGGTGGAGGTTTCCACTTACAAGTTTCTAGTGAACGACTTAACAGAAAGTAATCCTTCAAAGCATAAATTCCGAATCCTTCGCTAGAGAATCATATTTTCGGATTCTAGAACGTGTCGTCATTCAATGAATTGGGTAGAATTCGGCAAGGTCCAAGGAGCTGACAGCAAAGGAGTTTTATGAATAGCTTTGGCGGATCATTTAGATAGAATTAATGCGATATTTGAGATGTAAAATTATGCTGAGAGCGGAGATTGGAACTACTGAAAAGAGCAATGAGAAATAGGATGAAAACAGACGAAGAGGCATTTCGCTGGATCGCCAAAAGGCGACGAATAGTGTAATCTGAATATTTGTTTTAGATTCTCTCGAGCCTCGTGTTCCTCTAGACGTCTAATAAACCGAGGTTCGAGAATACGAGTAATTGCGAAATCTTTATTCAAACGCACACTGCCTCAGCCCTTTGCCTCACCACGCTGCCTCACAGTCTGACACTCGACTCGAATTTCCATTTCCTCAGCACTCTCAGCTGCAAAGAAATACGAATCCTCCATAATACAGTGACTCACAAGAGCCTCTCAAGCATTCCTTCCGTTGGAATCTTTTTGGAGATTTTCGTAAAACTTGCAGCAGAAGAGTATTCGATGGCTCAAATCCCGCAATCCGTTGAAACAATCCATGGAATCCATCCTTCAAATATAAGCCAGCCGTTATTTATGCAACGTTCAGCCCCTTTTATTTATTTTTTTTGTAGAATACTGATATCTATCAACTCTTGTAGCATGGGAAGATTACCATTTCCTTTCTCAATTTCAAAGGCTTCGGAGTATCATTTCCAAGATAAATATTCACTCTTGGTTTGAAGAGTGAAGAGTACCCAGGAACTTACACAATTCAGATCCAATAATAGAAAAGAATTGAAAAATCAGAACGTAATTCAAGTCAACATCCATTTAGAAAGATCATTTGAAAGTAAAGCAGATTACGAATTGTTGTATGTATCATTCAATGAATGAAAAAGAATAAACTGGGAAAGTACGAAAAATTGTGTAATATAATAGTTACACAATTTATATTATTACACAATCACTATTCTAGGTTACAAAATTTCAGACAAAAGGCATGAAAATCATATTATGTGCGATGCATTAACATTTCTATTTGCATAATGTATTCCAAATTAGTTATTTATCAACAAATTCCTACAATTACTGGATACTGGAATAATTTGACTTCAAGTAATCAAATTACTTGATTCGTAATACAAATTACCCACATCTACAGGACTACCATATGGGATATAACACATTAACTATATTTATGCTATATATGTACAATTGTACATGTACATTGTCTTTTCTCTCTTACTTGAATAGTGCTGAGCATAACCTTAACAACATGACAAGGTTACATGATTGGTAAGAAGAGCTCAACTAGTTACAAAGATGAAAGAATAGGGAAAACGTACTGGGCACAAATTAAAACACCCATCGTTGGTCTGCTAGTGAGTACAATAAATGATTATATAAGATAGATCTGATCTGCAAATCACTTCAGTCATTGGACATGAAATAAGGTTCATGATTACTATCAGCAGCTCTTCCCAGTTACTCCAATGCTCTTGTTTGGAATTTGAATGGGATTCAGTGCAGCAGTTGTTTTTATTTTATTGAACGGTGATAGAACATGCTCCAGATTCTGAATAGGAACGTGCAGCTCTCATTTTGTCTTCTCTCCACAGATGACCAAATTTCTCTCTTGCAGTTCGTGATCTTCGCTCAACAAATTTGAAGGAAAACGTGACCAGAAAAATAGCCGACTCTCATGATTTATCGGAAAGGGCTACGAATCTGTCTCTGCAGCAACCCTTTTCACATCTCTATTGAATTGGCAAACGACAGTTCAGTTCACTAGTTAATGCTAATGGCTGGGAAATAATATTTCCTCAAATTTTAGAAATAGGTTTAGCATGAATTCTTGGATTGATAGCTGTATCGACCGGTGAATAAACTGATGAAAGGAATCATCAGATATTGCAATTATCCAACTTCTATCAAATGCACAACAATCAATGAAGCAAAAATCCAAGTAAATGCTATAAAGAGCATTGAAGACTTCGATGTACCGTGAGCAGTTGCAAGGTATTCACAGTTCTTGTTAGCAATATTTAGATTATTGTTCCACGATCACGTATCTAATTAGGAAAATGTTTCACGTTAGTTAGCCTATATGAAAGACATCATGGTTCTGTTCTATGAAGGCAATCATTTTTTGTGTAATTTTATCCATAATAAGTTGATGACCGTAAATATCCTAATTTTTATCTAAAATCGTTAAAATGAAATAACTATTGATTAATTTATTTCATAATTATTATTCAGATGATACAAACTCATCATAGCCGAGATTCCAAAACTACAAAATTTAAAATCACTTTAATCAACTTTTGAAACTTAATTAGAGTTATCAATGGATATTATGATAATAATTATTTATTATAACCATCGTAATATTTATTAATTTGATCATTTGGTCATATTAACATACACAATTATCATAACAATGCTTATGATAATAATCATTGTAATTATCGATAATTATAAGATGCGATATCGTATATTTATAATATATTTATAGATATCGTTTAGATGCGGTATATATATATTTACAATATCTAGACATCATAGATAGAATTCCAAAATTCGTAATCACCTGGGATGATCAGAGTTATCAATGGATATAATCCACAGTATAATTCGTATCCGTGTGAGTGGTGTGCTTGATGTGATTGCAGAGGTGAGAATAGTAATGATAATATTGAACATGCCCCCCAGGAATGACAAGTGCACTGGAGCCTCTCTGACACATTATATTGGGAATGCTCTCACCTAGAACATGCTTAAGGGCTTGAAATATGCCTCTTAATAGGAAATAGTTTAGGATGTTTCTAACATGCTATTATTATTTGATTTGAAATTGATATTTATTGTTTAAAACGGTAGGCTACAAAGAATAGTCGTGGCAGAATGCAGATAGAATTAAACTCTTGATACCAATGAAACTCCAGTTCTCCAATAGTGCAAAATACAATCTTCAGAACAGGAAATCCATTTTTGAAGCCAACGATCAGTTGCGAATAATAATTGAAAATGGTTTTTGTAAAAGTGTTGGATATTTTCTCATCTCACGCCCATCCTCGTTCAACTGTCATGACTGATGTACTCGTACGTTATTGATATGAATCGATAATCAATTCCGGTTATCCAATCTTATTCCTTCTGAAGCAATTCATACACACTTTTCTTATTTGTTTCTTACTCTAAAGTAAAAACTTCCCAGAAAAGAGTTCAAGTAATAATGAATATTATTCCGGGAGAACCTCTTCTTTCTTGCATCTGTGAGACCTTGATTCCTGAAAATGATTGAATATAACAGCTTCTATGCCTTTGTTCGATTTTATTTTTAACCCTCAAGCAAATCCACCAGTAATATTTCCTATCTGACATTATTGTTTCCTCACTGGCATGAATATTTTCTCTCTCTATTGCAATCATTGAAGTAACAGGAACTATTACCATTTCGAAATGTGAGTCAAAAGCAGTGTTGTATTGGAAAAGTTATTCCATCGAACGATTGAGAAAAGTTTTTAAAACTCACTGGTTGAACTCTTCTGAAGCTCTCATGCTTATCGATGGTTGAAGTACATCGTACTGACACATTGATATTTTCAGAGAAATATTTTTCACTTGGCAGCTCCTTGAAACTTCGCCATTCGTTTTTGTTTTGATATAAACTTCAGGAGTTCCTTGGAGTCCTGAAAGTCAAATCTCTGTGAATGAGATTGTTGAAAAGCAGCTAAAAATTTCTGCTTGGTTGTTTTTCTTCCCAGACATTGAAGAAATGAGTTTTTCCATAGGAGCCAGAGTGATTCAATTACTTGAGGGGTTTCTAGCTTTTTATCGTATTATGATGCTATAATATTTATATTCAACATAATATTGACCTGAGTTTGAGTGAGGGAGTAGTTCAATGAATATTATGATTTCAATTAGTTGAATATTATAGTACGATGATTATGAATATAAAAGAGCTAGAAAAGCACATATTAGTAAGAACGGGTAGGCTGAAATATGCTCAACTTCACACATCTCACTATTCTCCCTTCAGATGGACTCCCATTTTGGAAGATGTTAGTATTCATTCACTATACACGTTTCAGTATTCATATAAGAATTTCATGGATTTTCAAAGCTTGGAACTGGCATATAATATGCTATATTCCATACCGTACATCTATAGTTTGCTATACTTTAGCAAACAGACATCCTACAGGCCATAAAATGGCCGCTCACAAAAATGTGCAAAATAATTCTCAAAGAATGAAATTGAGTCTGATGTCCGTTTCGCATTGGAATTTCCGAGTATTTTTCGTGAATGTATGCCAGTTGGATCCGGCCGGCTGCTTTTTGGCGCGCATTTCACGAATATTTTCAACCATTCATTCTGAGACACTTAGGAGAGGAGAGAAAATTAAAAGAAAGAAGAACACAGAAATAGAAAAATGTTGGAATTTGTACAAGAAGATGACATTGGAAGAAGAGAGGAGAGGAAGAAGTGGCGAGGGAAGTGAAGAGAAGAAAAAGGGTTAATATTGAAGAATAAGGGGGAATATTGAATAATATAAGTGATTGAGAGAGTTAGCTGTAAGAAATGTGTAGATAGAGGCGGAGAAATAATGGGTAAAACGGTAAAACGGAGAATGAATTAAATGATTGAAGGGAGAAAATAAATATGAGGGAGTAGTGAGCTACGATAGAGGAAAATTAGGAAGACTGAGGTGGAGAAAGAACACAAGATCAGAATAGGAAAAAGAGAACAAGTATGATAAGGAAAGGAAGGGGAAAATAATCACTTAGAGGAGGATGATAAACTGAAAAAGAAAACGCAATGAATCAAAGAGTTCTGCTTTAAAGAGTAAACAGAGTTACAAAACAGAAGAAATGGAAAAAAATAAGAGGTGCATAATAAACATGGGGTGAAGAAGAGTCTATTATGAAAATTTATATTCAGTTAGAAGGAGGAGATGTGTACTACTTATGCTTATGAGAAGGAGAAGATTGGGAAGCAGTAGAACGAATGATATAAAGGGAATAAGAATAAAGAAAACAAAGAAGAGTATGTTATGAGATGTATATTTAGGCGGAGGAGATATTCATAACCTTCTTATGCATATGAGGAGGAGGAGATTGAGGATCAGGAGAACAAAGAAAATAAGGGAATAAGAATAAAGAAAACGTGAGGAGGTTCAGAAGTGGAAGGAGAATGCAAACGAGGGGAAAAATGGGAGGTGAAGGAGAAAGTGAGATAAGGTGAGAAGACGATTGAGTTTACGAAGAGGAGGAGAGAAGGGTGTAAGAGAGATGAGGATAATTTAAATAAAGATAGATTGAAGAAGTAAAATAATAGGGAGAAATAAGGATGAGGAAAAGAAGTAAGAGGTGGAAAAAAGAAGGAAAAGAAGAAGATGGAGAAAAAAGCAGAAATAGCATGAAGGAAATAAGGGAGAGAAGAGGTAAGAGAATAAAAAGTAATATTAGGGAAAGAAGGAAATAGGATATGAGATATAGGATTCTGGAAAGGAGAATAAGAATTAAGGTCGAACGAAAAGAGATGTGGAAGATAACAAAAGAATTTAGGATACATTGTAAGAGTGAAAGAAAAAGTTGAAGAAAGTGTTGGGTAAAATGAAAAAATCTGGTAAAAAGTAGGTGAAAGTATGCTGCCGTCAGTAGGTATTTTGGCATGGAGTGCATAAGAACAGTACATAGAGATATACAGCCAAACCACAGTGACAAAGTTAGACAGGCAAGGGTTGGGTCAAGTTGTGCGTTGTTGGTGAATCAGGGGTAAGAGGGGGATGGAAGGGGTTGGGGCAGTCTCTCCCTCCCAAGAGACACTAGTGTGCAAATGTATCGACTCCACAGTCAAAGTTTCACCAGCCATTCCGTTCGCCGCGTTGCATTTCTTCATATTTTATTAATGCCAGCCAGCCAGTCTCATCCCCTCAGGTCACCCAACTCAACTGAAAACCTCTTCTGACGTCCAGTCATCGACTGGTTATGATCCTTCAGCATTAAATATTATCTCCGTGCTACAGACAGAGGCTACCATATTTAAAACGAAGATATCTATGTAAAAGTTTACATTTTGGTGATGGAATCATGGAAAATCACTCTTGGTATAGTATGGTGGAATGATAGTTATTACTGGAGTTCATCGATATATTTTGATTACTACTCATTTCTTGAACAAGTGCTTGGGTAAAATAAATGTCAAGGAATCACATTTGGATGAAAAACTTTTAAAATATTCAAACCAACCTTCTACTAGAAAGAACAATAATATTTTGAGGTTTCACGTTAGTAGATCAATATTTTCCCGTTAGTGATCATACCTACTTCAAGTCTTGGATTACAGTGTTAATTCTATAGACGACAAATACCTAATTCCGTTGAAGAAATCTTGAGTTTTTTTCAAGGTTTTTGATATATTGTGTCATCTATATAATATCAACGCTTTCATACTGGCTGGGACAACGACTTGAAGTGAAGCCTAGTTGACGGAAGGATTTTGCCTTATGACAAATACGGCCACTCCGTCCTCAGGAGGAGACGTTGAAAACCGTCGGTCCAGACTGCCTAAAAAGTAGTCGTCATATCTCATCATCACCCTCGACTTCCATTGCCACCCACTGGAAGCCTAGAGCTCGGCATGTGGGCATCATCCTCCAGAAAAAAAAAGATGCTGTAATGCACTCTTGAAGGAGAAACGTATTGTTTAACTAGGTGAACTTTAATAATGTATTATTTTTCTTGTCTGACATAGGATTGTTCCGAATATTCAAGTTTTGTCGTCAAGATTTTTGTAAATTCTCTTGTATAAAGGAAAAATACTTCCTATTATTGGATTTTAAATAATTTTTCCTTCTCAGGATAACCATGACAATGTAGTAACTTCGATTATGATGATAAAAATGAGCCAGACAGAACAATTTAATATGATTTCCGTAAGGAAACACTTAATAAGAGTGATCATGTAACTAAACACTTAAATTTAATTATGTATAATTATTTCTCCTTCAGTGTGATAGGCCTAATTATCACACTCCTTGCGATGAGAAGTAATGTAAGAAGAAGATAGAAGATTGTAGTTA